>NC_069424.1:41228392-41303392 GCF_026875155.1 Cherax quadricarinatus
TCTCCAGTAATTAACAGATTCCAAAGATTTCAATTATTTTAATACCGTACTTTCCAGCATATAAGGCGCATGACAGAAATATAATAACGTAATTCAGTAATCACATTCAAGGGTTAATTACCTTCTTACTCTCCGCTAAAGCGTAACCCAAAGCCTACCCTTCACCCTGATCATGAGCATATAAGGCGCAGGCTGATTTTCCAAGACTTTCTGTGGGAAAAAATGTGCGCCTTATATGCCGGAAAATATGGTAATTTCAATAAAAATTCGAATTTGCACTTAGATCAAGCTGACAGTGCATCATCTTTCGTACAGATGCATCATCATTAATATTTTGAAGTCGAGCATGTACAATGTCTTATTCACGAGATCTTCGTATTCAGATTTTGCCTGGGTGATAAACTACTACGAATGTAATCTTCTCTGTTGCTAATGAAACGGACTTCTTTGACTCGCGAAATAGCAATAACACGATTGCAAACAAACCACGGAACGTGTGGGGTTTGAACCTATGGAGAGCGAGTCGTAAAACTTCAGGCCAGTGCATGAGCTACTGGGCCTTTAAGATAAAATAATTAATTCAGATAGGTATATTTATACACCGTAGGGAGGTTAGCATGCATGAGGGACTGATTACCTCAAACTCATTCTAATCCTCACCATTCTTCTTTGTATTGGACTGATGAAACCACTGTGTGACGAAACATTGCACATGTGTCTAATTTATCATTCTCGTGTGATTGGGTCCATCATTGCCAAGTTTTTCTATGTTTCATGTATATCAAAGACAGAGTTTTATTTTCCTAACACATTTTGCACTCTTTCATTTGCTGATTTTTGACTGAAAAAGGTCTTCGTAGTTTGAAATATTATTCTATGATTCTTACATATTCTGGTGTTTTTTAGAATTTCATGGTTATATTTTTTTTCTCTTGGCTACCTAAGACACACACACACACACACACACACACACACACACACACACACGTTCTCTCTCTCTCTCTTTCTCATTTCCCCATATCTCACCATACTTTTCACAGTCCTTTTCAAGGCCCTTGATCATTTGTGCATTCCAGTGGCTGAGGCTGGCGAGTGCTTGACACTGGCGAGTGCTTGACACTGGCGAGTGCTTGGCATTGGCGAGTGATTGGCACTGGCGAGTGACTGGCGCTGGCGAGTGATTGACACTAGCGAGAGGTTGGAATCACTGTTTACGTTGCTTATTGCCTCCTTCCTTCATCTTCCCTCTAGACGATACTCACACCACTGCATGGTGTTATGACCACATGCAACCACACCTCTCTCAGCCACACCACCCAAAGCCACACCACCAACAGTCACACCTCCAACAGTCACACCTCCAACAGTCACACCTCCAACAGTCACACCACCAACAACCATACCACCAACAGCCTCATTAGCAACAGCCACACCACCTACCTACAACCACACCATTAACAAGAACATTACACATCCATTTTATTAGTTTGGGCATTCGTATCTGCTGGTCAACATGATCACTAATAAATTTGGCAGAGCGCGGGATGTCAGTGAAGTTGCGACCTCAGTTTTGTTGAACTGACTACACTTCAACATTATTCTGTTTAATCGTTAGGGGGAAAAATGCTGCCCAACGCAAATCACATCTTTATTTCGTAAATCTAAGATATTCAGTGCTATCCTAATGAAAAGTAACCTAACAGAAAAATATATTCATACAATGCTAAATGTCAAGAAACTGAACGAACGGCGATAAACTCTCACTAAATTTGGAGAACGTGTTGATGAATTGATGAGACAGACGCTTGATGCAGGTGTAGCTATTAAACTTTAGCATCAATGAGTTAATTTAATAATAGTTTCAGTCCGAAATTATACTTATGTTCACAGAGACGCACTTGTAGGGACCATGCAACTCCTGGAGAACTGAAGGCAATTAGGTTTGATTTAAGGGGAATGTGGCTCTATTTGGACCAAGAGACCTTGACCAGGATTTAGGCACTCAATTGAAGGGTTCAGTCCAGTTCTACCACAAGACTTTCAAGATCACGTTGTTGGTAAAAAATATTCGTAGTCGCTACCGCTAAGCTGACATTGCTTGCCTTAAAATAATCCACATATCCACCACGTCATCGCTAACCCCATTTGTTAGTGATTACACCTCCTATACCCAGCCTATTATTGCTAGCCTACTCCACCTGACAGTATTTACACCCCTAATCCATCCTGAAGCTAACCTACCCCAATTGACGCTTTTTCTATAACTATACTACCTCATTTGATATTGTTTACACCCCCACATACTCATCATGTAATCACTTACCTACCTTAATTGACAGTGTTTACACCCCCACATAACCGTCCTGTCATCTCTATCTGCCTTAAGTGACTCAATTCACACCCAGAGACTAGGCCTCGGTTATCTAGTGTCCACAGTCCCAACGGTCTACAAAAATACGCTAGGTCCCAAAAAACTTAAACGAGTCAAACGAGTAGATGAAATTGCTAAATTAAACAATATTAACATATTTTATTAACCTTTGCATTATAATAATGCATCTGCAAATGTTGAGTATATAAACACATTCATGTTTATTACATTAAAACAATATTAAAACAATATGGAACTAAATGACGTGCTGCAGAAAAAATCGAAGAAAAGACAAACGTTGTAAAACAAGCTTTCGCTGCAAATATTTGTCAGGTTTAAAGGAACACAAAGAGCCTCCACTGGTGAATTCTGGGTAGTTCAGATGAATAGTTTATCCGCAGAAGGGGATCGAAATATACAGACCAATTAATCTTCTGAGTTTTTGTCTCCATGAGAGTTATTATGGAACTTAAACGATAAAACTGATATTTCTGAGGTTAACATGACTCACGAAATCGTAATGACACGATTGCAAACAAACCATACCACGGGCGGGATTGAACCCGACGGTCTGGAATTTTGAGACTCTCTGATCGCAGGTTCAATCCCGCCCGTGGTATGGTTTATTTCTGAGGTTAACCTGGTACTACCATTACCCAGAGCCTTCCATTATGAAATCCCATAGCTTACCATAGCCTAGACACTTACTTCTCTTTCAGGAATTAATGAAAAACGTGAAAAACGAAGTCAGTGTCCCACCAGTTTCCAACACTTCATTAAGACTTCAAAACTTCTGTGAACTCCAATAGTCAAGGAAAATCTCTGTTTGTCTTGTATGAAACATTTTCTTCTGCAAAGGAAAAGGTAAATAAAGTAAGGTTTAATTATGTATATTATGATATGTAGTATACATACGAATGTGTTTGTATTATATATAGTATCAGAAAATCAAGATATTATTTCTCCAGGCGAATCTTGGTTTAACCCCTACACGAAACACGAAATAGCAAAAATAATCTTTACTGTATACAATACTTTAATTAAAGAACGCACTCATAAAAAGAGGCAGCGGAGCGACTCCATTTCAGCGATATAATGCATGCAACAAAAATTCATATGCATGATGTGTAGGCTATGACTCTGTGTATGTAGAGATCCTAGCTAAGGAAAACAAGAAAATAAAATTCCATAGTAGCATGTCTCCCAAACAATGTCAGGAGGATGAAGCATGTTTGTGTACTGAAATTTAGGCAATTTGTAGGATCAGAGAGGTTATAGTAGTCGATAAAATTAATCGTCAAACAGAAACTGAAGCACTTTATCGGGGGATTAAAAGGCCTCCACACTCGTCAAGAAGACTCTGCACAGGTTTCTAGTTTCAATTGTGACTTCGGTCACTCAGAGCAACACTATTCGTCAAACAGAAACTGAAGCACTTTATCGGGGGATTAAAAGGCCTCCACACTCGTCAAGAAGACTCTGCACAGGTTTCTAGTTTCAACTGTAACTTCGGTTACTCAGAGCAACAATATTTATAATGTAATTCTCACCACAGAGTGTAACTATATGTAACCAAGCAAGTTAGGAGAGAGATTAGGAAACAGTAATCACTACTTCATTCTCTTGATGATAAATTCAGATTTCGAGATTGAAAATAACACTCTTATGGTTCCCAATAATATAAAGCATCTTTAATAAGATGCGTCGAGATGTCAGTATCGTTAACTGAGTGAAGAACTAAATGTAAATAACTGATTATTATTATAATCAAGAGGGAAGCGCTAAACCCGGAGGATTATACAGCGCCTGGGGGGGGATGTGGAAGGCATTCAGGCTTAATTCGGGGAACTGGAGCACAGATCCAATTCCCTAAATCAAGAGCCCCTCACCAACATCAAGGAACCTTCCTTAAGGGGACTATAAATAACTGAATGGGTCTGGCTCGAGTCGTACTCGTTCTGAGATTTGTTTGCAATCATATTACGATTTTGTGAGTCATGATTAAATGCTCATATCGTCCCATTATGAAAAGAAGATTTGAAACAAAAAATCTAAATATCATCCCATAAAAAGTAAGAATTTCAAAAAACATGAAATAAAGTGAGGCTGGATGATGGGACAAGTAGTTAAGATTATATAAAAAAAATTTTATACAAGTTTAAATTGACGAGCATTCTAGGTGACGAATATTACATTCAGTTTCTGAGAGAAAGAAGAAAATCAATAATGCTAAATAAAAAAAAATGAAAAATTAATTGCACATATCTTCAAATACGTAAGGGGTTAAAAAAAGGGTGGGGGGGGGGATAAAAGCATCGCTGGGATCCTTTACGAAAATTGCAGAATCAACAATCGATAGATACATGGCGTCTATACTGAACACACCTTAAGAGTCCCTATTTACAGCTTAACACAAATGTTCCGAGTTATGACACAGACGAATTAGTTATTTTTGATAAAAGTCTCAGCCTTGCCATAATAAATATTATACAGTGAAACTAGATAAACAACTGCTCAGTTAAAAAAAAATCCAAATCGCCTACCCAGTGTTACAAAATACGTCCTCAATAACAGCCGTCTCCAGGGCATGCTAAGGGTCAACTAATTGATTCCCCTCTAGCCGTTAGTCTGTTACTAGTTTCGTAGCAAGTTGTTGGATTATATCTTATTCCAGTTATCCGGTAGAAATGAAGAGGCTACTCTATAGCATTTTTCGATACGAATTTGGTATCACAACTAGATGAACCTAAACCAATACAATATAATTTAAGATCTTTAATGGTAAAGTTGTCTAGATTGATGTGGTATACCTTCAGTAACTATAAGATTCTTAAATACCGACTGGTACATGGATATGAAGAAATTCAAGAATATGAATAATACAGTAATACAAGTATACAATTAAGTGATAGTGTGGAATACGCACAAATCTAGTAATGTATCCGGAAGACTCGACTTAGACTTATGCAGACAAGTCACTACTAACAAAAACTGGTGTTTCAGAATAACGAGCAGTACTTTCCGTCTCATTCGTGGAGACGTACTCTACACGTACTAGTCTAACACACCAGAGATGACAGAGAAGACTAAGCTTGCGGCCACCACGAATCAAAAGCCAGAGAGAGACAGAGTGCAACGGACAAGTGAAGTAGTAGCGGCAACAACATACATAGCAAGAGACATTCTTCAGCTTCCCCAGTGCTCGGGCTTAATGCCCAAAGCTGGGGTGTGGCTCCAAAAGGATCCTGCACTGCCTGCTACCTTTGCACCTCCTGACATTGTTTGCTGCTATGCCACTGCCACACCCTTCGAGCTCAGTGTGTGGGGGGGGGAGTTTGTGGCAGCCCAAGGTGCCTAGCTTCTCCCTCTGAGCTCCGTGGGGGGGGATGGGGCTTGGCCTGGAGACAGCTAGTCCCAGAAGATAAGGAGGTACTTGTACCTCCTCGGTCTGAGACACTCCCACGACAGGAAGCCAAGGCCAGGCCACCTCTTGGAAAAGGCCAAGGAAAGGTGATTATATCTGCAAATCTCCAAAGAAAGAACAAAGAGAGTCCTCGCTGTAATTCCTAAGAAAAACAATGATGGAAATGAGTGAAGTAAACCCAGTAGCCCCAACGTCGTGTGTGATCACGTGATTTTCACAGCTACCCCAGTGATTGAAAAAAATTGGCTAGGGGTCAACAATGCTGACACCCAATCAAAACTTCATCACTGAGCACAACTAAGTACATCCTACCTACTTGAATAAACTAGTGTTATAAGTCAAATAATAATACAAGACATTTTCATTTTAGCTCTTAATGAAAACATCTCTAATATAAAACTGTACGAAAAATTCAAAATATACAAAATATATACTCTGTGACCCTTATGGTAATATTTAACAAATCATTAGAATAAGTTAAGATGCCAAAAGAATGGAAACTAGTAAGTGTCACCTCAACTTTTTAAAAGAAGGACAAGGCTTATGCCATGAACTTTCGCCTCATCAGCCTAACGTGAATTTTAAGATAAACAAATGAAGACTACCATTAAGAACAAGATCATTGTTTTTCTGGAACATAAAAATTTGAAAAAAAAAAAAAATCACAACAGATGTATTACATATCTAAATTTCCAAAAGCCATTAGACAAGGTACCACATGTGGCTTGGTTTATGTACCTTCAATAATTTTGTTACCTTTTTCGTATATTTGCACTTTTTTTTTTTGATTACCAGTGATATACACCTTGTATACCCACACAAATATACATTACCAACACTTCCCTATTATAACTGACAAAAAATGGAATTAAAAAGAGAAAGTTAAGCAATAATGAAATGTTAAACGGAAAGGAAAAGAGATCTATGTCAATGAGGAAGGGGAAAAAGGAAAGGAAAAGAGCGAAAGGGAGAGGGAGTTGAGGATGCAGCAGGTAGTAAGGTAATGGAAAAAAAAAACCGAGAGAAGGGACCGTAAATGGAACACAGAGAGGAAGAACAGGAGGAGAGGTAGGAGAGATGAAAAGATATGACTAGAGGAAACAGTGATGGAAGGCTGACCAGAGGTGGAGACGGGGTATATACAGTAATTCTCCGGTAGCAGATGCAAGTATATTGCTAATGGCAAGAATACGTGTCATGTTGCGAACAGGCACATAGGCAACGCTGTGATTGGTGAATGAAATTTGTTAGTGGCTCATATATTTAGCTTTCCAAGTAAAAGTCCTTCACATTGAGGTGTGAGTCGTGGTAGACCAAAGCATTATTTATCATTTCCTTTTTTTTCTGTATACTCTACCCGTATATCCTGGGAGATATATGTTGGAACTATTTGTTAATTAAGAGGGAAAAGCTTACTGAAGCAAATGCGGATTTTTCGCTCTAAGATTAAACTAATTTTCTCTTGTGCTGGAAAAGGGAAGAGGATGGTTGCTGGGAACACTTACACGGGGTCCCGACACACGGCTCTTGAGTGCCCTAACGGGAAGGGCGGTGGTGATGGCTCCTAGTGTTTTAGCTCAATGGTGGCCTCTCGACTTTTCTAGGACATACAGAAATTTACGAGTGTACACTGCTCGCCTGGTAACCCTCTGCTGTACCCCTCTCTGTGTACACCTCTAACTTTATACATGTAGCACAGTCTATTCTTTGTGATGTGTCCATATACCTCACAGGGTTTGCACAAATATAGATTATGTTTCACAGGTCTGTGTGTAATATGATGACAGACTGGCAAATCTAGTAGCAGCAACATTTCTCTCATTTCCAACTGAATAATTTTTTGTTTTGTTTCAACACAAAATGGACAATGCAAATTTTAGTTTAACTCATCTTAGGAGTGTCTAAAAAATCGATGGCAAATTCCTTTTTTTCAAACACTACAATTTCACCGAAAAATGAAATTTCAAGAATCATTAAAGGGGGCAAGTAGTTATGAAGTAACTCAACTTTCACGATACTTCTAACATATGCTAATACATACACGGACACTTTCATGATGTTAAACACATTGTAACGTGATACAGGTATTACTTTCCCTTAATACCTCAAATATAATTTGATATTGCAGAAGAACGTATCTTGGTGACAGAGTTTATAATTATATTTAGGATTATGTGGTGTTGCTAGCATTCACAACACAAAGGCGACTTTAATATCTGCAGTATACTTATAAAATTCCCTACTATGGCGATGATCTAATATTTCACATGCAGCCCAGCACAAGTGCTGGCTACCTTTAATCGTGTAGTGTCACACACCACTACGACTGTCACTATCCCCTGTCACTCTCCCCTGACACCAGCACGTAAGTTATTATCAGGACATTTCGTGTTTCTGTCGCTTATAACGGGAGAAGGGCTTATCTGATCGACTTCAAATT
Organism: Cherax quadricarinatus; assembly: GCF_026875155.1. Lineage (NCBI taxonomy): Eukaryota > Metazoa > Arthropoda > Malacostraca > Decapoda > Parastacidae > Cherax > Cherax quadricarinatus. The sequence continues at coordinate 41,236,628 of NC_069424.1, forward strand.
TCACCACTGGTGTAAGGTATCCCTCGTAAGGTTCTAGGAGCAACTGACATGACCCAAGTTATTGAAACACATTCCCAGCATCCTTGAATGGTTCCGATGACGTCCAAAACTCTTTACGACGCAGTTTAAAAAGCCTCGTCTGAATAGCATCAAAATTTCAACACTTGTTTCATATGGTATTATTTTTTAGTCTCTAAATGGTAAATTAATATTTCACATTATATAACTGGATAATGCTTCCTGAGAGGGATGCGCCGTGCTGTTGAGGGGCTCGTGATCTAAGGAACTTGGCTTATCCTTCCCTCTTATAGACAATCTGAATACCGTCTATACCACAGGCGCTATATTAACTCTTCAAGGTTATCGTTTCTTTGGACGGTGGGAATTTGTAATGGCTGATGCATCGTATGAAGTGGTTGAAATATCTTTTTAATCATTATAGATCATATTAATACAAAGAATAACTGGAGAATCCATTTTTTGGTCACCTTTGAACTCTTGGTGATGATGTGTTTTCCTAAGTAGAAGCTTCGACTTGGTTATATGCTTTGTCAATTTTAATGTGCCAATTTTCTTAATCAAACTGATTTTTCAGATATAACTGAAGAATGTCTCTTTTGATGAGAAATAAATCACACTGATGAATCTACATAATGCACTTTTATGTACTTACAGAATATATGTGCTTTATTTACCACTCTAAAATATTTGTTACGTATGAGAAAGTTAAATTCTACTTAATTACTGTTTTTACTTACATACTTAAAAAAGTGGTCAATCTTAGAGAAGATAATGAATTTATTTTTGGCATGTGTTGGTCCCAATTTTCATTTTCTTATGGAAGAAATTTGGCAAATTAAAATACTGTTTTTCTTATGCTATAATTTCAGGGAATCGTATCACATTAGCTTAAGTCGTTCAACTCACAACTTGTTAATGCTGCTTCTGAGCGGCTTCAAACCGTTTATGCATTTGTATCATAACATGTTGGTCTCTAGAGCAAGTTTGAAGGAGAAAATACATTAACCAGTGGTGAAGCAAAGAGATAATACATTAACCAGTGGTGAAGCAAGAGACAGCACATTAACCAGTGGTGTAGCAATAAAACAATAACCCACTTTTACTTAATGCAGCCACAAAACAACAGGACATTAAGCAAATGCATTATAAATATTACATTCATACGTGGCATGATACCTTCGTAGTCTGTAATGATTACTTTGAAATTATCTAATCTTCTCAGTAAATGGATCACTTGAAACTTGTGCCTTTTGAAGTAAAAATACAGAGCAAATCTTTAATGACTCCAGTAAGATTCTGCAACCTGAGACTTTTCTTCTCTCTTCTCGGGTGGATGCTGTTTACACCCGACCTGTTATTTCTCCTCCCTTCCTTCACGAGAGAAGTTTTGATGCTCGTGATGGCTTTTTAATTTAACGAAGTCCGGCTATTCTTCCCTTTCTTGGATCATTTCTTAAGACACTGTGTGCCATAATGTGTTTAATAAAACTTTACCTTGAATATGACGATAATAATAATAATAATAATAATAATAATAATAATAATAATAATAATAATAATATCAGCAATAATATAAAAACAAATAGTAATATCATAATCATTTTCTCACAGATGTTAATGAATACGCTTGCTTATCTAACAAAACATTCTACATTCCAAAATTCGAGACAGGTACATCGCGTGAGTTACAGACTGTTAATTCGTGTCGAAGAACGAACGTACATGTTTTCTATAGACTATTTAATCTACACTTCTGCATCCACTTCCTTCCTGTCGCAGTCTGTCCCAAGCTGAAGAGTGTAAAGTCTATTGTAATGTTGATAAAGACACAAGCATGCATAACAAGCATGAAGTACGATAACGTTTCGCAACGTTTCGCAAACGTTTTGACCTTATTAAAGCAAAAACTTCTGTGGAACTTTGCTACGCTGCTACACAAAACATGGGAAGGGAATCGCACCTCCTCTTTCTCCCGTCCCATGAATTCATTACCTTTCTCCTTCCGATTATATTCATCTTTTCCTAACTTTTCGCAGTCTCTTCCCGGTGCTTCACTCTTTCCTAGCCCTTATCATTCACGAGCAGTGAATGAAAAAAGAAGTCCTTGGCCTATAAATACTCCCTCCTTCTCTCCCTTCTATTAGTGTGACTATGTAAATAGTCCAAGTCGAACCGAAACGTCGTCGTAAGCTTTCCTCTTCTATGTGCGGGTTATCTGTGTATTGTTCCAGTCACGGTATTGTGCCTTGTTTTGTTATCCTTGCTGTAGGTAGAGGTTATGGAAGCAGCGTGAAAACTGGAATGGATGGCTGGAAAACAACATCCTAAGAGTATTGTATAGTAGAATAGATATTAGACGTAGATTTGTCGAAACAAGAGGTTGAGGTGGGAGAATAGCTAGACGTAGAGTGCACTGGTAGGTAAAGAAAAAATGTTTTGAAGTTGGAAAGGGAAGAATAATCAGATTGGAGAGAGTAATCATATTTTTTTTTACCATTCAAGAGGAAATTATAGACAATGTATCGATCTGCCCTATCATTAATGAGAAGGAAAATGAGGAGAAAACCTGATTGCAGGTCGTCTAAAATTCCTGTTCAAGACGAGACATGTTTGTGACTTGTTCCAGCCTACGTCTTGTGACTTTTATTATATACTACATGATATAATCATAAATATAATGAGAATAATGAATAACCCAGTATATACAGCAAAGGCTATGCTAGATTTGCAGGAAGAAAATTTTTTAATATTTTCCATAGCGTGAAACTGCTGCGGTCATTTCACAAGAAAAGTTTAGACCTTCCAACAAGTTGCCTCAACTTACAAGCTTAAAGTTATATTAGTCTGCTCTCTGACCTGTCTTGAAGATAATTCAACTTATTTTCACGATGAATTTATATTAAAAATTTTCAACGCAATCTATTAGAGTATCAATTATTTTCTACTCACTTTCACATATTAATTCATTTTCAATATGTAATCCAGCAAACGTTATTATAATAAGTTCAAGCAAATTTCTCTACATATCTTAAGTTCCACTAATTTGCCGTCACTAACTTACAGTAAAACTAATAAATGTTATTACATTTTATATTTTGCTGCTGAAGCTGCTGATTTATTGTGTACCTTATATCCATCCTGTGGACGGCAGCGCAAGAATATATGGATATATGCAAAGGGCGTAGGAACTAGGCTCCACGAGGGTTAATGGGAGCACATCTATATTTATATGGGTTATTGTTCCTATTATGACTGTAGACAGGTCGTTAGAGGTATAATCTTCCGTTCCAGTGCTACTTCACCTCTGCCACGACTTCTCCACTTCCTTCTTCCTTCCATTGCCCCATCCCTGTCCTCTCCTGTATATACTGGCTCTCTCACCATCGTGTGCTTGTGTCACTAGTCAATGGTCTTTCTACTGTGTGCGGGTTATTTGTGTATTGTTCCAGTCACGGTATTGTGATTTTGTTTTCGTTTTTTACGTTTAAGGCTATGGGTTTTCTTTTTTTTTTCTCTCCTAAAAGTGCTTTCCTCAAGCCCTGGCCCTAAGGGTGGCAGATACTCGATCTGGGGTGAATGCTTCTTCCTTTCCCCCAGCGGACGTGCAAAAACACACACTTAAATTGGGCTCTCTTCCCTTTTTATTTCCCTTCATTGCTTGCCCCTAAAGAAATTTTGCTGTCAACACGAAAGTTACTTCAGATAAGTCATTCTTCCCCCTATATTTTTTCATATAAAAATATATTAATATATATATAATATATATATATATATAATATATATTATATTAATATAAAATGTATAATTTCTTTTATTCTTTTTGTAATTTTTACAGGAAAAGGGGTTACTACCCCATTGTTCCGCATTTTGTTGACTTTTACAAAACCATGGTTTTGGGAGGAAAATTCTTTTTCCACTTCCCCATTGATAAAAAGGGAAAAGTAATAAGAACAAGAACTACTAAGATAAATCAAGAAAACTCGGATGGTGTTAAAATAAAAGTGTACTGTTGTTTGGGGTGACCTAAGTTAAGTAAAAAAGTAGCAAGACGTACCTGTAAACTTCCAATTATGAACAGACAAAAGACACCCCGAATCCTACCATCATGTAAAACAATTTCAGGCTTTGTTTTACACTCATTGGCAGGACGGTACCCCCCTGGGCGGTTGCAAGGGTCTTGGACTTCCCGCAAGCGTGCGTGAGCGTGTTAGAAGGAGTGACTGGAGACGAATGGATTTGGGACCTGACGAGCTGTTGGAGTGTGAGCAGGGTAATATTTTGTGAAAGGGGGTTCAGGGAAAAACCCCTTATTTTTAATAGCACTTGATCCGGAAATGGGAAGTCAAGCCCGCCTTTAAAGGAGGGGTTTTGGTTTTTGGCAGTTTTGGAGGGAATGTTGGTATTTTATACGTTAGCTTTTCCAAGCGTTGTTTTGGCACCTCTGCAAAGAGTGATTATGGTGAGGAGGGGAAGATTAATGTAAAGTTTTTTTTTTGGGGATTTTCTTTCTTTTTGGGTACCCTACCTCGGTGGGGACGGCCGACTTGTTAAAAAAAATAAATTAAAAAAAAAATTAAATAAATAAAAAAAATTATTTTTTATATTTATATTAATATATTATATAATTTTTATTTATATAGTCTGCCTAATAGGTAAAAAAAGGTCAGTTAAAAAGAACTCGTTTAAAATTTAGTCCTTTCTAAAAAAATTCTCTTATCTTTTTTAAAAAATAAATTTTTTTTCCATTTAGTTAATGTAAAAATTAATAATTTTGTACCAAAGAACCTTAGAAAACTTTCTAACCTTTTTAAAAAAAGCGCAATTTAATTTGTTTAAAAGCAAGTCCAGCCCGGGGGTTTCGGGAAAAACCCAAAACTCAAGCAACTTAAAAGATATATTACAAAAGTATAAAGAAATCAAAATGCATTCAATAATTTGCAAACGGGGGAAATATAGCACACAAAAGCAGGTGAACGTTCCTTTCGGGAAAAACCCCAGCAGTGGAAAAAATTTGAACCCGTTTGGGAAAATCCTCTGCAGGTATGACAGATTCCGGGGTTTCCCAAAGTTTGTATAACTTTTTTTTCTATAATGAATTTCCATCACCGAAAGCAAAAAAAAATGGTATTCCCGGCCGTAAGACACATGCCCAAATTAAAATACAGAACCCTTTTTATAGGTTAATTTAGCAGGAAGAAATTTTTTCACATTATTTTACACAAAAAAATAGTAAATTTGTACCTATACACGTGAATTATCACTCCCCATCTTAATTATACACTCCCCATCTTGTAATTATACATCAACTTTTGTAATTATACATCAACATCTTGTAATTATACACTCAACATCTTGTTATTATCACTCAACACTTTTATTATACACTCAAATTTGAAATTTATAACTCCCCATCTGAAAATTTAACACCCCCATCTTGTAATTTACATTCTATTTTAAATACTATACACTCCAATCTTATAATTTTTAAACTCCATTTGATAAATTAACACTCAACATCTTATAATAATACCTCCCCCCCTTTATTATTATAATACACTCCAACTGTAATTATACACTCCCATCTTATAAATATACGTTTCCTACTTGTAATTATACACTCCCAATTTAAATTTTAATACACTCCCCACTTATCATTATTTCAAATTTAATAATACACTCCCATCTAATAATTTGGAGGCACTTCCTGTAACGTCTAGTGCTAAATACTGAGGATTTTAGGATGTAACGGAGCATTTTGATGTGTTAAGGAATGGGAAAACACCTTTATATCAGGCGAGTCAGATGGACAATTGTTCAAGCATTTGAAGGGGTTAATTACATGAAGAATAAGTTGATGTAGCTTTTATTATGAACAAAAATAAAGCTTAAAAAGTTTACGACGGTAAAAAAAAATCTGTGAACCATATAAAGGTCTTTTTTTCGGACCTATTAACGTATTCTGATTTGCTTAAACGAACAGATTAGAGTTCTTCTTAACAGTGATTCGAACATCATTTCAAAAACAAGAAGCATAAATAATTGAAATACTCATGTTACTTTAATTTTGTATCTCTTTATATAGTTGCTGATCACTTCTGGTCACCTGTTACAGATTGACATTTCAAAGAGCCCAAAAAAGATGTTGAATTGATTAAACTAAAAATTCTTTCTTTGCGAGATCGATTTGAAGGAATTGAATATTTGTGCACCATGGAGAACCTAGAAAGTGAGGTAATGATTGAATAAAATGGACTTAATGAGGATTATAAAAAGTGCTCTCAAAATGTGCTACCAAGACCAGAGCTATTGACAAATTAATTACAAAAGTTTTAGGAACTGATTAAGATGAGTCAAACTAAATTTCCACGAATTGTCGAAGTGAGATTCCATGGATAAACTTAAACGTGGTTTAAAAAGCTTGAATATGTGAGTTGGACCTGCCTAGCAGGGGCAATAGGCATGCATAGTTTTGGCTTAGTAAGATTGCTGCTTTGAAGCTAGCAAGAGCTATCCGTCATTCTTTATTCGTGTTATGTTGAGACTCGAATATTTTGGTTTACCAAATGGTTCCAATTTCAAGTGGACTATGTAAAAAGGCGAGCATGAATATAACCAATAATGAAGTTCTTACACAAATAAACACCAAGATGTGAAATCAATAATAAAAGTACAACATAACACATAAGAGGATTCTTCATTCGGTCTGCTTCTCATATACCAGTCTCCAGTGCAAAATACAACTACCACGTAGCGTCCATAACTATCTTGAATCGTGTATTTGCTTCGAAGTCTATTTCACAATAATTATCTTTGAACCGGCATGAGATACCGTAAATTTTGTAAATTTAAGGAAAGCTTTACTAAATTACAAACTCTCCATTCTGCTAAAACATGCGACATGCTGTAAGTCTATGGCACTGCTGGCTTCATTTATTACACCCCTATCTACCTGACAGCTGAATAACTCCAGCCGAATAATACACGAATTGATTAACAATGTGTATGTTGGTATCTTTATTTGTAAGTTTACACCCCCCCATCTAGTTATTCAATGACAACAAGGACTAAAGGAAGATTTAGAATTATATACCATTAAGCAAACCAATAACACAACACAACATTAAATACATCAAGCTTCAAACTCTCCACACAAAGACACTCTCACATTAAACATGTACACTCAATCAAGCAAACAAATTTACAGTTGCCATAACATCAATCACTCCCAATTTACACACACTCGACCGCACAAAACACACGACATGAAACTCCCAGATCTTTTGTAGACACAAACATTAAAACACTCACACCTGTAGACAGTCAATCAGGCAGAAACAATACCCACGAAATGCCCCTTGCACTATTGACCACATGATCCTATTTCGAAATACAACGAGTTAACAATGGAAGTGAAGCAACATGAGAAGGACGGGAGAAGCCAAACGTCCGAAAAGGGGACTCCAAGTATGATTAATTCACTAACGAGGTGCAGTGGGTAACCGAGCTAGAGGGAAAAACGTAAACGAAATGATGAACATGGCCACAATCAAGAACGTGGTTGAAAGTTGGTACAGAACAATAGAAAAAAAGGGGAAAACCAAGTGACTCTATGTTTTACCAGAGGTGTGAAGGCTAAAGCAAAGTATAACGAGATGAAAGATACAGAAGGAAAAACCCTGAACAGGGAAGAGCCGAAGAGCCAGAACAATATGACATTGAATAGAGAGAAAGTTCAGTGAATCAAGAATGACATAGCAATCAAAAAGACAAATCCGTCCCAGAGTTGTATAAAAGTGGAGACAGAAGGCTCCCATCTCCGGGGCTTGATACGTTGACAAACGAACAAGTGTAGACACAACGAGGAGGTGAAGAAACTCACAGAACAAGAATAATATTCGGATGCATGAGCTCCTAGAAAATCTATCCTACTGGTCCGGGAAGAGAACAGACGCACTGTGTGCTACTAACAAGTCTTAAATTTCGAAACAGGAAATCTGCTGGGTGTGGAAGAGAGCAAATGGTGAGTCCCTATTTAAAGGAGAAGGTGAACTAAAATTATTATAAAATCGTAACTTAATGTAGCTTCAAATCAAGAAGCTATATTTTAGAAATTATTTAGAAACTTTATAATAACAAGAAGCAACAAAATATAATTTTCTCGTTAGGTTAGAACGAGTTTTCGAAGTATGCAAAACAAATTTCGGTTCCTGTAGCCCCTATATTTTGAAAGACTTTCGAAGATTGTGGGCTATGCATTGTCTCTTTCTGTTTAGTTTTTTTAAAGCCGTTTTTTGTTCTTGTGAAGGTTTACTCGGACATTAGCGCCCTATGAACCTAAATGACCTACTAAATACTAATTATCTTTTGAAGATCACAATGTCACTAAAAAAAAAAAAAAGAACAATACCGTGCATTTAAATGGTTCAAGTCGGACCGAACGTCTCACAAAGCTCCTCTTGCATGTGGGGTTATTTAACACATGTACTATATTTCTGAAATTTTTTTGGACCATTTACTTTCTTATAATTCTTACTCACTAATTAAAAATAATAATAAATTAGAAACACATTAATTTCAAAATACTCTTTTGAAAACTTCAGAAATGTCCTTTTAATTGGTTTTAAAATAATTTTTAATTTAAAACATCCTCACCTATTTCAATATCAGCTAAAAATTACCGCAATCAAAAACACTGTAATTATTTCTATAATTTTAAAAAAAATACTTTACATCATACTTTAAAAATCAAATTAAAAAATTTAGAAGTATAATTTAATAAGGATAAAACGAACAACACCGATAACTGAACAATAAATACTTAAAATACACACTCCAATTAAAAAAGAGCCATCTAAAATTAAAACTAAGCAACTCTAAATAAAAGAGCAAATCCTAAATTTAAAATAGAACCTCTCTAAAATTAAAACAGAGCACATCTCTAATTAACTAGAGCACATCTCAAATTAAAAAGAACATTGTAAATTAAAACTAAAGCCATCTCAAAATTAAAACTAGGCAACTCTAAATTAAAGCTAGAACAACTCAAATTAAAACTAGAATTACTCTAAAATAAAACCAGTGCACATCTCTATTAAAACTAGAACATCTCTTAATTTAAAACTAGGAACTTAAATTAGAACTAGAGCACATCTCCTAATAAACTAAGCACAATCTCTAAATTAAAAAGATGCACATTCTAAATAAAAAAAGACATCTCTAATTTAAAATAGAGCACTCATAAAACTACTCATAGAGCAAATCTCTAATTGAAATCTTAGAACACATGTCTAATTAAAAACTATAGCCTTGCTTAATTTAAACTAGAGCACTATCTCTAAATAATAAAAATGTCACATCTCTAATTAAAACTAGCACTTTCTCTATAATTAAAACTAGAGTCCAATCTTAAATTAAAAAAAATTTTCAATTCAAATTAAACTAGCAAGTATCTAAAAAAATTACAATAAAACTTATCTTCTAAATTAAAAAAAGCACATCTCTATTTAAAAACTTAGAGAATCTCTAAATTAAATCTTAGAAACATCTCTAAATATCAAACTAGAGCACACCTAAATTAAAACTAGAGCACATCTCTAAATTAAAACTAGAACATCATCTAAATTAAAACTAGAGCACATCTCTAAATTAAAACTAATGCACATCTCTAAATTAAAAAGAAAAAAATCTAACATTTAAAAACTAGAGTCATCTCTGAATTAAAACTAATGCACATCTCTAAATTAAAATTGCACATCTCTAACCTAAAACTAGAGCACATCTCTAAATTAAAATCTAGAGAACACTAATTAAATTAAAATAGAGTACTCTAAATTTAAAACTAGAGCATCTCTAAATTAAAACTAGATCAATCTCTAAATTAAAACTAGAGCACATCTCTAATTAAAACTAGAGCACATCCATTAAATAATCTAATAAACTAAGAATCTTAAATTAAAATTAGAAACTAAAAAGCACATCTCCTAAATTAAAACTAGAGCAACATCTCTAAACTAAAGTGATCCTAATTAAAACTAGAGCAATCATTCAAATTAAAACTAAAGCACATCTCTAAAATTAAAACTAGAGCACATCTCTAAATCAAACTAATGTCTCTAAATTAAAACTAGAGCATGTCTGTAAATTAAAATTAGAGCAATTCTCCTAATTAAAACTAGAGCACATTTCTAAAACTAGAGCTGATCTCTAAATTAAAACTAGAGCTATCTTAAAATAAAACATCATAAACTTCTATTCAAAGCATCCTGAGTAAATTAAAACAAAAAATGTTAATTCGGAACATAATTTTTACAACTCACACTCGTAAACTAATTTAAAGAATATATTCTTAATAAATATAAAAATATAAATAAAAACCCATCTTTTAAACAATTTAAATTAATTACCCTCTACTCCTATAGCGATAAAACCCTTAAGACATTGCATCATCTGTTAAAAGAAATTTTTCAGATATATTCCATGTGTATAGAATTTCGTCCGCTCAAATATACGTGTGGTGGGTATGAGTCTGACCTGACTGGCTTGGTAGTAGATGAGTTGAACCTGACTGGCTTGGGCCAGTAAGTGAGTGGGACCTGACTGGCTTGGGCTAGTGAGTGACGTTGAACCTGTGGGCTTGGGTAAAAGTGGTGGGACCTGACTGGCTTGGCCGTGGGGGTATGAGCTGATCTTGGCTTGGGCAGTGAGTTGAACCTGGATGGCTTGGGCCAGTAAGTGAGTGGGACCTGACTGGCTTTGCGTGGTGGGTTGAGTGGGTGGGGATCTGACTGGCTTGGGCTGATGGAGTGGTTGGCTGTCTGGCTTGGGCCATAAGTAGTGGGACCTGACTGGCTTTGGCGGTGGGTGGGTTAGGGGATGACTGCTTGGCTAGTGGTGAGTGAACCTGACTGGTTGGCCAAGTAAAGTGAGTGGACCTTGACTGGCTTGGGACCATAATTGAATTGAACCTGCTGGCTTGGGCCAGTGAGTGGGCCGAAGTGCTTGGTCAGTGTGTCTGAGCTTCGTGTAGTAGCCTGGAAGCGAAACTTCAAAAAAAATTACATTCCTTTATTATAACATGCTCTTCCATTCATACATAGTGCTTGGCCAATAGTATTAGTTTAAGCCGCCTAGCATGGCATAGGCCACATGTTGAGGTGGTGCTTTTAAAATTTTTAATATTTAATAATAATCCTCATTAAATTATAAAAAAATTCTTGGTAAACTTGCAAACATACACCTCAGCTGTGTTCTGATTATTATAAAATTTTTCTTAACCGTTTATATCATTAAGATCACATTAACAATCCATCTTAAGATATTTTTTAATTTTGTTCAGCCGACATTTAACATCATTCTTTCCATGATTTGAAAAACCTTATTATTTCAGAGTTTTGAGAATTAAGATGACCAAACTCCATTATAAGCTTTTATATTTATATCAGAGGTTAAGGAGGGTCAGCATAGATACATCGAAGGGGTGAATCAGCACAGTGTGATAAAAATGAGTTGATTCATAGGAACAGATTAGTGAATGTGTCTATTTGATTGTTTTTGAGAGTTTTCTGGCATAAAGGCGAGTATATTTTTTATATATATATATTTTTATATATTCACATATATATATATTATAATAATATTATATTTACTTATTTATATAGTAAATATATATATATATGTGTCAAATATAAGGTCAAATTTAGCAATAATTCGAGATAAATTAAGTCCTCTCATACATAAGGGGATACAATCCCGTGATTCGACATGACGGTTTAAAGAGTATGGCATTTGATGTATTTTTTTAAATTGCGCACCAAAAGAATCTTGAAGAACTTACCTAACCTTTATAACAAGAACAATTTATTTAGCCAAACCCAACTAAATGAGTAATTTTAGGTATGTTTACAATAATTTTATCACTAAACAACCATGAATTATTTTTTTTAGGTTATTCAGAATGATATTTCGAAATTATGCATACACACAAATTTCACTTGATCTAACGCAAGATTAGCGTTTCTATTTACCAGATCCAGTTCTGACCTATTCGGCAATATAATATATAATTTAAATTTTATCTTAAATTTTAAAAATAAATTTTATATTATATATAAGAGCTAGAATAGGATTTAAAAAATATTGTTCTTCCTTCAGAACATTATTTTCTTATTGAGTTTTATGTTACTCAGTACACTGCATTATCATTGTTCAATATTAATCAGAATCTTTTTTATTTTTTCACGACAAAGGCAGGAAATTTAAAAATTAGAACCTTTATTTTTATCCTTGCTCATATGAAACATAATATATGATATTCTTAACAAACCTTATTGGGATAACAATTTTCAGCTAGTCTCCGGTCCCAAGACTGTTCAACTGCCTCTCAGCTACATAATGGGGATTACCAATTAAACCCGGTGTCTTCAGAAGGCACTGGACAGGATATTAATAACTGCCAACCGGGCTGTTCGTAGTCACTATTGAGTGGGCAGCAGTAACACCTGGTTGATCAGACCTGATCCACCGAGCCTTGTGTACTGAGGCGTTTCCTCCCGAAACCCTCTCCATTAATGTAAACCAGGTAAGGTGTAACCTCAACACTTTTCTTTGGCACTTTCCATGACATGTATGTACATGATTTAAGCATCCTCAGATGCTATACAAACACAAGTCAACACACATTACAATACAGGTGAACAATTGACTATCTAGTATAAAGCTATTCTCCTCCCAATATTGAGAAGAAAACTACTGAAATTTCAAAGTGCGAACAGTTTTGTGGGCCAATTACGTATGAACGGTTGTTAGCCCCATTACTCAGACAGACACGAATATTGTAGTTTCTACCACAGGGCGAGGTTCAATGAGGAAACAATCATGTTACCTTTCATTGTTCACAGAATTTTTTTAAATGCATTTTTGATGTGTCGAGTACCAGATGTAAGACACCGAATCGTGAGATGTAATATTGTAACATAGAAAACCCAAAAGGGAAGAAATATCAAGAGGAAAGTCGAGGATTTTTATATTTCCTAATTTAACGCATGCAAACTGAATTAATCTCATTTTCCTCTCTTCTTTCAGTCCTCTCTCTCTCTCTCTTCTCCTACTCTCCCTCTGTTAGTTTAAAAAATATGCATTGCAATTGTTTGCCTAAACAACTGTCGGTATTTAAAAACCATTTAATGTCAATCTCTCCTCTCTTCGTCTCTCTCTCTCTCTCTAGTTCATATATTGAGAGTAAGACCTCTCATAATTATAATATGCAGGAGAATTGCAGTATTCATGAATTTGTAGCGGACAGGCTTTAAACTTAACCATGCTGAAAAAAATTCCCCGAATAAATGGAGCACTAACAGTAAACTAAACTGATATAAATTGGACAACAAGTAACTTATCAATTGCATTACTTTCCTAACCTAGTCATTATTTATAATCAAAATTTCTCTAATTCTAGTGTCACCCGAAACACTAAACCATGGAGTATAAAGGGCTGGATAGCAAAATTTTCATGTTCAGTTAATTTTTGATTAAAATCCTTAACCAGAACCCTTGCAATGAATCAGGACAATTCATTTTCCCTCCAAAAAAAATATTCCAATCACTTTGTTCAATAACAATTCATGAGTTTTCTTGAAAAGTATATCGCTAACTTATCTTAATACCGTGAAAAATTTTGTATTCGGAACCTAATAATTTTTAGATCTACTGACATCAAGTCTACATGTGTTGTTTTTGTTTAAAAATTAAGCAGTCATATTAGTCTTTCAGGGACTCAGAGGTTTTTAAGGTAAAACACATTTTTTCCCGTCATGCCTCAATTTCAGAGTCCCTCCAGCGTCGTGTGGTCAAACCAAGCTGAACAGCCATGTCATCCTTATACAGGTCCCTCACAGTAGTGTCTTAAGGCGCTGACCATATTCAAGCCTTCCCTTACAGTATCGTGTGGTCAAACAACTGAACATGTCATGTCATCTATACAGAGCCCCTACAATTCTTGTCAAACAGAACTGAACATTGTCACTATTACAGACCCCTTAACAGTGGGTTTTGTTTAACAACAGTACATAAGTCATTATTAAAACCCTTACAGTGTCTTTGTGCAAGCAGAACTGTCATGTCATCTAGTACAGGCCCCTACAGTGTCGTGTGGTCAAAACAGAACTGAACAGTCGTGTACACTATTACAGAACCCCTTACAGTGCGTGTGGTCAAACAGAACTGAAAATGGTCACTTAAGCCCCTCACAGTACGTGTCAAACAGAACCGAACAGCCTTCATCCACAAGCCCTCACAGTATTCGTGTGTCAACAGAATGAACATCAGTCATCCATTACAGAACTCACATTCTTTTGTGTCAACAGAAACTGAACCTATGCATCCATTTACAGAGTCCCTCACAGTAACGTGTGGCAAAAAAGATTATACATGTATAGACAACTGAGTTATGTCGTTTGTTGAATGAATGACTTGTGAGAAATCACAATCATTTCCCTCTTCAAATGACTTAGAACGGCCACGAAATTTGCAGCTTTGTTTTGCCGTTGCGGCGACACTACAATTCGGCGGTGCTGCAGAAGACAACTGGTCTCGTTATTCCAAAACAGATTAAATTCCTTCCATTTGGTCATTGCTGAATTCTGCCAAATCTTCTGTCGACATATCATAAATTTCTGTGCTTGTTGAGCTCTGTTGCGGCTCTGTTTGCTTACAGAACCGTAAATATTTGTCTCACTATTGTGGTTTGCAGGGGGATTAGTAGTCCTGGCCCCGCCACTTGCTGGACGTTGATGATTTCACTCTCTGATGCGTGACCCTGTCATACTATTTAAGGACTATGGATGGATTCTCTCTCTACATATCCTGTCTGGGTCGTCCCTTCCAGACTACTCAATGCTATAATTTTTGCTATAACCCTCTGACACTAGCCCGTGGTGTTAACTTCTACTATTGACTTCAGTACCTGGAATCCAACTTTTGGGATGTTTTTCCCCTTTCGTCAGATTTACTGTTGCCCTCTTTTTTTTATCCCGTAATTATCTTAATTCAGTTAAAAATCTTTAATTTTCACCTCAATGCTTAAGCAGATGTGTTTCACACTGGATCTGAAATATTGTTAAGGTCGTAATGTCTCCTTGATGTTTCTTTGAAGGCTACATTAAATAAGTCAGTTTCACTTTAGCTGCAGCGTTATTGTTGATGTGCACCATGATAGATCCTTCTCTTTCAGGAAGGTTTGTACTTTGGTACCACGAGCCAGTATACTCTTGTCCGACCTTTGCCCTCCTTCTTTTCATGACTTAAATTTGCTGAGAAAATTCCAATAGCCATTTGTATCATAAATCTTGCAGCTTCTCCAATTAATTTTTAGTCTTTTATGTCTACTATAAGAACATAAAACATAGAAGAAGGAAAACACTGCAACAGGCCAACTGGCCCTGCGAGGCAGGTCCATTCTCCCCGGCTTAAGCCAATACTTGACCTAGTGAGGTCAGACTCACTTAAGGAGGACTGTCATCCGACCTAGTAAAGAACAAGCTATCATTTTCAACTCACATCACCCACAGTCATTTGTATTTATCCAACTATTTTAAAACTGCACAACGTTAGCTTCTTGACGTAATCGAGAGTTTGTTCAACTCAACACATCTATTACTAAACCATGCTTTCATATCCTCCTGAATCTTGAATTTTTTCCTTGTAAAACATACTGAGTTCATGTTCCATGTAAGACATTTGTAGCACAAAATTTAAAACCCCTTTATTAATTCCTGTTCCATTGTAACACCTCAAATCTATTCCTCCTAATTCTTACCTTTTGAGAGTGCCTCAGTCTATCCTCATAGGGAAGATTTCTGATACAGCGATAAATTTGTTCATCACTTGTTTGTTTCCCTGCATTATATCCATCTGTATACGGGGCCAGACCTGTTGCAGCATAGTCTAAATGAGGCCTTACCGTATAAGTTAAGAAAATCTGAGGACTTCTATTATTTATCTTTTGCTATGAAGTCAGGATTCTGTTAGCTTTGTTAACATGTGCATTTGCTAAGCTTTTAGATTACTGGTTTAACTCTAACTAATTTCAGTCCGTAATATTAAATCTACATATATTAATTCATATGTGGCCATTTTTCTTCCAATTTAACTTGCTTTGTCATATTAAACTGCATCTGCCACTTCAACCATGCATCAGTCCTTCAAATCCTTTTGGGGTTTTCCTCTTAGAATGAATTGGACACTATTTTGGTGTAAAAATTTGTTCATGTTGCTATTTATCCTTCGTTATGTCATTTATGCAGATTGTGACACAACGGGACAACATTGGACCCTATGGAACACCGCTTTGACGTTCCCCCCTTGATTTCTCCCATTTATGTAAACTCTCTGCTGCCTATTGTCAACCATGCCTCTACCTAGAAAAAAATTTTTCCTCCTATCGTGAGTGCCTAAGTTTTCTCAAAGCCTCTTGGGAGAACTGTATGAAAACCTTACGAAGTCATATTACACAACATCATATTCAATACCATGATTACTCCTCAAATACTGTAAAAAGTTAGTAAATTCTAAGAGGAACGCCACTTGGTAAACCATGGAGGATATTGATTCATTAACCATTTATGGCTTCAAGAGGCTACGAATTGCTTCGGCAATTGTAGTTTCATAATTACCAACTATGGAAGTAAGGGCTTATGTCAATAGTTTGAAGCTAGGACCTTCACCTGACTTGTAAATGGTATTTATTTGCATTTTCCACTTGTCTGTCATATTGGGAGTTTGTAAGTGATATTGAAAGATTAGACAAGGTTGCTAAGTTCCTTTACATTCTTTACCTTGCGATCACTCAAAAACCCGGGGATTGTAGGTTTATTTCCATATTCGTTGGGACCATGGCACTAGTTACCCTAATCGTGCATAGTTTAGTATCGTCCTGTTCTTCATAATTTATTATTTCTGGAATTTCGCTAGTATCTTCCTGAGTAAAAACTGAGAGGAAGTAGATATTGAAAAGTTCACACATTTCTTTATCACTGTCAGTGATCTGACCTGAGTTACTCTTAAGTGGGTCAATCTTGTCCCTAATCTTACTTCTGTATACCAGAAAAAACCCTTTTGGGTTAGTCTTTGAATCCCTTGCGACTTTAGCTTCATAATCCCTTTTTGCTTTTCTTATTCCTTTTTTTTTATTTCTCTCTTTAACTGAATATATTGATTTCTTAGCGGCCCATCCACCTCTTTTGATACGCCAATATATGCCTCTCGTTTGACCAATGAGATATTTTAATCTTTTGTTTTTTCATTTGGGATAATTTTTGTTAAATCTAATTTCCCTACTCGGGACAAAAGTCATCTTGGCAGCCAGTACTATGCTCTGAAATCAACTTAGGCTCAGGTTAACATTTTGATGCTAGTTTATTCTCAAATTGCCGTTCTTACGCGCACACATTCATTTCTGCCTCTGATGTTTGCTTTCCTATTTTCTGGTAATCTTTGATTCCTGTAAGTCTTTCATGCCTTGCGCTTATAGCTTTTGTCTTCCTACAACTCATTCATTTTTTGGCTTTGCTTCTTCCGCTTCTGTATATACTTCATCATTTCATAATCTGTTTTTCCGTCTAACTCTTTTTTAAATGGCACTCTGCTTAGGAATTACCTAATACTGTCATACTCTCTCGAAGTCGGCTTTGGTCCCTCCATCTTACTTTGTATTCCTCACCACATTCGGTTCCACGAGGTAACTGAGCCTCACCAGTGCGTTGTCGCTGGCACCAAGGGACCTCTCATATTCGATGTCCCCTACAACAGAGTCACTTAGGATGAACACAAGGTCCAGCCTCACCGGTTCGTCACCAATTCTCTCCCGAGTTTTTCATCTCCACCCGCAACAGGTTAGCTCCCAGTGTTTGTAATTTTTCATATGGCTCTTGGCCTTTCCCAGTTTATTTCCCTATGGTTGAAGTCTCATATGATCAGTTTTGCATTGCCCATGTGGTTTCTTCTACCTATTTCTGCTACTGTAGCCACATTGCAGGACTGTGGGCGTGGGTGAAGGTGGATGGGGAATCAGGGAAAGATGGGATGGGGGTACGAGACAAGGGGAATTGTGAGAGAGGATTCTGCACTGGTTGGGAGTAATAGTAGTAGGGGAGATGGTAGGGGAGGTGATGGAATGGTATTAATTGTACTTGAGTGTGTTGAAGGGGTTGGGATTTTAGGGACTGTGTGTGTTTGTGTGTGTTTGTCCAGTTAAGGGTATGCATGCACTCACCTAATTGTGGTTGCAGGGATCGAGTCATAGTTCCTGGCTGTGTGTACTCTTGTTGGTGTGTGTGTGTGTGTGTGTGTGTGTACTCTCCTATTTGTGGTTGCAGGGGTCGATTCATAGCTCCTGGCCCCGCCTCTTCGCTGATTGCTACTAGGTCCTCCCTGCCCCATGAGCTTTATCATACCTCGCCTTAAAACTATGTATGGTTCCCGCCTCCACTACGTCACTTTCTAGGCTATTCCACGGCCTGACTACTCTGTGACTGAAGAAATACTTCCTAACATCCCTTTGATTCATCTGAGTCTTCAACTTCCAATTGTGACCTCTTGTGTCTGTGTCCCTTCTCTGGAACATCCCGTCTTTGTCCACCTTGTCTATTCCGCGCAGTATTTTATATGTCGTTATCATGTCTCCCCTGACCCTCCTGTCCTCCAGTGTCGTCAGGCCGATTTCCCTTAATCTTTCTTCATAGGACATTCCCCTTAGCTCTGGAACTAACCTTGTTGCAAACCTTTGTACTTTCTCTAGTTTCTTGACGTGCTTTATCAAGTGCGGGTTCCAAACAGGTGCTGCATACTCCAGTATGGGCCTGACATACACGGTGTACAGTGTCTTGAATGATTCCTTACTAAGTGTCGGAATGCTGTTCTCAGGTTTGCCAGCCCCATATGCTGCAGCAGTTATCTGATTGATGTGTGCTTCCGGAGACATGCTCGGTGTTATACTCACCCCAAGATCTTTCTCCTTGAGTGAGGTTTGCAGTCTTTGGCCACCTAGCCTATACTCTGTCTGTGGTCTTCTGTGCCCTTCCCCTATCTTCATGACTTTGCATTTGGCAGGATTAAATTCGAGAAGCCATTTGCTGGACCAGGTGTCCAGTCTGTCCAGGTCTCTTTGAAGTCCTGCCTGGTCTCATCAGATTAATTCTCCTCATTACTTCACATCATCTGCAAACAGGGACACTTCTGAGTCTAACCCTTCCGTCATGTCGTTCACATATACCAAAAATAGCACTGGTCCTAGGACCGACCCCTGTGGGACCCCGCTCGTCACAGGTGCCCACTGTGATACATCATTACGTACCATGACTCGTTGTTGCCTCCCTGTCAGGTATTCTCTGATCCATTGCAATGCCTTCCTGTTATATGCGCCTGATGATCTAGCTTCTGCACTAATCTCTTGTGAGGAACTGTGTCAAAGGCCTTCTTGCAGTCCAAGAAGATGTGTGTGTGTGTGTGTGTGTGTGTGTGTGTGTGTGTGTGTGTGCGCGCGCGCGTACTCATCTATTTGTACTCATCTATTTGTGGCAGCAGGGGTTGATTCACAGCTCCTGTCCCCCACCTCTACTGTTCGATACTGGGTCCACTCTCTCCCTGATCCATGATCTCATATTAAAGCTCTGTGTAGATCCTCCCTTCACTACATCACTCTTCAGATTGTTCCACTTCCTGACAACTATATGACTGAGGAAATACTTGCTGACATCTCTGTGACTCATCTGAGTTTTCAACTTTCAGTTGTGACCCCTTGTTGCTGTGTCCCATCTCTGAAACATTCTGTCCCATCCACCTTGCCTATTCCTCTCAGTATAAGTTATCATGTCGTCTCTATCCCTCCTGTCCTCCGGTATCGTCAGGTTATTGTCTCTTAACCTGTCCTAGTAGGGCATACCCCTTAGCTCCAGGACTAGTCCTGTTGCAAACCGTTGCACATTCTCAAATGTCTTGATGAGCTTGACCAAGTATGGATTCCTTACTGGTGATGCATACTCCAATATGGGCCTGATGTACATGGTGTACAGTATCGTGAATAAGTCCTTATTCAGGTCTCGAAATGTCATTCTTAGGTTTGCCAGGTGTTCCAGTGCTTGCCCCATAGACCCGTCCTCCACCACAATGCTGATCATGGCATTTTCTCTCCGATGCGATATGTGTGAGAATTTTTAAGGTCTACTAGATATATTTAATGCCAATATTGGGATAAACCAATTCCAGTTCGATAGGTGACTTAATATTCCTTTCATGTCCACCTGTATTGTCGTATCGAGACGACACAAGATGCGTGGCTGAGTAAAATGTAGACAGTAAGCCTACATGTGTAGGTCTTGTAGTTCTGTCGTAGGTCAGCCCTCATGTTAGACATGCCCGGCGTTGCCTCTCTTTCATTCCTAGCCGACTTAGCCTGCTGACAGCATCTACCCCTGGGATTGGTCTGGCTTTCCCTTGTCTCTTCCTGTGTACAAGAACCTACAAAAAATTACCAGTATTCTACGTTTTTCTTCCAACCCTCAAGCTACCTAGCCAGCTGACTCACGAAATTGTAATGACACGATTACAAACCATACCACGGGCGGGGCTTGAACCCGCGGTCAGAGAGTCGTAAAACTCGGTAGCTGGTAGTTGGTACGTATCCAGCTACCAGCTACAGCGTAACACAAGATAACACGGTACCCATATGCTGCAGCAGTTATTTATTTGATGTTTCCCTTGCATGTGCTCAGTATAATACTCACACCAAGATCCTTTTCCTTGAGTGAGGTTTGCAGCCCCTAGCATGTCCTCCATCTGAGATCTTTGACCTTCCCCAATCTCTGTATGCATTCACCAATATATATAGTTGTGTATGCATGGGAGAGTGTGCATGTGCATGAGACTGTGTGTGTGGGGGGGGGGGGGGGGGTTGCCTGAGTGATGTTCCTGAGTATGAGTATACAGATGGTTCAGTTCTTCCTCCAGACTCTGTACCTTTTCCTCTGCAGCTGCAGCCCATCTCTCCCATTCCTTTCTCTCTGCAGAGACCTTCTCTACCCTCTCTATTGCTTTGCAAAACTCACTAAACCTTTTTGGTCTCTTTTGTACTATCAAGCACCTGCGCTTTGCTACCCACACTTACTTTTACTATCTCGCAGAAGAAACAAACATTTTTATGAATATGTCCAATTTTGAAATAAAATTTCATAATTTTAGGAAAATTTTCCATAAATTTATAACTGCCTTCACATTATTACGTATATTCTGAAAAAAAAATAGAATCTTTACTTTTAATAAATATAAACATACAATATCTAATTAATTTTTGTAAATTCCGCTAAGTTAATAGTACATCCTTTTTAAATTAAAAAACATATTTTAACTAAATTTAAAGCATTTCCCTCTATTACTTAATATTTTTCATATTTTTTTATATCTTTACAACTGTCTATACATATAACTATAAATCACATTACTAAAGCTTATCTTTTCACTTTGATTTCAGTATAATCCTCTCTAACACCCATATTTTCGTATTTATCTTCAGTTTAAAATCCTCTTCCAAAAATATTACTTATTTCAAGAATTTCCTTAATATTTTCAGTATTTAGTTTCACATCCGTCTCAGCAAATGAGATTATCTTCACTTATCTTCCTTTAGATATTCTTAGATAACATCATTTTAAATATACCATACTTTTTGTATGATGAACTTATTAAATATTCATGGAAAATAAGAGTTATCATGGATGAGTATGCGGAGGGGTGAGTCAGTGTGTGGGGTGAGTCAGTGTGTGGGTGAGTCAGTGTGTGGGGTGAGTCAGTGTGTGGGGTGAGTCAGTGTGTGGGGTGAGTCAGTGTGTGGGGTGAGTCAGTGTGTGGGGTGAGTCAGTGTGTGGGGTGAGTCAGTGTGGGGTGAGTCAGTGTGTGGGGTGAGTCAGTGTGTGGGTGAGTCAGTGTGTGGGGTGAGTCAGTGTGTGGGTGAGTCAGTGTGTGGGGTGAGTCAGTGTGTGGGGTGAGTCAGTGTGTGGGGTGATCAGTGTGTGGGGTGAGTCAGAGTGTGGGGTGAGTCAGTGTGGGGTGAGTCAGTGTGTGGGGTGAGTCAGTGTGGGGTGAGTCAGTGTGTGGGGTGAGTCAGTGTGTGGGGTGAGTCAGTGTGTGGGGTGAGTCAGTGTGTGGGGTGAGTCAGTGTGCGGGTGAGTCAGTGTGCGGGTGAGTCAGTGTGGGGTGAGTCAGTTGTGGGGTGAGTCAGTGTGTGGGTGAGTCAGTGTGTGGGGTGAGTCAGTGTGGGGTGAGTCATGTGGGGTGAGTCATGTGTGGGGTGAGTCAGTGTTGGGGTGAGTCAGTGGTGTGGGTGAGTCAGTGTGTGGGGTGAGTCAGTGTGTGGGGTGAGTCAGTGTGTGGGGTCAGTGTGTGGGGTGAGTCAGTGTGTGGGGTGAGTCAGTGTGTGGGTGAGTCAGTGTGTGGGGTGAGTCAGTGTGTGGGGTGAGTCAGTGTGTGGGGTGAGTCAGTGTGGGGTGAGTCAGTGTGGGTGAGTCAGTGTGTGGGTGAGTCAGTGTGTGGGGTGAGTCAGTGTGTGTGGGTGAAAGTCAGTGTGTGGGGTGAGTCAGTTGGGTACAGGTGGGGGTGAGTCAGTGTGTGGGGTGAGTCAGTGTGTGTGGTGGTCAGTTGGTGTTGGGGTTCATGTGTGGTGGTCAGTGTGTGGGGTGAGTCAGTGTGGGGTGAGTCAGTGTGTGGGGTGAGTCAGTTGTGGGGTGAGTCTGTGTGGGTGAGTCAGTGTGTGGGGTGAGTCAGTGTGGGGTGAGTCAGATGTGTGGGGTGAGTCAGTGTGTGGGTGAGGTCATGTGTGGGGTGAGTCAGTGTGTGGGAGTTGGAGTCAGTGTGTGGGGTGAGTCAGTGTGTGGTGAGTCTGTGTGGCGTGAGTCATGTGTGGGGTGAGTCTGTGTGGGGTGAATCAGTGTGGAGTGAGTCATGTGGGAGAAGTCAGAGTGTGACGTGGTACATTGGCTAGTAGTGGGTGTAATCAGTGTGGAGGTGAATCATGGTGGGCAGAAGGAATAAGAGTCAGTGAGCACGTAGGTACACAAGGAGGTCGGGATGCATAGTTCGGTGAGTGAGATGAATGTCTCACTCAGCGTGCGCCAGCATGACATTACACCTCTCTGTACTATTTATATGAGTATTCAATGTTAGCATCACGAGTGCAGTAGCACGGAATTTACAATATACAGGATCTAGACCTGTTTACTGCCACTCCTGAAGTGGAGACGAAGCCTAGCCACAGTTAACATTCAAAACACTCGTAAGTACTAATTTTCAGATTAGTTTTCAACCCATTCATGTTCCATCTCTCTCCTGTATGTCTTTCTCTTTTAAAAACTTTGATATTATCCCTGCGTGTCCAATATCACAGCCACTCATAATAGTGTGTAAAACTTTGTGATCTTCAGTCTCATCAGTAAACACACTACTGTTATGTTCTTTCTCTACATGAAGAAGATATTCCTTCTAGTCAATGAAATGCTCAGTGATTTACTTCAAGTTCCTCATCCTACAACTGCTTATTGTCTTCTCAGAACTTTATTTATACCGATCAAGTCACGGTCACTAATATACAACCGTAAACCTTAAAACTGTGACTCCTCTGTCTCTAGTATTCTCTTTTATTCCTCTCTACATAGTACTGAAAAAATTCAATAGCTGGAAAATTTCGGAAAGCTGCGAACATGTTTGTTTGTTCCGCAATTTAACGTAACACGAGCATGTTATGGCCTCGTCACATCAGTCACGATTCTGTTATTTTTTTTACCAATCACATGTAGCAATTATGCTGAAACAACCGAAACTCTTACTGTGTACTACGTAATGTTACAATGACATATGCTAATATTGTTAGCATACTGTCTAGTTTGCAATATTTGCAACAGAAATAAATCACCGAAGAGATATAATAATGTTAAAGGACAAGGCATGCCGGAATTTTTTTTTTTCGTATATTTAACGTACACAGGATTACCTCCTGGATTCGTACTCTCTTTCTTACTCCTCCATTCATCTCTTCCTCTTGGACTACTCGCACATATACAGATTGTTCAAACGAATATTCTTTTGCTGTAAATGCTTCACTATAAAAATTACGCATGACTGCACCTGTGGTTTTACTGGATTCTGGTAACGCTTTGTGCGATCTTACCGAAGCTCCTCAGTCTAATCCCAAATTCACCTCGGTAAAGTTTTCAATATTGGAATCGTATTTAAACGTTGAAAAATACTCCAATAGATTTCCTACTCTGTTCCTCCCTTCTCGTTAATTTATTTACTATCCAGTTGGCCACCGACGTCCTCTTATCCATAAATCTTCCAATTTATTTCAAAATCTTTGGACTTGCCATTCATTCTCAAACATCTCTATTCTTATTGATAATCTCTCCATGTGTTTTATCCTTGATCCCTGTATCCTGGATTTACCTGAGATTGTTCCGGGTAATCCTGATCGGCTGACGTCTTGAGAAATCTCATTGGCAGATGTCCACAGGATGCGACGCGCACCATCGGACTTAACCCAGCCACTATGATGGAACATGACAATTTGCGGTGAAAACCGTCCTAATGCAGATTCTACTTACTGGAATTCAGAAAACCCAAGCCTGCAGTGTAGCAGAGACTAACCACCTGCATCCAGAGCCTATGTGTCTCATAGCCTGTATAGCCCAAGAAAATGGACGTAGTTAATGGCTCAATCAGATTCCACACATACAACTGCCGTGTCTTATATCACCAGAAAAAACAATACAGTAAAGCTCTGTTTATTACCCTGAACAGATTTACCTGCTACTAATTACCTTCATGCTTAATTTCTCTGATTGGTTGATACCATAGATTATAAAATTCTAATTGGAGGAAACTGTTTCACAAAGTTTCACTATTGTTTTTTTTCCAAAAAAAAAAAATGACCATGGATTGTTTCGAATCTGACTAGTTGGGTCTGTACCTTGTCAGGATTCCATTTAAGGATTTCGCAAGAAAAACAACATGATTGCTAATTAGTGAAACATTTCGTGATCTTTGTATATTACATTAATTTATTCAAAACGTAACAGAACTTAAATTGTAAGAACACTGGTGTTTTTTACACAAACAATACTAAGCAATTGAAATTTATTTAGAAGAACAAGAGCAATAACAAGGTAAAGATGTTTTTATGTTCACTACAACAGATCCTCTGGATTGCTTCTTTACATTAGCCCTGAAGCAAGGGCGAGGCATCTGAAGTTAACCCATGGATTAAAAAAATAAACAAGGATGACGGAGCTTTCTCAAAGTTTTCCTAAACGTATTTTTTTTCTTGCTAAGAAAAAAAAACTGCACCTAGTATTTTGGCTTCGCAATATGCAAACTAAGTTGGGCTGGAGCTTATCATGGATCAATATGGAGACGAGTTTGGCAAGATTCTTCCTGGAATCTGTCATGTCTTCAAAACGATTCTCGTGATTTATTTTGTAATATTGAGAAACGTATATATAAAAGACGGGTGATACCATCAGCTTCCAAAGTTAATTTCACTCTGTGTCCTGTACAGATAATTCATTTACTAATGCAATTGGAACACTTTGGAATTATTCCCTGTAAACTAAAAAAAAATGGGGAACTAACAGATAATATTTCGTTGCCACATAGTTATCGCAATTTAATAAAGGAAGAAATTTCAATAACCATGAACATTCCATGAGAATGAAAAAGTTATCCATGAATGAAAAATTCCATAACTTTTTTTTATCCTTTAGGAACTACATAGATCACGATAAATTAGCAGTAATTTTGTTAAGTGTGGCTGATTCATGAGAATATTGTGATAAATTTCTGTAAGTTAAAAACAATGTCACAAACACGAGTGAAAGTAAGTTTCTGAATACAAATAGTTTTCTGAAACAAAGGTTTCTGAATAACAAAGTAGAGTTTCTGAATAACAAATTAAGTTTCGAATAACAATAGGTTTTGAATAACAAATTTGGAGTTTCTAAATAACAAAGTAGATTTCTAATACAAAGTAGTCTTTCTGAATACAAAGTAGAGTTTCTGAATAACAAAGTAGAGTTTTGATAACAAAGTAGTTTCTGAATAACAAGAGAGTTTCTGAATAACAAAGTAGTTTTTCTATAACAAAGTAAGTTTCTAAATAACAAAGTAGAGTTTCTGTATAACAAAGTAATTTCTGAATAACAAAGTAAGTTCTGAATACAAAGTAGAGTTTCTGAATAACAAAGTAAGTTTCTGAAAACAAAGTATGTTTCTGAATAAAAAGTAGATTCTGATAACAAGTAGTGTTTCTGAATAACAAAGTAGAGTTCTGAATAACAAACTAGTGTTTCGAATAAAAAGTAGAGTTTCTGAATACAAAGTAAGTTTTCCTGAATACAAGTGGGTTTCTGAATAACAAAGTAGAGTTTCTGATAACAAAGTAGAGTTACTGAATAAAAAGTAGAGTTTCTAATACCAAAGTAGTCTTTCTGAATAACAAAGTAAGTTTCTAATAACAAGTAGAGTTTCTCTGATAACAAAGTATGTTTTCTGAATAACAAAGTAAGTTCTGAATAACAAGTAGTTTCTGAATAACAAAGAGAGTTCTGAATAACAAAGTAGAGTTTGAATAACAAAAGTAAGTTTCGATAACAAAGTAGAGTTTCTGAATAACAAAGTAGTTTCTGAAACAAAGTAAATTTCTGAATAACAAACAGTGTTCTGAATAACAAAGTAGTGTTCCATGAATAACAAATAGATTTCTGAATAACAAAGTATTTGTTTCTGAATAACAAAGTAGATTTCTAAATAACAAAGTAGAGTTTCTGAATAACAAAGTGAGTTTCTGAATAACAAAGTAGCGTTCTGAATAAAAGTATGTATTCTAGAATAACAAGTATGTTTCTGAATAACAAAGTAGAGTTTCTGAATAACAAAGTAGTGTTTCTGAATAACAAAGTAGAGTTTCTGAATAACAAAGTAGAGTTTCTGAATAACAAAGTAGTGTTTCTGAATAACAATAAGTTTCTGAAACAAAGTAGTGTTTCTGAATAACAAAGTAGAGTTTCTGAATAACAAAGTAGTGTTTCTGAATAACAAAGTAGAGTTTCTGAATAACAAAATAGAGTTTCTGAATAACAAAGTAGAGTTTCTGAATAACAAAGTAGCGTTTCTGAATAACAAAGTAGTGTTTCTGAATAACAAAGTAGTGTTTCTGAATAACAAAGTAGAGTTTCTGAATAACAAAGTGTTTCTGAACAACAAAGTAGTGTTTCTGAGTAACGAAGTAGAGTTTCTGAATAACAAAGTAGTGTTTCTGAATAACAAAGTAGAGTTTCTGAATAACAAAGTAGTGTTTCCGAATAACAAAGTAGAGTTTCTGAAAAACAAAGTAGAGTTTCTGAATAACAAAGTAGAGTTTCTGAATAACAAAGTAGAGTTTCTGAATAACAAAGTAGAGTTTCTGAATAACAAAGTAGTGTTTCTGAATAACAAAGAGTTTCTGAATAACAAAGTAGAGTTTCTGAATAACAAAGTAGTGTTTCTGAATAACAAAGTAGAGTTTCTGAATAACAAAGTAGTGTTTCTGAACAACAAAGTAGTGTTTCTGAGTAACGAAGTAGAGTTTCTGAATAACAAAGTAGTGTTTCTGAATAACAAAGTAGAGTTTCTGAATAACAAAGTAGTGTTTCTGAATAACAAAGTAGAGTTTCTGAAAAACAAAGTAGAGTTTCTGAATAACAAAGTAGAGTTTCTGAATAACAAAGTAGAGTTTCTGAATAACAAAGTAGTTTCTGAATAACAAAGTAGTGTTTCTGAATAACAAGTAAGTTTGAAAACAAAGTAGAGTTTCTGAATAACAAAGTAGAGTTTCTGAATAACAAAGTAGTGTTTCTGAATAACAAAGTAGTGTTTCTGAATAACAAAGTAGAGTTTCTGAATAACAAAGTAGTGTTTCTGAAAAACAAAATTTCTGAATAACAAAGTAGTGTTTCTGAAAAAACAAAGTAGAGTTTCTGAATAACAAATAGAGTTTCTGAATAACAAAGTAGGTTTCTGAAAACAAAGTAAATTTCTGAATAACAAAGTAGCGTTTCTGAATAACAAAGTAGTGTTTCTGAATAACAAAGTAGAGTTTCTGAATAACAAAGTAGTGTTTCTGAACAACAAAGTAGTGTTTCTGAGTAACAAAGTAGAGTTTCTGAATAACAAAGTAGTGTTTCTGAATAACAAAGTAGAGTTTCTGAAAACAAAGTAGAGTTTCTGAATAACAAAGTAGAGTTTCTGAATAACAAAGTAGAGTTTCTGAATAACAAAGTAGAGTTTCTGAATAACAAAGTAGAGTTTCTGAATAACAAAGTAGAGTTTCTGAATAACAAAGTAGCGTTTCTGAACAACAAAGTAGCGTTTCTGAACAACAAAGTAGTGTTTCTGAATAACAAAGTAGTGTTTCTGAATAACAAAGTAGAGTTTCTGAATAACAAAGTAGAGTTTCTGAATAACAAAGTAGTGTTTCTGAATAACAAAGTAGAGTTTCTGATTAACAAAGTAGAGTTTCTGAATAACAAAGTAGAGTTTGTCACTGAATAACAAAGCAGAATTTCTGAATAACAAAGTAGAGTTTCTGAATAACAAAGTAGAGTTTCTGAATAACAAAGTAGAGTTTCTGAATAACAAAGTAGAGTTTCTGAATAACAAAGTAGTGTTTCTGAATAACAAAGTAGAGTTTCTGAATAACAAAGTAGAGTTTCTGAATAACAAAGTAGAGTTTCTGAATAACAAACTAGAGTTTCTGAATAACAAAGTAGAGTTTCTGAATAACAAAGTAGTGTTTCTGAATAACAAAGTAAAAGTTTCTGAATAACAAAGTAGAGTTTCTGAATAACAAAGTAGAGTTTCTGAATAACAAAGTAGAGTTTCTGAATAACAAAGAGTTTCTGAATAACAAAGTAGAGTTTCTGAATAACAAAGTAGAGTTTTTGAATAACAAAGTAGAGTTTCTGAATAACAAAGTAGAGTTTCTGAATAACAAAGTAGAGTTTCTGAATAACAAAGTAGAATTTTCTGAAACAAAGTAGTGTTTCTGAATAACAAAAGTTTCTGAATAACAAAGCAGAGTTTCTGAATAACAAAGTAGAGTTTCTGAATAACAAAGTAGAGTTTCTGAATTACAAAGTCGTGTTTCTGAATAACAAAGAGTTTCTGAATAACAAAGTAGAGTTTCTGAATAACAAAGTAGAGTTTCTGAATAACAAAGAGTTTCTGAATAACAAAGTAGTGTTTCTGAATAACAAAGTAGAGTTTCTGAATAACAAAGTAGAGTTTCTGAATAACAAAGTAGAGTTTCTGAATAACAAAGGAGAGTTTCTGAATAACAAAACAGAGTTTCTGAATAACAAAGTAGAGTTTCTGAATAACATAGTAGAGTTTCTGAATAACAAAGTAGAGTTTCTGAATAACAAAGTAGAATTTCTGAATAACAAAGTAGAGTTTCTGAATAACAAAGTAGTGTTTCTGAATAACAAAGTAGAGTTTCTGAATAACAAAGGAGAGTTTCTGAATAACAAAGAGTTTCTGAATAACAAAGTAGAGTTTCTGAATAACAAAGTAGAGTTTCTGAATAACAAAGTAGAGTTTCTGAATAACAAAGTAGAGTTTCTGAATAACAAAGTAGAGTTTCTGAATAACAAAGTAATGTTTGCTACTGAATAACAAACGTATGGAAGTCTGTCGGCTCGCTCTTTTTTCTTGACATGATATTAGATATGTATTCTGTTTATTGCCACACTGAAAGATTATTGGGTGTGCTGTCTTTTTCTGCTGGTTTTAAATAATTTCCATGAACATTTCACGTCTGCCAGCTGTTCCCTCTTCTTCCTATATCCCTTCTCTGGAACATTCCGTCCCCTTTCACACAGTCATTTCCTCTCAGTATTTTGAACGTTATTATTATATCCCCTCCTACTTCTGTTCTTTAGTGTCAATAGGTTGATTTCACTTATCCTGTTCTCACAGGACACGCCCCATAGCTCTGGGACCATTCTTGTTGTAAACCTCTGCATTTTCTCCAGTATGTTTGACCAGGTGTGGGTTCCATATTGGTGTTGCATACTCCAATATGGACCTGATGTACACGGTGTTCAGTGTTGCGAATGAATGACTACTTCCCTGCATGTCGATAAGATATTCTTAGATCTGCCACATACGCTTTTACTGCAGCAGTTATTTTGCTTATGTGTGCACCAGGAGATATGCTCGGTATAATACTCACCTCCAAGGTCCTCAATAAAGTTTTCAGCCTTTGCAACCCCCCCCCCCCCGAGCCTATATCCGTCTGCCATACTCCAGAAGCCATTTATCAGACCAAGCCTACAGATTATCCAGCTCCATTTAATAGCCTTTCCTGGTCCTCGTCCGCTTGTATTCTCCTCATTGGTCTCACGTTGTCTGTGAACAGGGATACATCTGACTATCCCATCTTTCATGTTATTTACGAATATAAGAAACAGCACTGGCCTGTGACATATCCTTGTGGAACCCCACTCGTAATATGCACCCATTCCGTGACCTCGTATGGACAACACTCGTTTGCTTCCTGTCAGGTATGCCTGAATCTATTGTGATGCTCCTTCTGTTATTCCTGCCTGCTTCTCCAACTTGTGTACGAGTCTCTTTTGTGGTACTGAGTGAAAAGCCTTCTTACAGTCCAGTAAAATGCAACTTACCCATTTCTGGCTCTCCTGTCTTACTTCTGTTACACTGTCGAAGAAGTCCACAGAATTTTTCTGTCCCTCAAGCCGTGCTAGTTGTCATGTATGAACTCCTAGGTGCTTCACATCTTTTCTCCTGACAATCTTCTCTATAACTTCACATACTATACACGTCAGTGATACTGGTCTTTAGTTTAGCGCTGCTTGTCTCTCTTATTTCTTAAAAAGAGGCCTGCATTTGCCGTCTTCCACACCTACGACAATTACCATTATATCGATAGATTTGAAGAAGATTGTTGCTAGTGGCGCACGCAGTGCTTATTCTCCCTCTATCAAGACTTGCGGATATTATTTGATCCCACCATCTTCGAGGTATCTAGTTCACGTAGCAGCTTCACCTCCTCCTCGAATTTGTGTATTGTATCCAACTCTACTACCTCTGTTTGCTGGTAGCCTTTCTGTCTCCTCTAAGAATACCTTTTTAAATTTCTATCTGGGCTTTTCACAGACTTCCTGTTCATTCCTTGAGAGCTTGGCACCTTCTTTCTTCAGCCTGATTGCTTGGTTCCAGACTTTTGTTTTCCTCCTGATGTGGCTATATAACAACTCTGGGTTGTATCTGGCTTTCAGTGGTACGTCATTCTCAAATTTCTGTTAAACCTTTCTTCTTATCTATGCATACTCATTTCTAGCTCTTAGATTCAGCTCTGTTTTTCTGAGTGCTTTGCCTTCTATACTTTTTCCATGCTTTAACACATTTGGCTTTGGCCTCTCTACACCTCTGAGTAAACCATATGCTCACTCCGGTCTTACCATTGTTTCTATTGCTCCTGGGCAACAACTTCACCTCCCTGCACTTTCTGGCCACATACTCAATCTCTCTCACCGTTTTTTCCTCTAGTTTTCTTTCCCACTGCACCTCATATAAAAATTACCTCATATCTGTGTAATCTCTTCTTTTTAAGTTTGGATTCTCACCTCCTTTTTCTGTATTTCACTCTCCACTGTTAATTCCACAAGATATTCGAAACTCCGGACTGTGTGGTCGCCAGTGGCAAGTGGCCTTTCATATGTAATGTCCTTTTATCTCGGAGCCATCCAGGATGAATACAAGGTCCAGCCTTGCCGGTTCATCCTCTCTTGTCTCTCTGGTTGTTCCTAACAGTTTAGTGCATGAAGTTCTCATTTACCACCTCCATCATCTTAGCACTCCATTTTTCTGGTTACCATGTGGTTGTAGGTTCTCCCAATCAATCTCCTTGTGATTAAAGCCACCCACGACCAGTAGCTTGCTCTGCTTATGTGGGCCCTTTTGTCCACATCAGCTGGTGTATCCACCATTGCTCTATTGTATTCATCAAATTCTTGTTATTTTGTCCTTTTCTTGTTTAGTGGAAGGTTGTATAACACTGCTATCACCGCCTTGGAACCCTTGACCTTCAGTGTGTCTACTATGAAGTCAACTGCTTTCCCTGTGTTCATTCCCATTTAATAAAAAATCCACTGCTTTCTAATGAGCTGTTCTACTTCTCCTCCATTGGTCTTTTCTCAATATCTGATATCCAACCAGGAAGATCGCGTCTGTTATTGTCTCCGCAATCCTTTCTCTCTCTGAGTGCTACAATGTCTGGGGATACCTCCATGATTCTTTCTTGTCACTCCTCACTTGTTTCTTATTCCATCTGTATTAGTGTACAATACCTTCAGCATCTTTACCAGTTCATGAGTTTCTGGATTCCTTGTCCTTGCCCATAAGTCACGGAGGTGGGTGGGATTGATGAGGGTTGGGGTATAGAAGGGAGAGTGGAATTTTGTATATAGTAGCTGTGAGGAAGGTATTTGAGGTGGGTGGGGGGGGTGGGGACTGTTGGTATGGAGTATATGCTTTGGGTTATTGAGCGTGGGTGTTAGGGGAGGCTAAGGGGTTGAGGGGGGATTCTGTACGAGGCTGTGCTTGGTGGTCCTCTGGAGGCTGAGCTTCCATGCATGTAGATACATATCCTGTCTCTCCTTCATGCCTCTGGCATCTTCGTGCACTCGCTAATGCTCCAGTTCGTTTCCGGGTCTATCCTGGTAGAAGTACACCTCGTTATATTTTTCTGTATCCCCTTACTGTTTTTCGCTACATGATCTTGTCTTATACTATTGTTGTCGTGAGGGTCGGTTTGACTTGGCGACGTTTATAAGAACATAAGAATGAAAGAATATTGCAACAGGCCGACAGATGCATACTATGCAGGTCCTTCGAATACTAGGCAAGTTCTTCATATACTAGGCAGGTCCTTTGAATTCTACGCAGGTTCTTCGAATACTAGGCAGGTCCTTCAAAAACTAGGCAGGTCCTTCAAAAACTAGGCAGGTCCTTCAAAAACTAGGCAGGTTCTTCGAATACCAGGCAGGTTCCTTGAATACTAGGCAAGTTCTTCGAATACTAGACAGGTCATTCATATACTAGGCAGGCCCTTCTATGTGCAGGTGATGTTTTACTAGTCAGGAAACTACCTAGTGTGTGATCCGGGGGTCAACGTCAACTCTATGACCAAGCCTCGAGGTGGGTCAGGGCATGATCAACTAGGCTGTTGAAGGAGAAAAGTGCTTCCTGAGCCAGATATGACTGCTACAAAACAAAATTCACACTGTCATAAACGAGAAGAGATGAATATAGCCATGCGCACCCTGACTCGCTCACCCCATGGAGTTGATAAATTAGACACATGTGCAACACTTGGGTATCATTGTTGAGGAAACGTTTCGCCACGCAGTGGCTACATCAGTCCATACAAAGGAGAATCGTGAACAACAGGAGGAGTTTGAGGCAATCAGTCCCTCAGCCTTGAATCGATGTAATCAGTCCATCAATCTTGAAAAGAATACAGCATATGTGCGAAAAAGTGGCTTATGTACTGTAGACAGATGATGAGGTGCAGCAGTCGTAGGGGTTTTTCAAAACTGATGGACTGATTACATCGACTCAAGGCTGAGGGACTGATTGCCTGAAAGTACGCCTGTGTGTGTGTGTGTGTGTGTATTATTATTATTATTATTATAATCAAGGGGGAAGCGCTAAACCCGGAGGATTATACAGCGCCTGGGGGGGGGGATGTGGAAGGCATTCAGGCTTAATTTGGGGAACTGGAGCACAGATCCAATTCCCTAAATCAAGAGCCCCTCACCAACATCAAGGAACCTTCCTTGAGGGGTGTGTGTGTGTGTGTTGTGTGTAAGAGTGCGTGAGTGCAAAGGTGTGTGCGCAAAGTATCACCAAGGACAAATTCGTAAGTAGCTCGTTACTACGTAAGAGGAAATCACGAGAAACAACGTATGGATTCTTCTTTCAAATACAACAGCTGATTATTACAAGGAAGCAGAAGGCAAATACATTGTTAATAATTTAGATTTAACAATCATGAAAGTTTATATCAAAAAGTCTTAAGCCGAGACAAATGCTCAAAGTTAATTTAAGTCTTTTTAGTTTTCACTGATGACGTAAAGCGAATATTGATATAAGTCTGAGCTTGTCTTTGCTGTTGGTGTATTGTAATTTATAAGTGGCAAATGGATCATTAAAATTATATATTGTAGATTAAAAAAAAAACTGTGTATCTCCACTAAGTCTTTATACAATCGACTGAGATATTGAAAGATGGGAACAAGCAAATACAGATATAAAGGGCAAAAAAAAAAAAAAAAAATTTCGGTGTGGAAGCCTCAGATAAGACTAGAAAAAGGGTGTCTGAAACTGGCTGGCAAAGTGACCCTCGTGAGAGGTCTTGGATTTCAAGAATCTGAGGAACTTCCTTGCTGTGTTGAGCGACGAAGATATACCAAGATGACTTGGTAGTGAACATTAAAATGGTATAAAATACCGACAGGTTGTTAGGTAAGACACATATGCAACAGTTAGGTATCTATATAGGCTCCATCCTGTCACTTCAACTCAATATTGTTTCAGACTATGGAACAATGCTTTTCTCCAGACTGAGGGACTGACCACCCCAAAACTTCAAGGGTGATGGACTGATTACATCGTCTTCAAGTATCTTCTGCTTCTATCAACTTTTCTGTACTCGACTGAAGAAGCCTACTGTGTAGGCGAAACGTTTCGAAATAAAGATACCTAACTGTTGCATATGTGTCTTACCTAACATGACTTGGTATTGTTGGTATATATCCATTATTTTATATAAAGTTTTAATAGATTACTTTTTTATTTAAAAATTAAATCAAAATCTTTTTTATTTATTAATTAATTATGCAGAGAATAATTACAATTTGCTTATAAGTGTTAATGGAAATATTTCTACATAACTTTCATAAGACACATTGTTAATGCATTAACATTTTCTTATAGAAATGAATGTATACATAGAGTTTTGAATTTAAATATAGATACATAGATAAATTGCATTAATCCATAGTATAAAAATTCCTGCATACATCCCTTCTAAGCGTCCATGCACATTCCCATAAATTTTAAATCGATAAAATACAATTATGTTTTTCGTGTGTGGGAAATGTGTTAAGAAACTATCTGGAAAACTTTAGCCCTGGAAACCTTTTGGGAAATTTTCGGAGCAGGTTTTTTATAGTCTCCTTCCTTCGGGGTTATTGGAAAATGTTCTTCGTGTAAGCCTTTATGTTTGTTTGTCGTTGGTTTGTATTAAAAAAGTTACAGACAAAACTTTGTATTAGCAAAACAAATTTACTTCGAGTAAACTTATTTATTTGGCTAGAATATTAGGGTTTAATTTGTATCGAATGTGTTTCTAGTAATAAGATGCAAAGAAATATCTAAAATAAGTTGTGTGTGGAATTGAGGATCTGTGTTAAACGAGGAGTGTCTTAGATGTACATGTGCAACCAGACGATGTGTAACTCAAATAGGTTCACACACACACACACACACACACACACACACACACACACACACACACACACACACACACACACTGCAGACCAGTGTCACTGACGTATATAGTATGGAAAGTCATAGAGAAGATCATCAGGAGTAGAGTGGTGGAGCACCTAGAAAAACAAAGGCTAATAAACGACAACCAGCACAGTTTCAGGGAAGGAAAATCCTGTGTCACGAACCTACTGGAGTTTTATGACAAGGTAACAGAAGTAAGATACTAGAGAGATGGATGGACAGACTGCATATTCTTGTATTGCAAGAAGGCTTTCGACACAGTTTCTCACAAGAGGTTAATGAAAAAGCTAGAGGATCAGGCACGCATAACAGGAAAGGCACTGAAATGAATCAGAGAATATCTGACAGGGAGGCAACAATGAGTTATGGTACGTGACGAGGTGTCAGAGTGGACGCCTGTGACACGAGCGGGGTTCCACTGGGGTCAGTCCTAGGACCTGTGCTGTTTCTGGTATATGTGAATGACATAACGGAAGGGATAGATTAAGAAGTGTCCCTGTTTGCAGATGATGTGAAGTTAATGAGAAGAATTAAATCGGTCGAGGATCAAGCAGGACTACAAAGAGACCTGGACAGACTACAAGCCTGGTCCAGCAACTGGCTCCTTGAATTTAACCCTGCCAAATGCAAAGTCATGAAGATCGGGGAAGGGCAAAGAAGACTGCAGAGTATAGTCTATGTGGCCAAAGACTACAAACCTCACTCAAGGAAAAAGATCTTGGGGTGAATATAATACCACCGAGCACATCTCCTGAGGCGCACATCACTCAGATAACTGCTGCAGCATACGGGCATCTGACAAACCTGAGAATAGCGTTCCGATACCTCAGTAAGGAATCTTTCGAAACTCTGTATACCATATACGTCAGGCCCATATTGGAGTATGCACTACCAGTTTGAAATCCACACCAGGTCCAGCACGTCAAGAAATTAGAGAAAGTGCAAAGGTTTACAATAAGACTAGTCCCAGAGCTAAGGGGAATGTCCTACGAAGAAAGGTTAAGGGAAATCAACCTGAAGACATTGGAGGACAGGAGGGATAGGGAGGGGGACATGATAACGATATATAAAATACTGCGAGGAATTGACAAGGTGGACAAAGACAGGATGTTCCAGAGATGGGACATAGCAACAAGAGGTCACAATTGTAAGCTGAAGACCCAGATGAGTCAGAGGGTTGTTAGGAAGTATTTCTTCAGCCATAGAGTTGTCAGGAAGTGGAATAGTCTGGAAAGTGATGTAGTGGAGGCAGGATCCGTACATACTTTTAAGATTAGGTA
Organism: Cherax quadricarinatus; assembly: GCF_026875155.1. Classification (NCBI taxonomy): domain Eukaryota; kingdom Metazoa; phylum Arthropoda; class Malacostraca; order Decapoda; family Parastacidae; genus Cherax; species Cherax quadricarinatus. The sequence continues at coordinate 41,273,599 of NC_069424.1, forward strand.
TGATAAAGCTCTTGGAGCAGGGAGAGAGAGGACCAAGTAGCAACCAGTGAAGAGGCGGGGCCAGGAGCTATGAATCGACACCTGCAACCACAATTAGGTGAGTGCACACAAACATACACACTCATGCATCACACACATTCCTACACCCACGTGTATGCACTCACACATTCGCTTGCACGCACTCTCACATTCACATGCGAGTGAGCTTAGGCAAATGATGAGAGTTGCACGCGTCATTTGCCTAAGTGTCTAGGAAGATATTACGGGTATCTGAGCAGTGATTAGTGAACGACAGTGCCTAGGAATAGTCACCTAAGGATAAAATATGCTTTCCAAAGGCACCAAAGAAAGGCGAATATAAAAATTCAATCATTTTTAGAGTGTGTGGGTGTTAGACTGAAAGGGAGAAGTCAGTGAGAAGTCAGGGACAAAGTGGTGTGATATAATGGGATCACAAAACGATAACTAACGGTTATGAACAATGACTAAGTGGAAAGAAGAAGAATTCGTTATTTGTGTTAGAAAAATAATTGCTGATTGTGAGAGATCAAGAAACTTTGTGACTCACTGGAAATAGAGGAAAATATATAATTTCTCCAGAGAAAAGCATTTGAGGCTCAGGTAGCAATGGTTTTTCAAGTGCCAAAATAACTTTATTAGCGTAACTAACACTAAGACCAAGGACATGATTATTGAAGAGTTCAATATTTTTGTTGTCGATGTATAGTTCCCTACGTAACGCTAAGTGGTCTAAGGCGTCACGTAGGGAACTATGCCACCTTCCAAACCATGGGCTCAAACCATACCACGGACGGGGATAGAACCCGCGATCAGAGAGTCTCAAAACTCTAGACCGTAGCGTTAGCCACTGGGCCAGCTAGCCACAATAAGAGTCATGTTGACGGCTTTGAGGGGACTTGAGCTAGAGTTCGTCACGGCCACGCTAGCTGGAGATTCGTCTGTAAAAACTTGCATTTGTGGTCACAGTGGTGCCTGTGCTAACCTTCCTATGGTGTAGAAATATACCTAGTTAGATGAATCTTATTGTGGCTAGCTGGCCCAGTGGCTAACGCGACGGTCTAGAGTTTTGAGACTCTCTGATCGCGGGTTCTATCCCCGTCCGTGGTATGGTTTGTTTGCAATCGTGTCATTACGATTTCGTGAGTAATGGGCACAAATCCTGCTGACCGCGATTTTTCTCTATACCTCCACATGTCTCTGCGCAGTGCGTTGGTATAGTATCACTCGTGTGGTCAGAACATACAGGATGAAGAATGATATACACTTGACTCCCACTGGTGTGCCCCGCACTAGGCTTGTAACCAGGCTAACTAGCGTTTTGAAGCATCTGCGGCTGAGTGGTCTAAGTTGTCACGCAGGGGACTATGCAACTTTCTACAAACATGGGTTCGAATCCTACTGACCGCGATCATTCAGGCTAGGGTGTGTAGGAGAGAGGAAGATTACTTCTCAGTAAAAGTAGGCCTTAGACAGGGATGTGTAATGTCGCCATAATACGTTTAATATATTTATAGATGGAGTAATAAAAAAAGTGAATGCTAGGCTGTTGGGGAGAGGGGTGGATATAATTATGCGGAATCAAATACAAAATGGGAGTTGACACAGTTACTTTTTTGCTGACGATACTGTGCTTTTGGAGAATCTGAAGAGAATATGCAAAGAAGAAAATGTATAAGAATATAGTGGTACCAACACTTATATTGGTGTGTAGCATAGGTTGTGAATGTTGCAACGAGGAGGCGGCTGGAGGCGGTGGATATGTCGTGACTAAGGGCAATGTATGCGGCGTAAATATTATGCAGAGAATTCGTAGTAAGGGATTTAGGAGGAAGTGTGGAGTCACTAAAAGTTTTATTCAGAAGGCTGAGGAGGGATTGGTGTGGTGGTTTGATTATTTAGAGAGGATGGGGCACAATAGGATGATCTGGAGGGTGTATAAATTAGCAGAGGAAAACGAGGGATAGAGGTCGTCCTAGGAAAGGATGAAGGTAAAGGGTGAAAGAGGTTTTGTGTGGAAGGGACATGAATGTTAAAGGGAAAGGTTGGGATATTTGCTGTTTAGTGTGTCCTTCAAACTGTCATACACAGCAACATCTTGGGATTTTGATGCAGGGAATTTCTTCAAAGTTTGCCTAACCTATAGGCCTGACCTACTTTTACTAGAGGAACTTTCCACTGGTGATTCCGCCTACTACTGCTTCACTTCATCTGTCTGCAGTATATAAACCCCTTTCCTCCCATATTCCTATGCTTTTATCAAGATGGATGAACTGAACAAATCGACTCCAAGTTGAGGGACTGATTACCTCAAACTACTCCTCATCTTCTCCAGTTTTCTACATTAGGCTGAGGAAGCCACTACCTGGTGAAACATTTACAGAATAAAGATACTCAAATGTTGCACAAGTGTGGCATTTATCAATATTCCAAACACACACACACACACACACACACACACACACACACACACACACACACTTTTTCACTAACATGTTCTTAAAGCTTGCAACACACTTCCAAAACACATTCCTCGCCCATATCCTTATCCTTCAACAATATAATACAATTCATCCTACTGCAGCGCATACACACACGCAATCTCCCACATTTTCCATTATACACCTTCACTCCTCCCACACACCTTTCCACTCACCAAAAATGTTTTGAAGAAAAATGTGTAGTTTGATAGAAAACTGCATACATAACTGTTTTTTTTAAAACTGTTTCTCCTGTGAGTTAGGCTGAGATGATAGACATAGATACCAGTCTTGGTTTATTTTCCCGATGCATTGTTGCATCAATATTGTTGAATATTGCTGCTGTTCGGGATGATTTTTTTACTGTTGATGACAGTATTTCTGCTTCACCTGCTTCCGCTTCTGATATTAGTTTATCTATTTCTTCAACTCCTGCTGTTTCTTGTTTCTGTTGTGAGAAGGTCTGGGTTTGATTAGTATCTGAGTGCGAATTGTTGGTTTAGAGAAGGAACCTGCCTAGTTCGGACCATGCATTCTTAGATTCTCATGATCTACTGTTCCTTCATTTTCCTGCTATGATACTAAGCCTGAGGTTGTTGTGTCTCCTAGAATAGGTACAATGGAAATTGCTATTCTTACTTCTATTGCTACTTCTCATTTTGCTGTGACAGTTTCCACTATGTGGATGTTATACTGGGACCACGGGAACTAACCATCTTTCATTGTGGGGTGATGGGCGCTACGCATTAAAAGTGGCTTGTGCCTGAGAGCTTGTGAGGGGCTACACTGGCGTTTCACGTGGATGGTGGAAAGGCCCTCTTTACACGAAGATGTAAATGTAAACACTTGCTTGATGAATAAGATGCTGTGAAAAAGGATACTTGTGTACAGCTCAGGACATTTATTTAAAAAAAAAAAAAACTTTTCACCACGAGTGACTTCTTCAGTCCTAAGTCAATCGTGGCTTAATACTGAAGCCACTCGTGGCCAAACGTTTCTTTTTAAAGACATTCCGAAATGTACAAAAGTGTCCTTTTTCCACAGTATATCGGTGTCATCATACATACCATTAACGACCATTCACAAGAAGCGTTAACCCCGTATGGATTATTTAGCTAACGAAGTGAAGGAGGCTCAATTCTCCGCGAGTTAGACGCCCTACTTAATAAACTAACTTACATGGACCTTTTTTCTGTGTTTTGGTTGTCTTGGCAAAAGATGTTCTTCTGATGTAAGAAAACGAGGTGTAACAGGCCTGGTCAAGTGCCGCCTTTCTGAATTAGTCGTCAGGTGAATTCTAACTAATGTAAAGCATACGATGGAGGGTTGGCATTAGTTACCCCCTACGGTTACCTGTGTGACCGTACGTCAGACTGACACGTCCCGTGTAGGGATGAGTGAATGGAATAGAATGGGCATTTTATAGTAACTAATTTAGATAAATAGAGCTCCATACTTCTTATCCCCACACTAGATTCTCTCTGCTTGTTGTGCAAGAAAGATATATAATACCGACAAGATGAAAGTTAAGACACATGTGCAACATCTGGTAATCTTTATTGAAGACGTTTCGCCATCCAGTGGCTTTATCAACACAGATTCTAGGACATAATTAGAAGACAGTAGAACTATATACAAAAGATGAAGTAATCAGTCCCTCAGCCTTGGAATGGAGAGCACCGTGGTTGAAGATATTCTGGAGCAAAGGCAAGGAGACTGGCGCTAATATAGGCGTCAGTGGATAGGGACGTGTAGCAGACGAGTGCATAGTCACTGGTAGGCGGGATTCCCCAGTAGAAGTAGGTCCTTCCCAAAGAGATGGGTTAGTTGTAGTAGTCGTGAAGGTTATGGAATCTTGATTCTGAGAACATGTACATAACCTTCACGGCTACGACAACTACTACTACTACTAACCCATCTCTTTGGGAAGGACCTACTTCCACTGGGGAATCCCGCCTACCAGTGACTATGCCCTCGTCTGCTACACCTGACGTTACTATATAAGCGCCAGGCTCCTTGCTTCTGCTTCAGAATCTCCACGACTACGGTGCTCTTCGCACCTACTCCTAGGTTGAGGGACTGATTACCTCATCTCCTGTATAAAGTCCTACTGTCTTCAAGTTATGTCCTAGAATTTGTATTGATAAAGCCACTGGATGGCGAAACGTCTACAATAAAGATAACCAGATGCTGCACATGTGTCTTAACTTTCATCTCTGCTTGTTCCTACCCATTAATTTAGGTTTATAAATAAGTTCGTATTATATATATACAAACCACTTTTGTATGAATGATGAAGCGGAATTTTGCTTACATTTCCTCCGAATTTTACTAGTTGTTGCAAACTGACCATCAATCTTGGGCAAATTTACGCCATATCTAACAACTAAACGATGCTTAAGTTCAGTGTTATGGAACGTTTCCTTAGACTGACATGTGCTTTCTTGGAAGATCTTGACAGTTACTTAAATAACAAAGAGACACAATACCGTGACTGGAATACACAAATAACCCGCACATAGAAGAGAGGAGATTAAGACGACGTTTCGGTCCGAATTTAACCATTTACAAAGTCACATTGACAGTTACATGCTTGGGAGTCATGACTCACGACATCGTAGTGACACGATTGCACACAAACCATACCACGGGTGGGGCTTGAACCCGCGATCAGAGAGTTGTAAAACTCCAGACCTCCTATGCAGTCTGGAGTTTTACGAAGGTTAGCATAGGCACTACAGTGGTATCTATGCTAACCATCTGGGTATATAAATATACCTTAGTATAAGCCTTGGTAATAAATACCGACAAGTTGGTTTAGAAAGACACGTAAGCAAACACTATGACATAGAAAACGTTTCGGTCCTGGGACCTTGATCACTTCAGGACCGAAACGTTTTCTAATAAATATGTCATAGTGTTTGCTTACGTGTCTTTCTAAACCATAAATATACCTTGTTGGATGAACCTCATCGCAGCCAGCTGGCTCAGTGGATAACACATCGGTCTGGAGTTCTACGACTCTCTGACCGTGGATTCAATCCCCACCCGTGGTATGGTTGCTTGGGAGATCTTGAAGACAAATACTTGTCTCTTCAGAGACTATCATTAGAGACTTAGGTAATTACTTTAACGTGCATCGTGTTCCTAGGAGAGTTCGTTTTATTACATTACGAAACATTGACTGAGAAAATGTAAGCAAGATCTGTATTCTTCATATGTTTAGGTGTAAGAGGATCTTCGTCTTGCTGAGCGATGCTGCAATTTGTATTCATAACGGTATTACTGGGCGAACGTTGCAATATTTCATCTCCGCTGTATATTTAAATTGCTGCTATTTGTATCGCAATGGTGTGCATCCTAGTGAGTTAACGGGATTCTTCACATGATTTACATTCCAGTACGTATATTCAAGATATGATACGGATTTATGTATATGCATAATGAAAAATATAACTCTAGGACATTCTTTGAAAGTCCAGATCCTTCAGCGATTCCTTTCCTGAAGACAGATTTTCCCCAAATAGGATTGCTCGCAAGACCTATTTTCCTCATCACTGGCTACCAATATAGCACACAGGATTTCCTCCTCGATTTGTTTGTATATATAGCAGCCGACACTGACTCTTTTTGGGGTTATCCTAAGTACTTAACGCTATATAAGATAATTGTACTTACGTGTACCTGTACCTAAATAAGCTTACTGACATTTCGCTTGAGTATCCCCTAAAGCATTCTCTTAAAACAACTATATAATATAGCTTCTCAACAGCTGAAATAATCAAAAAGGATTTCCCGAAAACAAACCCCAGAGGAGCCGGTGGTCTACACAAAGCAGGAGGAGGGAGGGAGAATTTACCCTCATTCAGTAATGGTATTGGCACTTACCTGGGCGGGCAGACACTCAGTGCCACAGTAAAGGCGTCTTGATGGGTATTATAGTTGATGCTAGTGGTGGATATGCCCCGGGAATACAGTCTATTTCACTGATAGGTTCAAGATATTCCTACTGCCCACCAGTGTAGATGGTATACGAGGATATAACATACTGGAGCGATATACGTTAATAAAAAGGAAATGAATATATTTTTGGTACGGCCTTCAGCGGCAGGTCATATAAACCACAGTGCTTGGAAGATCGCCTTCAGTTACATCAAAGAGATGCAGTAAGTCAGGTATACCAAGGCACTTGGACTGAAATATTATAGTCATAATGAAAAGTCAGTATCTACTCGGACAGAAAAATGATCTATTGAGGGTCTCTGACTGAGGCCGAAATATACAGCGATCTTTTCTACCTGTCTCATACGAACATAAGAAAGAAGGAACACTGTAACATGCCTACTGAACCATGCGAGGCAGGTCCACGTCTACTACTGGCTTAAGCGAATGCCCCAACCTAGTCAGGTCAGGTCACATTCACTTAAGGAAGGAACACGACAACTTACCTAGTAGCACAAGCTAGTCAGGTCCAACTCACACCCACCCACACCCACTCATGTATTTATCTAACCTATTTTTAAAACTACACAGCGTTTTATCCTCTGTAACTGTACTCGGGAATTTGTTCCACTCATCCACAACTCTGTTACCAAACCAGTGCTTTCCTATATCCTTCCTGAATCTGAATTTTTCCAACTTAAAACCATTGCTGCGAATCCTTTCTTGGCTAGATATTTTTAGCACGCTATTTACATCCGTTTATTTATTCCTGTCTTCCATTTATACACCTCAATCATATCCCCCCTAATTCTATGCCTTTCTAGAGAGTGCAGATTCAGGGGCCCTCAGTCTATCCTCATAGGGAAAATTTCTGATACATGGGATCAACTTTGTCATCCTCCTTTGCACGTTTTCCAGAGCATTTATATCTATTCTGTAATACGGTGACCAAAACTGTGCAGCATAATCTAAATGAGGCCTAACCAAGGATATATAGAGTTGAAAAACAACCTGAGGATTTCTCTTATTTATGTTTCTTGATATGAAGTCAAGGATTCTGTTAGCTTTATTGCGAACACTAATGCACTGCTGTCTTGGTTTTAGATTACTGCTAACCATAACTCACAAATCCTTTTCTCAATCAGTAGTATTAAGATCTACATTATTTAGTTGATATGTGGCATGGTTATTTTCCAGTCCAATGCTTAGAACTTTGCATTTGTCTATATAAAACTGCGTCTGCCACTTCTCCGACCACTGCATCAGTCTATTCAAATCATTCTGGAGTGCTCTAATGTCCTCGTCAGAATGAATTCGACGGCCCATTTTGGTATCATCGGCAAACTTGCTTATGTCGCTCTTTATTCCCCAATACTTCTAAGTGGTTTCTCAATTAGAAGAATGGTCCTGGTGGTAGCAGGACAGGTATTTGATACCTGAGTTATAAGGCTTTCAATAGTAAGAACCCGGGAACAGACCTGTGCATATATCCATCAGTGGCACCGTCTGTAACCCAACTGTCGCTTCCCACATCCCAGCATCTCTTGCAGTAAATGTATTCAAAAGCACGACACTCAAACATATGTTGTTTGTTTACTTGGAATACCATACCACGATACAAGACACTACATCAGCATTATACCATAACATACTACATCAGTACTATACCATAACATACTACATCAGTACTATACCATAACATACTACATCAGTACTATACCATAACATACTACATCAGTACTATACCATAACATACTACATCAGTACTATACCATAACATACTACATCAGTACTATACCATAACATACTACATCAGTACTATACCATAACATACTACATCAGTACTATACCATAACATACTACATCAGTACTATACCATAACATACTACATCAGTACTATACCATAACATACTACATCAGTACTATACCATAACATACTACATCAGTACTATACCATAACATACTACATCAGTACTATACCATAACATACTACATCAGTACTGTACCATACCTTAATACTTCCAACACAACCATACCATAATACAACATATCCTGTACCATTCCACTACACACATCCAATACTATACAGTACAATACTACACGTTCAATTTCTCAGCATATCGCTACTCACCACAGCAAATCATTGGGCAGTTTAAGTAAAAAAAAAACCTCGCTGTCACTGTGTACAGTTTCTTTTTCAGAATGTTCTGCGTAGGCCTCTATCAACTATCTCTACAGACACTTGACGCGGGAGTCTCATTCTTTCCTTGACAGTGTCCTCTCTGATGTCTCTGGTGACAGGTATCTCAGACGAATGGGAAAAATAGCTTTCATAGTTTTGTCTTGGAAATCCCTAAAAGTTTATACCCAGTCCTGGGTTCCTTAGATGAGAGTTGTGCCTGGGCCTTCCATGCTGCAGACTGGGGCACCACAGTCTTACTCTGTGTTACTTTACACCTTGTAGCCGGTAGCACCGTAGCGTCATTCTCTCCTGCGTCTCATGATGTTACTATATGAAAGAACGAACGAACGAACACGTTCAGGTAAGATCCCAAATGGGATGAGCGGGGAAGACGGGACAGACGAAGAGTAGCTCTGGAGAGGAGTGTCCTTAGTCGTAGAAATAGAGCCAGGGCTTAACCCAGCAGCTAAAGCGATCGTGGGACAGAGAATGGAACGTGGGTCAGAGAAGGTACCTGTCAGAGAGTCCAAGGTTATTTGTAAATAGGGTTAGGAGCAGGATCATACAAGGAGTAGAAAAGGTTGTGTTGGTTTGTGGGTCTGCGAATGTCTTCGTCAAAGAGAGAGGTCCAGTAGTCGTGTCGTGTCTCAAGTTTGTCTGTCTGTTACTGAGCGTCTTCCAGTACAGATTCAGCGTAGGGATGTCTAATTGAGCATGGAGAGACTCGCTTGTGGCGAAGTCCTCCCATCTGACATCAAGCACCCAGCGCAGCGCATTGTTCTGGACACGCTGCAGTTTAAATTTGTTTTAGTTGCAAGAGAGAAGGCTAGAGGAGAGTAAGTTATCAGAGGACGTATTAGGGATTTGTAGAGGTGTAGTTTGGTGCGCTGGGAGGCATGTTGCAGCTTGCAGAGGCCCGCAAGGGCCTTACTAGCTATTACATGCCTTGAGTAAATGCGTCCGTGTAAGCGAAGAAGGTAGTCAAGATTAACGCCAAGGTCAGTGACAGATTGTGTGATGGGGATGTTAGTGCTGGTGTGAGCTGTTTTGAGCTCGACAGGTAATGGAGGATCACGTTTCCTATAGTTAAAATACGCAATGCTGGATTTAGCTGCATTGGATTTGATCCTCCATTTTTGTTCCCAGATGGCTATCCCGTCGACCTCATTTTGTGTTTTGTGTGTGAGTGTATCTATATTGGAGTGAGTGATAAGTTGTGTAATGTCGTCTGCATAGGCTAGTGTGATGGAGTTGTGGTATACAGGTGTTGGAATGTCGTTACTGTATAAAATGTAGAGGGTAAGGGAGAGGACAGATCCCTGGGGTACTCCAGCATTTAGTGCGAAGTAGTCAGAGTAACAGCCTTGGAATTTGATTCTCATGGTACGGCCGTCTGGGAAGTTGCAGAGGAGTTTACGGGTAGTGAGAGGCAGGTTAAAGTTAGTGCCGAGTTTGTACTTGAGCCCTTCGTGCCAGTGTCAAAAGCTTTTTCAACGTCTTTTGCAACCAGGGCTGTTCTGTTTGTTTTGTGTTTATGTGGATGTAGTTAAGAATGATGTTAATAGCATCCTGTATGGATCTGTGAGATGAAAGGTGGATTTCACTTCGGCAGTCTGGCGCTCTCTACAGATGCACGCTGCAGCCTGGCACAGCGAGGCCTCTCGAAATACCACCTCCATTGACACCCCCTGTCGTGAAACAGGTCCAAATGCCGTGGCCTCGCGGGTCAAGGCTTCAAACATCACTGCCATTCCATCCTAAGACACATGAGTTGAAGCTGCATCTGTTTCAGCAAGGTCTTTCTCGGTTTTCCGTGCCTGAGCCTCAAGCTTCGCAGCGTGTTGCAGCTTTAGTTCATGGTCTTCAGCCTCTTCTGCTAAATATCAGTGTAGTGCAACCTCAGCCTTGCCGGCTGCTTTCAGCAACCCCTCACTCTTGCCTGCCTGTTACAAACACAGCTGTAGATTATTTGGCTTTCACGCCTTGCTGTAACGCGATAACCACTTAAGAACGAGCAAAAAGGCATTTGAGAGAGTAATTAACTGTATTTCCCTCACCAAAACAAACTGGCATTTACAATATACGTATAACCTATGTACATTATTAACAACTATGTACAGTGAGGCAAATGCAAGCACATGGTGAGAGCCGAAGCAACCAGATGTGAAGATAAGTCTGGCAATGCTGCTTCACCAGTGTACTACATCTCTTCACAGCTCCTGTTGGCTAAACCCTTAGCACCTGGTTCGCTGGTCGGAAGGGCATGCCTATATGGGTGTGTGACATAAGCCGAATAAAATGTAACAGTTTTAGCATGCCACACTGCTGCTTTCAGCAACCCCTCGTCAGTCTTGCTTGCTGCTTTCAGCAACGCTACAGCCTTTCCTGCAACTTTCAGCAACCCCTCAGCGTTCCCTTCTGCTTTCAGTAACCACCTCAGCCCAACGCAGGGCAGACTCATGTTCCAAATCCTGACGGGCCACTGCCAGGCTCATAGTGTTCTTTTTGTCCTTTATGCAAACCCGAGGGACGGAAAGGGTGACGGTTGAGCTGGAGCCCTGAAGGACGGAAGGGTTGACGGGAGAGCTGGAGCCCTGAAGGACGGAAGGGTTGACGGGAGAGCTGGAGCCCTGAAGGATGGAAGGTGTGACGGAAGAGCTGGAGCCCTGAAGGACGGAAGGTGTGACGGGAGAGCTGGAGCCCTGAAGGATGGGAAGTGTGACTGGAGAGCTGGAGCCCTGAAGGACGGAAGGTGTGACGGGAGAGCTGGAGCCCTGAAGGACGGAAGGTGTGACGGGAGAGCTGGAGCCCTGAAGGACGGAAGGTGTGACGGGAGAGCTGGAGCCCTAAAGGACGGAAGGTGTGACGGGAGAGCTGGAGCCCTGAAGGACGGAAGGTGTGACGGGAGAGCTGGAGCCCTGAAGGACGGAAGGTGTGACGGGAGAGCTGGAGCCCTGAAGGACGGAAGGTGTGACGCCAGTGGACATAATATACTAGTTTTATATTAGGTTCTTATTTAGTGTTTGTATTTGTTGGTATTGAAAAAAATGTTGTAACATTCACTTACACTACACAAAGTCTCTATCTTTACCTGAGGATTTCGAGGTACAGATATTAGTCCCAACTCTCAGTGCAAGCAAAGGGCTACTACACCTCTTGCTTGCACTGATACTCGGGGAACGACTCTCTCTCTCTCGGATTGCGCAGGAACTCTTAATGGTCATTCGGAACCTGAGTAGAGTGAAGCATTAATTACCATCTTTGATTGCTCGGATCATGAGCCCTTTTCTACCCTGAAGGCACCTCTTCCCCGTCCACATCATTAAATGCATTTTTTTTTTTGGGGGGGGGGCAGGAAAATCTCATTCTTATCCGCTTCATTATGTGATTTAAATTACAGAAAAAGATGCTCTGATATGAGTCAGTAATGAATATTCTTTGCACTGTAGTTGCTAAAATTACATTAATCATATATCACGAATTGATTCTCCTCAACTGACCAGATTGTATCCCTTTGGATGGATGGATGGATGGATATTTGCGAGTGATTCACTATACATAAGGTTCTTTGTCTTGAGTGATAGAATTTGTAAGAAATAAGGTATATTTTGATTTATTATGGTGTGAGATGAGGATTAAAGTGAGTTTGTTAAGTTGTGTGAGTCTACTTGGTAGTGTGAGTTGTATTAGTTATCTTGTAGAGGTGACACCATTGGTAATATTAGCTGCCCTTGTTGAGGTGATACCCATGGTATTGCTGATTGTTCTTGTTGAGATGATGCCATTGCTATTGACAGTTGTAATTAAGGTGATACCAGTCGTATTGTTAGTTGAGAAGATACCATTGCTAGTGCTAGTTGTCCTCCTTGAGGTGAAACCTTTGTTAAATTTCGTTTTACTTCAGGCGTTGATACCATTGGTAACGTTAATTGTAGTTGTTGTTAAATACTCTTGATATAGCTAGCTGTCTTTGTTTATTGTTGCCAGTAGTAATGCTAGTTTTCTTGCTGAGGTGAAACCCTTGCTATTGCCAGATGTGCTTGAGGTGATATCCTTGCTATTGTTAGTTGTTGTTGAGGTGATACCCTTGCTATTGTTAATTGTGTTTATTGAAGTGACAGCTGTACTTGGTAGAGCTGACAGCCGAGGTAGTGTTAACTGTCCTTGGTGGCAGTGTAAGTTGTCCTTGGTGAGGTAAAAACGTCCTTTCAAGCAGCACTGTGATTGATCTTCGAGGAATTGAAATTGATAAAGCAAGCAGCATCAATAATAAATACTAATCAATTTACAAAGCACTAAAAATTACTTACTAACATCGCATAAAGATCATTTGGAGCTGAAAACGCTTAGAATTATTAAAAGAAACTTCCGTGTCATATTACTCCCCTCTTCAGAAGATATAAATAAACCTTAACGTAAAGCAAAAATATACATAACTTTGGTTAATATTATAATAGACTTTTTGAAATTAGCACAGAACTAACACTGTGAGGAAGGCAGCAAATGAGGGGACGAACGCTGCCTTCCTGCCGGATTGTGTCCACAGGAACGAGGGGAAATGAGGACAGCAGTGGGGTGGTCTCGACCCCCTCAGCATGCATGGACTCTCACATCCTGCAGGACCCCTTACCCTACCTGGACCTCCCCTCACCCTGCCTGGACCCATCTCGCCCTACCTGGCCCTGCATCACGCTTTCTGGACCTCCCCTCACCCTAGCTGGACCTCCCACTGCCCTGCCTGGACCCACCTCACCCTCTCAGGACCCACCTCGCTCTCCCTGGACCCACCTCTCCCTGCCTGGACCCACATAGCCCTGCCTGGACCTGTTTCACCCTGCCTGGACCTCCCCTCACCCTGCCTGGACCTCCCCTCACCCAGCCTGGACCCCTCACCCTGCCTGAACCCACCTCACCCTACCTGGACGTCTCCTTCACCCTGCGTGGGCCTCCACTCATCCTGTCAAGACCCATCTAACCCTGCCTGGACCTCCCCTCACCCTGCCTGTACCCCCCTCACCCTGCCTGGACCCCTCACTCTTCCTGGGCCCCCTCACCTTGTCTGAACCTCCCCATACTCTGACTGGACCCCCCTCACCCTTCCAGGACCTTTCCTAACCCTGCCAAAAACCCACCTCATCCTGCCTGGACCCACTTCACCCTGCCTGGACCTCCCCTCACCCTGCCTGGAGCCCTCACCCTGCCTGAACCTCCGCTAACCCTGCCTGGACTCCCCATACCCTGACAGGACCCCCTCACCCTGCCTGGACCTCCCCTTCACCCTGCCTAGACACCTTCACCCTGCCTGGACCCCCTCACCCTGCCAGGAACTCCCCTCACTCTGCCTGGAACTCCCCTCACCCTGCCTGGACCCCCACCCTGCCTGGATCCCCCTCACCCTGCCAGGACCCCGTCACCCCCCTGGACCTCTAACACTGCCTCAACCTGTAACTCTACCTCAACCTCTAACACTGCCTCAACCTCTAACACTGCCTCAACCTCTAACACTGCCTCAACCTCTAACACTGCCTCAACCTCTAACACTGCCTCAACTCTAACACTGCCTCAACCTCTAACACTGCCTCAACCTCTAACACTGCCTCAACCTCTAACACTGCCTCAACCTCTAACACTGCCTCAACCTCTAACACTGCCTCAACCTGTAACACTGCCTCAACCTGTAACACTGCCTCAACTGTAACACTGCCTCAACCTGTAACACTGCCTCAACCTGTAACACTGCTCAACCTGTAACACTGCCTCAGCCTCTAACACTGCCTCAACCTGTAACACTGCCTCAACCTGTAACACTGCCTCAACCTGTAACTCTGCCTCAACCTGTAACACTGCCTCAACCTGTAACACTGCCTCAACCTGTAACACTGCCTCAACCTGTAACTCTGCCTCAACCTGTAACTCTGCCTCAACCTGTAACACTGCCTCAACCTGTAACACTGCCTCAACCTGTAACACTGCCTCAACCTGTAACACTGCCTCAACCTGTAACACTGCCTCAACCTGTAACACTGCCTCAGCCTCTAACACTGCCTCAACCTGTAACACTGCCTCAACCTGTAACACTGCCTCAACCTGTAACACTGCCTCAACCTGTAACACTGCCTCAACCTGTAACACTGCCTCAACCTGTAACTCTGCCTCAACCTGTAACTCTGCCTCAACCTGTAACTCTGCCTCAACCTGTAACTCTGCCTCAACCTGTAACACTGCCTCAACCTGTAACACTGCCTCAACCTGTAACTCTGCCTCAACCTGTAACACTGCCTCAGCCTCTAACACTGCCTCAGCCTCTAACACTGCCTCAACCTGTAACTCTGCCTCAACCTGTAACTCTGCCTCAACCTGTAACTCTGCCTCAACCTGTAACACTGCCTCAACCTGTAACACTGCCTCAACCTGTAACTCTGCTCAACCTGTAACACTGCCTCAACCTGTAACTCTGCCTCAACCTGTAACACTGCCTCAACCTGTAACACTGCCTCAACCTGTAACACTGCCTCAACCTGTAACACTGCCTCAACCTGTAACTCTGCCTCAACCTGTAACACTGCCTCAACCTGTAACACTGCCTCAACTGTAACACTGCCTCAACCTGTAACTCTGCCTCAACCTGTAACACTGCCTCAACCTGTAACACTGCCTCAACCTGTAACACTGCCTCAACCTGTAACTCTGCCTCAACCTGTAACACTGCCTCAACCTGTAACACTGCCTCAACCTGTAACTCTGCCTCAACCTGTAACACTGCTTCAACCTGTAACTCTGCCTCAACCTGTAACTCTGCCTCAACCTCTAAGACTGTCAACATCTCACATTGAACAATTGACACTTCACTGACTTCCTGAAACCTTCACTTGCCTGTAGCTCTCACCTGTATGGGCTCCTCGTCTTGCCTAAACCCTTTCATCTGGATCTTTCACCCTGCATGTAGTCATCTGGACCTCTCAACCTGCCTGCAGTCACCTTGACACGTCTCTCTCCTTGCCTGCGGTTATCAGGACCTCTCACCTTGAAAGCAGTCAACCTCTCACACTGCTTGCAGTCACCAGTATATATCACTTAGGCAGCAGTCATCAGAACCTCTAACCTTGTATGCAGTCATTTGGACTTCTTGCAGTCAGTCACCAGGACCTCTCACAGTGCTTGCAGTCATCAGTAC
The DNA here is from genome assembly GCF_026875155.1 of Cherax quadricarinatus. NCBI lineage: Eukaryota > Metazoa > Arthropoda > Malacostraca > Decapoda > Parastacidae > Cherax > Cherax quadricarinatus. The sequence goes on from NC_069424.1 coordinate 41,289,395, forward strand.
TTCTCGCCTTGAAAACAATCATCCTTTCACCAGTATATATCACTTAGGCAGCAGTCATCAGAACCTCTAACCTTGTATGCATTCATTTGGACTTCTTGCAGTCAGTCACCAGGACCTCTCACAGTGCTTGCAGTCATCAGTACTTCTCGCCTTGAAAACAATCATCCTTTCACCAGTATATATCACTTAGGCAGCAGTCATCAGAACCTCTAACCTTGTATGCAGTCATTTGGACTTCTTGCAGTCAGTCACCAGGACCTCTCACAGTGCTTGCAGTCATCAAAACTCTCACTTTGTCTGCCGACATCACGACCTCTGATCTTGCCTGCAATTATCAAGAATCTTTCCATTTGCCTGACTCTAGTCATTCAAAACTCGCATCTTGCCTGCAGTTATCTACTACTTGACCACTGTCCAGGGTCATCTGGACATCTCACTTTGTCTGCCATCTGTGACGTACACCGAGTATGTTACAATTCATTCAGTGTTATTGACACATGCATTTATGCATATCTAGAATAGCCAAATTGCTAGTTAGGTTAGAGTGGTATGGTGAACAGGCCTTAACCTGGGCAATACTGTGTAGATTTTATAATACTCCATGCAGACTTTTAGAAAATGGTTCAAAGCAACTGGAGTCTCAAATTTCAGTGATTTTGGGCAATTAATTTTGTTAGACACCTGGAAGATTCTGGAGGGACTGGTTCTTAATATGCACACAGCAATCATTCCATACGAAAGCAAAAGACTTGGAAGGCGATGCAACATACCCCCAGTGAAAAGTAGGGGCGTCACTGGTACACTAAGAGAAAACACAATAAGTGTCCAGGGCCCAAGACTGTTCAACAGCCTCCCACCAGCAATAAGGAGCATTACGGGAAGGCCCCTGGTTGTCTTCAAGAGGGAGTTGGACAGATACCTAAAGACGGTGCCGGATCAGCAGGACTGTGGTTCGTACGTTGGATTGCGTGCGGCCAGCAGTAACAGCCTCGTTGATCAAGCCCTGATCCACCGGGAGGCCTGGTCGTGGACCGAGCCGCGGGGGCGTTGATCCCCGGAATGCCCTCCAGGTAGACTCCAGGTAGACAACTTCCTGGAGTCAGTTGGTAAGGAACTGATGGTCTTCCAGGATTAACGTAAGTTGTATACAGCTCTGGAGGCAGAAGGGTTTACAGACACTTTTGAAACTAACAGGTATCTAAGTGAGACAGCTTTTAAAGTTTCTTCTCAGCAACGCTGTGACGATAGAGTTCATTGCGGGAAGAGTTCTGCAGGTGGTACGAAGACAGAGGCTGTGAGTGAGCCTTGGTATACACCTCTCAAGACCAGGCTGGTAGTAGTAAAGATCTCCGAGTCTTTTGTTTTGCCGTTATTGCGATAAACTCTGCCATCTTATCTCTGGAAGTCTCAAACTTCAAAGACGGTCTTCCACAGGTGCTAAGCGGTGTAAATACAGTACACGGCAACCGATGGGCACAATTTCTAACTGTTCAACATTACTAAGACGAAAAAAAAAAAGAATGCATGGCCCCATTTTACAGCACAATAAGAGAGACTGATTCTCTTATACAAGTGAAGATCGTCAGAGAAATAGAGGTTTACTGCGCCATTTTACGAGATCGAATCCTTCAACATCTAGACATTCCTTAAAAAAATCTGCATTGCTAGAGGCTTAGGAGGGGAGGGAACAGTTTATTCAATAACATTCCATATATATTTTTTGTTAGAAACAAATATGGATTACTTAACTGTTGGCAGACACTACACTCTTTAAGAGCACAGTGTCTGCACTCTTAAAGAGGGATGTTATTGTTGCAGTTTTATAACTGTAGTGTAAACTCGCCTCTGGTAAGACAGTGATGGAGTGAATGATGATGAAAGTTTTTCCTTTTCGTTCCACCCTGCCTTGGTGGGAAACGGCCGATGTGTTAATAACACACAAAAAAAAAAATTTACCAAGTACCAGAGAAAATTGACAAATATAAATTCATTGTCCTCAGTTTCACTTTCTGCTGTCGTCGAACTAGGATGCGTCTTTCATGAATATTAGAAGTAAAGCAGAAAATTCTTTAGAAAGTTGCCAAACCCATTCTAAGAAATGGAATGGCTATGAAAATTTGATCAATGAGCATCTTCATGAGATAACAGCTGCATGACCTATCATTCTGGCAGCCTGTTATATGAAGCCTCATGTTATATGAAGCCTCATGTTATATGAAGTCTCATGTTACTTGGTTTTGATTGATTTGACATAAAATTTTGCATTGATTTCATTTTGCATCTTGAGTTCGATTTGTTTTCCATCACATAAACCCAGAGTGAGGTAGTATATTATGCCTAAGTGCCATACCGCCCACCATTAGACACATTGCCACCCATGCACGACATCCTGTGCCACCCAACAATAGCCACAGAGCCACCCACCCACGGCATCTTGTGCCGCCCACTTAAACTGTCAAGTCTTGCTCCCCCACACAAGATATATGACGAGATTCAGCAATAAGTTTGCAGGTATTCTTTTTTGCCCCTCACGAGGCTAACATAAATTCTGACGGAGACAAGTTAGTGAATGTTGGTGGCGAGGCAACGTGTGTTTGACCAATAGTAAATATCTTTCCAGGAAGGCGCCTTGATGCTGGTGATAGGCTTGTGACCAAAGAAATTGCAGTTATAATTTTTGCCTCAGATCCTATCTAATTATTCCCCATCTTCCAGGAGCTGCATGATCCTTGCAGTTTCCTTTCCTCGACTGTGCTCTGGTTCTAGGCTTTTTTTTTTTTTAGCATCTTTCAGATGGGGTAGGTAGGCCTGGGGTTGGTGTGTGCATCGGTACATTTGGAAGAGTCAAGATGGAAGTTTTCAATAGGAGGGAAGAGGATGAGAAAATGTGGTGATGAATGAGACACTTGATCAACATTAGGGGTATCTTCATTCTGGAAACGTTCCGCCACGCAGTGGCTTCTTCAGTCCAATGCAGAGACAGGTGGGAGATGAGGGGGAGTTTCAGGTATTCAGTCCCTCAGCCTGGAGTCGATGTGCTCAGTCCATCAATCTTGATAAAAGTGCAGCATATTCGCGGAGATTTGGCTTATGTACTGATGACACATGGAGTGGAGCAGTAGTAGGCGGAATCACCAGTGGACAAAACCACTAGTAGACGTAAGTCGTAGACAAGTCATGAAGAAATCTCTGCATGAAGATCCCAAGATGCTGCTGTGTATTGTAAGCCATTTATTCACACTATGTGGTGATAATGGGGAAGGACTTCATAGAGTAGGATCACTGCGCAGCCCAGAGGAGCTCTTTGGGGCCGTTCCCTTCTACCTCACTTTCATCCTCTCTTTTATTTGTCTTACTGCATTATACATATCCCCTAGGTAGTTCCCTCTACTTCCTTTGTCTCTATATCCAAGTATATTGGATGTAGGACTCTATTCTTAGTTATATTTTCCAAAAGGTTAAGTTGACTGGACGATGTTTGTCATGGAAGTGTCTCCTGACCGACAAAGAACAAAAAAGGCACAATGCCGCACGTAGAAGAGAAGCTTATAACTGGATTATTTACATGTCACACTGATTTCGGACCATAACGTCACCATAAGCTTCTCTCTACTATGTATGTGTTGTTCCTCCTGATCCTCTGAAAATTTGTCATCTGCCCAGCCTCCTCTTCTTCTGCTATGAACTCTGATAAATTCAATCTTACATTCGTCCTCTTCCCATCATCTGCTTGCTGATCCCTCTTCACCGATCCTGGTTCATAAGCGATCCTGGATCATAAGCGATCCTGGATCACAAGCGATCCTGCATCATCAACCGTCTCTTTCAGATTTTTCACCCATCTTCTCCAGTTTTAGCGACTCTTTTTGCAGTCCTGATTCTAATCTGACGTACAACCTCCTTCATCGCCTTATCGTACTTCCAAAAGGAGTTGAACTCTCTCTCCCATTCTTTGTCCAATTTGCTTTTGAGATCAGGTATCATGTCATGACTCACTCCTTGCGTTCCCCTGTCATCGTCAGGTTTGTCTCCTCTTTAGATATTCCATTTTCTTACACTCGAATGTAGAATTAACTTTACACAAGAGGCAGTAGGCTACGAGTGTATGTGTACTCACCTAGTTGTGGTTGCAGGGATCGAGTCACAGCTCCTGGCCCCGCCTCTAAACTGGCCGCTACTAGGTCACTCTTCCTGTTCCATGAGCTTTATCATACCTCTTCTTAAAGCTATGTATGGATCCTGCCTCCACTACATCACTTCCCAGACTGTTCCACTTCCTGACAACTCTGTGACGGAAAAAATACTTCCTAACATCCTTGTGAGTCATCTGAGTCTTCAACTTACAACTGTGACCCCTTGTTGCTGTGTCCCATCTCTGGAGCATCCTGTCTGTCCACCTTGTCGAGTCCTCTCTGTATTTTATATGTCGTTATCATATCCCCTCTCTCTCTCTCCTGTGTTCCAGTGTCGTCAAGTCGATTTCCCTTAACCTCTCCTGATAGAATATACCCCGTAGCTCTGGGACTAGTCTTCTTGCAAACTTTTGCACTTTCTCCAGCTTCCTTACGTGCTTGGCTAGGTGTGGATTCCAAACTTTTGCTGCATACTCCAATATGGGCCTAACGTACACAGTGTACAGGGTCCTGAACGATTCCTTATTAAGATGTTGGAATGCTGTTTTTAGGTTTGCCAGGCGCCCATATGCTGCATCAGTTGTTTGGTTGATGTGCGCCTCAGATGTGCCTGGTGTTATACTCACCCCAATATCCTTTTCCTTGAGTGAGGTTTGTACGCTCTGGTCCCCTAGACTCTACTCCGTCTGCGGCCTTCTTTGCCCTTCCCCAATCTTCATGACTTTGCATTTGGTGGAGTTGAACTCCAGGAGCCAGTTGCTGGACCAGGCCTGCAGCCTCTCCAGATCACTTTGTAGTTCTGCCTGGTCCTCGTCCAATTGAATTCTTCTCATCAACTTCACATCATTTGCAAACAGGGACACGTCGGAGTCTGTTCCTTCCATCACGTCGTTCACAAATACCAGAAACCGCACCGGTCCTAAGACCGGCTCCTGTGGAACCCACACTCTGACACCTCACCGCTCACCATGACTCGCTGTTGTCTTCCTGAGAGGCATTCCCTGATCCACCGTAGCGCCTTCCCTCTTATCCCTGTCTGGTCCTCCAGCTTTTGCACTAATCTCTTGTGTGGAACCGTGTCAAACGCCTTCTTACAGTCCAAGAAAATGCAGTCTATCCACCCCTTTCTATCTGCCATAGAATTCTAGGTTTGTGAAACCGGATTTCCCGTCCCTGAACCCATGCTGGCTGTCACTGATAAGCATGTTCCTTTCTAGGTGCTCCACCACCCTTCTCCTGTGTGTGTGTGTGTGTGTGTGTGTGTGTGTGTGTACTCTTTGTTCTTCAAGATAAGTATTGATGCTGTACCACTTCATTCTCCAAGTCATTCCACTTCCATATTACTTTAAGACTGGAGAAATGCTTCCCAACATCCCAGTGACTCATGTTTCTTCGACTTCCAGCTGTGCCCTCGTGTTTTAGTTTAACGTCTCTCAATCTGTCCCTGTCCACTCTATCAGTTCCTCTCGGAACTTTGTATGTTATCATAATAACCCTTGCTCTTCTTTCTCAAGTTTTATCAGTGTCATTAATCTGTTACCATATCCTCTCTTTATAGGACATGCCCCACAGCTCCGGGACTACTTTCGTTAGAAGCCTTTGTCTTTTCTCCAATTTCTTTAAATGTTTGTTCAGGTGTGGGTTTGATACTGGTGCTGCATACTCCAATATGGGCCTGATACACACCGTGTAAGTGTCGTGAATAACTTTTTACCGAGATTTCTGAACGCTTGTCTTAGATTGGCCAGAGGTACATTTTTTGCAGCAATTATTCGGTTAACGAGTTCCCCAGAAGCACATCAACCGCACAATTCTCACCCCAAGAATCTTCTCCTTTAGTGATGCTTGCAGCCTTTGCCACCAGAGGTTGTTCTCTGATAGTGATATTTTCGTTGCCTTTTCCAAACTTCAGAATGTTGCCCTATCTGGGGTTAAATATCGGTAACCACTTGTCACTCCAGATCTACATCTTCTCCAGATCCATTTGCAGCTTTTCCTGGTCCTCATCTGCTTGTATTTCCACATTAGTCATTGTAATTCCACATTAGCTTCTTAAGCTATTGTCAGTCTCTTGTGCAACACATTGTCAAAGACTTTCCTAAAGTCCAAGAAAATGAAAACTACCCATTCCTTACCCCCGCCTTACTTCTGTTACCTTATTGCAGAATTTCTGTAGGCTTGTGAGTCAGGCTTTACTTCATCTAGATCCATGCTGGGTGTCAAACGTAGACCCACTCTTTTCAAAGTGCTCCACCACTGTGTTCTGATGATTGTCTCCTTAACTTTGTGTACTATGCATGTCAATGAATATGGTATGTAGTCTAACGCTTCCTTTCTTTAAAACTGTGACTACATTTGGTATCTTCCATGCATCTGCTAGTGTGTGTGTGTGTGTGTGTGTGTTTGTTTGTGTTTGTATTTGTGTGTGTGCATGTGTATGTCCTAGGTAGTAGGTTGGTAGGCAGCAACCACCCAGGGAGGTACTACCGTCCTGCCAAGCGAGTGTAAAACGGAAGCCTGTAATTGTTTTACATGATGGTAGGATTGCTGGTGTCCTTTTTTTTTGTCTCTAACATGCAAGGATTCAGATATGTCTTGCTACTTCTACTTACACTTAGGTTACACTGTTCATGCATGTACAAGCATATATATACACACCCCTCTGGGTTCTCCTCTATTTTCTTACTTGTTCTTGTTTATTTCCTCTTATCTCCATGGGGAAGTGGAACAGAATTCTTCCTCTGTAAGCCATGCGTGTCGTAAGAGGCGACTAAAATGCCGGGCCACTCTACTTCGGTGGGATACGGCCGGTTTGTTAAAAGAAGAAGCACTATGTTTATATGTTGATATATTTTTCAGTTTAGATTTTTTGACAAAATTCGTTCTTCACATGAATTTCAAGACGCTTACGGTGCTTGCGGCAGCTTGTAAATTCAAAATCTACATATTATGAATTGGAGTCTGGAGGGCTGCCACAGCTCTGAGCATCGAAGGAGAGAGGAGTGGAAGACTGAGTAAATGATGTTGAGTGCCTGCGAATACTCGATCAAGAGAGCAAGTTGCAGGGTCAATAGGATGAGTTCTTGGCCAGCAGTGTGAGCACTTTGTCTGGAAGGTGAATTCAGAAGCAGGAAAGTGAGCAGAGAGTCAGGAGATTAGGTACAGACTCAGCAGACCAAGCAGATAGTCAGGTGAGTAAGTAGAGGGTCGGGAGAGTGAGCACAGTCGAGAAAATATATACACGATCAATATAGCGAGTACATGGACAGGAATGTGAGCACAGGGTCAAAATATTGAGGACAAACTCAGGACGGTGTGACGAGAGATTTTAAAATAGAATTACTTGTCATTTAGGACAGTCCTGTGCACACTTCTTTTTCAAGCCACAGGTGATATCTATGTTAGAAATCCTGCGGAGAAATTCTGCTGCCGTTACAGAATCAGCAATGTGCATGTATTCTTGGGAACGATTGTATTAAATATCTCAAAATCTCTTCGTGGAAGATTTTGAAAAATCAAAGTACTGCTTAATTTCCACACTAATGTAATCATATACTGAAGTGAACGATACGTATATTTTTTAAGTAATTCAGAAAGCTGCAGCGTAGTTCTTAAGCACAATTGGATAAATTTGTGTAGACATCAGAGGTTTTCCATCGACTCTTCAACCTTCTACCAGCAAAATTATAAAGTATTATTGCCAGAATGAAAGGTGAAAGTTCGTAGGAAGAAACTAGATAAATTGTAAAAGCTGTGAATCTACGTGCCTCTGGTAGTAATAGTCTGGCTGTCCAGGCAGTTGCCAGAGCAGACAGGCCGATGGCCTCTGACCGGGCTTCAAGAACGGCCTCTGACCGAGCTTCAAGAACGACCTCCGACCGGGCTTTAAGAACGACCTCTGATCCTGCTTTAAGAACGACCCCTGACCGATCAAGAACGACCTTTGGCAGGGCTTTAAGAACGACCTCTGACCGGGCTTCTAGAACGACTTCTGACCGGAATTTAAGAACGACCCCTGTCCTGGCTTCAAGAATGACTCCTAACCGGGCTTCAAGGAGAAACAAGGAGAGCCTGAAAAGCACACAAAACACTGTAGCCTCCTGGTAAAGCAACAAATAGTTGGTATCTCCGACTCGCCAATATACTTTCTCATTGTCAACACTCGGGCTTGTGTACAAGATATTTACACTGAAGGGTGTATGTCCCCGTGTGTATATATACGGTGAGATTTAGACCTCAAACTTCTTCGCTAGTGTTGAACAGGTTACCTGCAACCTTAAGGACTCTCGTGCAGTCGATTGGGTTTGAACCTAATTAACCAGCTAACAAATTAACCTCATGATGGGGTTAATTTGCTAGCTGGTTAATTAGGTTCAAACCACTACAAACGCCACATTCAGCCCACCACAAACACTACATTATCGCCATCACCACAAGCAGTCATCAACCATCACAACTAACATTCATTATCACTACCATCAGTAATCAACCATCACCATTATCGGTTATCATCCATCACCACTATCACTCATCAACCATCACCACTAATAGTCATCAACCCTCACCCCTAGCGGTTATCAACCATCACCACTAGCAGTCATCAACCCTCATCCCTAGCAGTCATCAACCATCACCACTAGCAATCAATTACCCTCACTAAAAGTCATCAACCATCACTAGCACTTAATCACTATTATCAGTCATCAACCGTCGCCACTAGCAGTCATCAACCATCCCCACTAGTAGTCATCAACCCTCACACCTAGCAATCAATTATCCCCACTAGAAGTCATCAACCATCACAATTAACAGTCATCAACTAGTGTTTGAGTCAATCGTATGGAGGCACATACCGGTGGTGCTCTCTGTCCTTAACGTATCAAAAATTTCCCTACGAACATCAGCGTGGAGATAATTGATGATACCACCATGTGATCGCTACTCTCTCTGGTAGTGTCTCTAACATGTTGATGCATGAGGTTTTCCAGTACCACATCCATCATCTTGGCTCTCCATGTTTCGGGACCCCCATGGGGCTCCAGGTTTTCCCAGTCAATCTCCTTGTGATTGAAATCACCCATAACTAGTAACTTTGCTCCTCCCATGTGTGCTCTCCTGGCCACCTCGGCTAGTGTGTCGATCATTGCTCTGTTGCTCTCATCATATTCTTCTCTTGGCCTCCTGCAGTTCTGTGGTGGGTTGTACATTACTGCAATTATCACCTTATGTCCCTCAGACTGGATTGTTCCTACTAAGTAGTCCCTTTCTCCCATGCCATCCATTCCTTCCATTTTCTCAAAATCCCACTGGTTTTTAATGAGCAGTGCAACTCCTCCTCCCCTCTCCTCCCTCTGTCTTTCCTGAGGATTTGGTATCCGGATGGAAAGATTGAATCTGTTATTATTCTGGTGAGTTTTGTTTCTGTGAGTGCTATTATGTCTGGGGATGTCTCTTTGATTCTTTCGTGCCACTCCTCATACTTGTTTGTTATTCCATCTGCGTTTGTATACCACACCTTCAACTTCTTTTCTAAGACTGTGGTCTGGGAGGTATATTGGGGTTGGGGAGGTGGGAGACCTGGTAAGGAACTATGGGTTGTTGCTGTAGGGGTGGAGTTTGTAATGTAGTGGGTGGGGGCATTGGATGTGGCATGGGTGTTTTGATTTAGAGTGTTTGGTTGCACTGGGGTTGACCTGGTTGGGAGGCTTCTATAGGAAGTTGTAAGGGAGGCTGTATTTGATCTTCCTGGGTCTGGGATCTCCTGTCTGTCTTCTCCATCCCCTCTCTTTCCTCCTTTCGCCTTTGTAACATCTCTCTCAGTTTCTGCCTTTCTTCTTGTGATCTGTCGCGGTCGAGATACACCTTCCTGTATGCCGGCATGTCCTTAATCGTGCTTTCTCCTGCAGGATCCTGGTCCGAGTCGCTTCTGCCTTGAAGGTCACTTTCACTGGCCGGGTTCTTTTTTTTACAAACCCCCCTATTCTCCGAAAATTTTCCAGCTGGGTCATGTCGTCTTCTCCTATTGCTTTCATGATGCTTTCAATTGCTTTTTTTCCCCTTGTTTTCTTGCTTCATATGTTTCCCCTTCAGCTTCCTGTAGCCCATACACAAAGACTGACCTCACCCTTTCATTCTCCCACTGCTTATCCCTGTGTATCCCCTCATTTAACTTGGTTTCCTGCACTGCAGCTTTCCTTTCATCAGTTTCACTGGCTAATGTACTTGGGCTCAGTGACCTGTCATTTTCCCTTCTCGGCTTTCCTTGGGCTCTGTTGTTGTCTGTTAGGGCCTCCACATAAAGCTTAGCTCTTTCATTTACTACAGTCTCCTCTGATAGAGCCTCCCCATGCAGTTGTGCCCCTTCTTTCCCTACAGTCCCCTTATTTGTGGCTGAGGTAGCAGTCTCTGTTGTCAATCCCAAAATTTTAGTTCTTTAGGCTGTTTCAGATTTTTCAGTTCCTCTTCTAAACTCTGTATCCTAGCCTCTGCTGCTTTGATATGCAGCTCCCACTTCCTGCTTTCCATATCTATCCTCTCTTCCATTCTCATGCTAAGTTCTTCTAGTTTCTTTTCCCATTCATGATCTCTTTTTATGAGCTTGCTGCCCAATCTTCCTTTGCAGCTTCTCCTCCTGTCCCTTGGTTTTTCTTGTTGCTCTCTGACAACCATTCTGTTTTATCCTGATTGCCTCAGAGTGGGAAAACTATGTAGTTCTGTATGTTAGGTTAGTAGTGTGTATGTCAGAGTGTGGGGGGGGAGGTAGTGGAGGAACTGTGGCTATGTGGGAGAGGAGTGGGGAGGGGTCGGGAGGGTCTGGGTGAACGGGTGGGAGGGGGGTGATTCGAGGGACGGGAGGGATCAGGGAAGAAGTGAGTTGTCGTGGTGAGGGGGGGGGGGAGTGTATGTGTGAGTCTGGATATGTGTGTGTGTGTGTGTGTGTGTGTGTGTGTGTAATTCTTGTGTGGAATTATGTGTGGGTTTATTATGTACTGAAAGGTAGGTGGCTTGTGGGTTGTAGTGTAGTCTCAGTGGTCCTTTCTGCCACAACTTCTTGTGACCTGACCCCCAACCTCCTGGGGCTTGACCGGCACGTACTTACTGTGTGTGTGTGTGTGTGGTGTGGTGTGTGTGTGTGTGTACTCACCTAGTTGTACTCACCTAGTTGAGGTGCGGGGGTCGAGTCCGAGCTCCTGGCCCCGCCTCTCACTGATCGCTACTGGTCACTCTCCCCGAGCCGTGAGCTTATCATACTCTGCTTAAGCTATGTATGGATCCTGCCTCCACTACATCGCTTCCCAAACTATTCACTTACTGACTACTCTGTGGCTGAAGAAATACTTCCTAACATCCCTGTGATTCATCTGTGTCTTTAGCTTCCAACTGTGTCCCCTTGTTACTGTGTCCAATCTCTGGAACATCCTGTCTTTGTCCACCTTGTCAATTCCCCTCAGTATTTTGTATGTCGTTATCATGTCCCCCTATCTCTCCTGTCCTCCAGTGTCGTCAGGTTGATTTCCCTTAACCTCTCCTCGTAGGACATACCTCTTAGCTCTGGGACTAGTCTTGTTGCAAACCTTTGCACTTTCTCTAGTTTCTTTACGTGCTTGGCTAGGTGTGGGTTCCAAACTGGTGCCGCATACTCCAATATGGGCCTAACGTATACGGTGTACAGGGTCCTGAACGATTCCTTATTAAGATGTCGGAATGCTGTTCTGAGGTTTGCTAGGCGCCCATATGCTGCAGCAGTTATTTGGTTGATGTGCGCTTCAGGAGATGTGCCTGGTGTTATACTCACCCCAAGATCTTTTTCCTTGAGTGAGGTTTGTAGTCTCTGACCCCTAGACTGTACTCCGTCTGCGGCCTTCTTTGCCCTTCCCCAATCTTCATGACTTTGCACTTGGTGGGATTGAACTCCAGGAGCCAATTGCTGGACCAGGTCTGCAGCCTGTCCAGATCCCTTTGTAGTTCTGCTGGTCTTCGATCGAGTGTATTCTTCTCATCAACTTCACGTCATCTGCAAACAGGGACACCTCAGAGTCTATTCCTTCCGTCATGTCGTTCACAAATACCAGAAACAGCACTGGTCCTAGGACTGACCCCTGCGGGACCCCGCTGGTCACAGGTGCCCACTCTGACACCTCGCCACGTACCATGACTCGCTGCTGTCTTCCTGACAAGTATTCCCTGATCCATTGTAGTGCCTTCCCTGTTATCCCTGCTTGGTCCTCCAGTTTTTGCACCAATCTCTTGTGTGGAACTGTGTCAAACGCCTTCTTGCAGTCCAAGAAAATGCAATCCACCCACCCTTCTCTCTCTTGTCTTACTGCTGTCACCATGTCATAGAACTCCAGTAGGTTTGTGACACAGGATTTCCCGTCCTGAAACCATGCTGGCTGCTGTTGATGAGATCATTCCTTTCTAGGTGTTCCACCACTCTTCTCCTGATAATCTTCTCCATGATTTTGCATACTATACATGTCAGTGACACTGGTCTGTAGTGCTTCATGTCTGTCTCCTTTTTTAAAGATTGGGACTACATTTGCTGTCTTCCATGCCTCAGGCAATCTCCCTGTTTCGATAGATGTATTGAATATTGTTGTTAGGGGTACACATAGCGCCTCTGCTCCCTCTCTCAATACCCATGGGGAGATGTTATCTGGCCCCATTGCCTTTGAGGTATCTAGCTCACTCAGAAGCCTCTTCACTTCTTCCTCGGTTGTGTGCACTGTGTCCAGCACTTGGTGGTGTGCCCCACCTCTCCGTCTTTCTGGAGTCCCTTCTGTCTCCTCTGTGAACACTTCTTGTGAATTCTTGTTGAGTTCTTCACATACTTCCGGTCATTTCTGTTGTCTCTCCTCCTTCCTTCCTTAGCCTGATTACCTGGTCCTTGACTGTTGTTTTCCTCTGATGTGGCTGTACAACAGTTTCGGGTCAGATTTGGCTTTTCGCTGCTATGTCATTTTCATATTGTCTTTGGGCCTCCCTTCTTATCTGTGCATATTTCGTTTCTGGCTCTACGACTGTGTGTGTGTGTGTGTGTGTGTGTGTGTGTGTGTGTAGGTGTGTGTGTGTGTGTGTGTGTGTGTGTATGTGTGTGTGTGGGGGGGGAGGTTGCAGGGAGATACTGTTAATACATACAGTAATTCTGGGTTATAAAAAAGCGATAATTGCTACTAGGGTCTAAAGCTTCAATAAGTGTCTGCCCTTGTGTGTGTGTGTGAGGGAGGGATGCTTAGGGGGGGGGGTGAATCCGGTATACCTCTCTGTTCTGTCTTTCCTAGAATGCTACACTCTTCGCTTATTGTCCTTCGGGGATTTAAGTATAAAATTTTTGCTGTTATTATCCTATTCCTTGTTCACGTTTAGAAGGACTTCCTAGCTTCCTAAGTATTCTTACTACTAATAACTACGTAATAGCTTGCAGGAGTGAGTGCCAGTATCTAACAGCGACGCAAGGCCAAGCCAAGCCACGCCTGCGACATGCAACCACAATATAGGTGTTACTTGCGCTGGAAACGGTCGTGCCAAGTTCCCAGATGCTGATGACGTAGTCGTCGACGTACCCCTAAATCCCTATTTTAGAGATCCTTCATCCGTGATGATTAAAACCCAAACATGTGCTCATACATCCCTCGTTCCTCACGCGATTTTCACTTTTTTACTTATGATAGTATACACTTCACATTATATACACTTCACTTTATATGTATAATGGCACACAACCTGTCGTGACGTCACTGCTTAGGCCTACCGCTGCCTAGTAGACCAAAACGTTTGGCTAATTTTGGATAATGGATAATTTCAGGCTTTCTCACGACTTTTTCTAACTAATAACTTTAGTTATCACTCGTATTATTGCTCACTG
>NC_069424.1:41308392-41337037 GCF_026875155.1 Cherax quadricarinatus
CATTAATTTAGTGTTGACCTGGAAAACCAGCCAACCATTCTTGTATCTGCGCTGGTGAGCGCCTCTTGATATTACATGAAAAGTTTTCTGAAGTCCAAATGTTAAACGAAAGATCTGTCGTAAAAGAGCATGTCTTTATAATCGCCTTCTTTCATGACTAAAGTAATAAATCTTACGAAGTTTTAAAAGTTATGAAAGCAATGAATGCTTGACGTTTTCCACAGTGTTTGCAATGATTGTTCATCTAACGGTTTGGTCAACTGTGAGTCGAAAAAAGGCTGGCCATATATGATACACGATCCTCCTTGTTAGACAGCTTTCTAGGTACCTCTAAGTTTATTCACGTATACAAAAATACAGTTACATAGATTATAGATAGCAGCATATATGTAATGAACCTAGCATAACCCAAAAAAATCAGACGAAGTGACTTATCTCCATTGGAATCCTTGACTTATTCTGTTGTCTCAGTCAAAACACATTTTATAACATCTACTATTTTGGTTAAAATTCAAATAATCAAATTATTTTTAAAAATATAACTGATAGACAAAAATTTGGAAAAATCACAACTAAATGATCGTGATGGCCTTTCTGTGTCAATCGTACAATGTATTATTATAATTATTATTAATAAAGTTGGTAGAATTACCGACAATATGTAAAGTAAAAGGACACAAGTGCAACTAATGTGACATTTATTGTGACAATAAATGTCACATTAGTTGCACTTGTGTCCTTTTACTTTACAAATTATTATTAAAAAGAAGCGCTAAACTGTGTTTCAAAATCATATTGTAAAAGCAATCGATCATAGATTTTTCAAATATCTCCCAGAAACACAAAATTTAGCCCTGTATGCATATACAATATCACGATAAATGTTTTTCTCTTTATTACAATATTTTGCATAAATAATTATAAATTCTGAAGGCTTCAAATAAACACAGTGTCGCGAATAATAATTATCATGGCAGCCACCATTATTTTAATTGTTCCGGGTTTTTTTTATTCCGCGTAATAGAAAAATCCACATGAATTTTGCACTCGAAATTGCATTATTAATAATTGGAAAAAGTGCACTTAGACCCTTCGATTTGTATAACACTTACCCACTCACAGATTGTAACCAAGTGTTTACAGTGAACCATATAATTAAACAGTATTTAGATAAGGGTACAGAGATTTTTTGTTGTATTGAAGGATTTGGCTTTTGTAGGGTGTCAGGGAGAAATTTTGGCAGATGTTGCAAGCGTTCGAAATGGGTGGTAAAACTAAAACATAAGAACATAAGAAATTAAGGAAAGCTGCAGCAGCCTTTTGGGCCCCCTACAGGCAGTCCCTTTAAAATTTCATCCCACTAACAAACATTGCCCAACCCATTTCAAGTTTTATAGGATAGTGAGGCTCAGATTAGATTATGTTCGAGAGAGGGAGTTTATTTCCCACTAAAGTAGCCTTAAAAAGTAGGCCTAATAATACTTATTTCTACAAGTACATGTACAAGGTATACAGCCTAGGTGACATCTGACATACACTGTATAGAAAGCCGCATTTCGGGCAAATTAGCCCTTTTTTGTCCCAGATGCGACCCACACCATCGACTAATCCCAGTACCCATTTTATACTGATGGTGACATGGACGCAGTGTCTTAAGGAAACAGGTAGTAATGTTATCCCCCCGCTCTCTGCCCTCACACTGCCCCTTTTGCCCCTCACATTTGTCTCGCCCCTCACACTGCTCCCTGCCCCTCACACTCCCTCTTGCCCCTCACACCCCTCTGCCCCTCCCCACCGTCTCTGCCCCCCACCTCTCGCCCCTCACACTCTCTCTGCCCCCACACTGCCTCTGCCCCTCACACTGCTCTCTCCCCTCACACTGCTCTCCCCCCCCTCACCTGCCTCCCGCCCCTCACACTGCCCCTCTGCCCCTCCACTGCTTTCCGCCCCTCCCCCTTTGCTCTCTGCCCCTCACACTGCCTCCGCCCCTCACACTCCCTCTCTGCCCCCACACTGCTCTCTGCCCCCCCCCACTGCTCTCGCCCCTCACACTGCCTCTCCGCCCCTCACCTCCCCTCCCCCCTCACACTGCCCCCTCCTGCCCCTCACACTACTCTCTGCCCCTCACACTACTCTCGCCCCCCCCACACTGCTCTCTGCCCCCCCACCCCCTGCTCTCTCCCCCCTCACCACTGTTCTCCGCCTCCCCTGCTCTTTTCCCCTCACACTGCTCTCTGTCCCCCCACCTGCCCCCGTCCCCCCACACTGCTCTCCGCCCCTCACACTGCCTCTGCCCCTCACACTGCCCTCACACGCCCCTCACCCCTGCTCTCCGCCCCCTCACACTGCTCTCCGCCCCTCACACTGTTTCTCCGCCCCTCACACTGCTCCCCGCCCCTCACCGCTTCCGTCCCTCCCACGCTCCCGCCCCCCACGCTCTCTGCCCCTCCCCACTGCTCTTGCCCCCACACTCCCTCCTGCCCCCACCTCCTCTCCCGCCCCCACATTCTCCTGCCCCTCCACTCTCTCCCCCCCACAATGCTCTCCCCCCACATTTGCTCTCCGCCCTCACACTGCTCTCCGCCCCTCACACTGCTCCCCGTCCCTCACACTATTCCTCCCGCCCCCTCACACTGCTCTCCGTCCCTCACACTGCTCTCCGTCCCTCACACTGCTCTCCGCCCCTCACACTGCTCTCCGCCCCTCACACTGCTCTCCGCCCCTCACACTGCTCTCCGCCCCCCCCACACTCCTCTCCGCCCCTCACACTGTCCCGCCCCCACTGTCCCGTCCCTCACACTGTCTCCGCCCCTCACACTGCCTCCGCCCCTCACACTGCTCTCCCGCCCCTCACACTGCTCTCTGCCCCTCACACTGCCTCTCCCCCTTTCACACTGCTCTCTGCCCCTCACCCTCTCTCCCCCCTTTCACATTACTCTCTGCCCCTCCACTGCTCCCCCGCCCCCCCCCAATCTCTCCGCCCCTCACACTGCCCCCTCCCCCCCTCACACTGCTCTCCGCCCCTCACCTGCGCTCCGTCCCTCACACTGTTTCTCCCCCCTCACACTGCTCTCCGCCCCTCACACTGCTCTCCCCCCTCACACTGCCCCTCCGCCCCCCACAATGCCTCCGCCCCTCACACGCTCTCCGCCCCTCACACTGCCTCCGCCCCTCACACGGCTCCGTCCCTCACCTGCCTCCGCCTCACACTGCTCCCCCCCTCACACTGCTTCTCCGCCCCTCACACTGCTCTCCGCCCCTCACACTGCTCTCCGCCCCTCACACTGCTCCCCCGTCCCTCACCCTGCCTCCGTCCCTCACCCTGCTCTCCGTCCCTCACCTCCCTCTCCTTCCTCACACGCTCTCCGCCCCTCACACTGCTCTCCGCCCCTCACACTGCTCTCCGCCCCTCACCACTGCTCTCCGCCCCCTCACACTGCTCTCCCCCTTCACACTGCTCCCCCGTCCCTCCACTCTCTCCCCTCACACTGCTCTCCGTCCCTCACACTGCTCTTCGTCCTCACACTGCTCTCCGTCCCTCACACTGTTCTTTGTCCCCCCCCCTGCTCCCGTCCCTCACACTGCTCTCCGTCCCTAAACCTGCCTCTGTCCCTCACCGCTCTCTGTCCCCCCCACACGCTCTCGTCCCTCACTCCCACCCCAATAAAATTCCCCATTTTTCTTCTGTCAATAAAGATTCCTGCGTACCCCATTTTCACTCTCGTGCAACACACGTCCTCTTCAGACTCACATCCACTTGACCCTCCAAATCCCCCTTCCCCCCCCCCCCGTTCATTTTCCTTCCGTCTATTTCATTTTTCTCCTGTCCACTTTCTTCCCGTCCGCTTCACTTTCTTCCAGTCCACTTCACTTTCTTCCCGTCCGTTTCACTTTCTTCCAGTCCCTTCACTTCTACCCGTCCGCTTCACTTTTTTCCCGTCCGCTTCACTTTCTTTCCCGTCCGCTTCACTTTCTTTCCGTCCGCTTCGCTTTCTTCCCGTCCGCTTCACTTTCTTACCGTCCGTTTCACTTTCTTACCGTCCGCTTCACTTTCTTACCGTCCGCTTCACTTTCTTCCCGTCCGCTTCACTTTCTTCCAGTCCACTTCACTTTCTTCCCGTCCGCTTCACTTTCTTCCAGTCCACTTCACTTTCTTCCCGTCCGCTTCCACTTTCTTCCCGTCCGCTTCACTTTCTTCCCGTCCGCTTCACTTTCTTCCCGTCCGCTTCACTTTCTTCCCGTCCGCTTCACTTTTTTTCCCGTCCGCTTCACTTTCTTACCGTCCGCTTCACTTTCTTCCCGTCCGCTTCACTTTCTTACCGTCCGCTTCACTTTCTTACCGTCCGCTTCACTTTCTTACCGTCCCTTCACTTTCTTACCGCCCCGCTTCACTTTCTTACCGTCCGCTTCATTTTTCTTCCCGTCCGCTTCACTTTCTTCCCGTCCGCTTCACTTTTTTCCCCGTCCGCTTCACTTTCTTCCCGTCCGCTTCACTTTCTTTCCGTCCGCTTCGCTTTTTTTCCCGTCCGCTTCACTTTCTTACCGTCCGCTTCACTTTTCTTACCGTCCGCTTCACTTTCTTCCCGTCCGCTTCACTTTCTTCCCCGTCCGCTTCACTTTCTTCCCGTCCGCTTCACTTCTTCCCGTCCGCTTCACTTTCTTCCCGTCCGCTTCACTTTCTTCCCGTCCGCTTCACTTTCTTTCCGTCCGCTTCGCTTTCTTCCCGTCCGCTTCATTTTCTTACCGTCCGCTTCACTTTCTTCCCGTCCGCTTCACTTTCTTACCGTCCGCTTCACTTTCTTACCGTCCGCTTCACTTTCTTACCGTCCGCTTCACTTTCTTACCGTCCGCTTCACTTTCTTACCGTCCGCTTCATTTTCTTAACGTCCGCTTCACTTTCTTACCGTCCGCTTCACTTTCTTACCGTCCGCTTCACTTTCTTACCGTCCGCTTCACTTTCTTACCGTCCGCTTCACTTTTTTTCCCGTCCACTTCACTTTCTTCCCGTCCGCTTCACATGTTCATGATTTCTTTCAAACTGCGGCCACTCACTCTCTCTCTCTCTCACTCTCTCTCTCTCTCTTTTCTCTCTCTCTCTCTCTCTCTCTCTCCTATTCCATTATCCTCCCTCTCTTCACTATCACTGTCTCTCCAGCATCACTTATTCCCTTCTCAATTACTCCTTCACTCCACCCTCACTCTCATCCATCACTCCTTCCCCTTTCCTCCATTACTCCACCTTCTCCATCAGTCTTCCTCCCTCGACCTAATGTTGATACCAAAGTTTCAATTGCTTGTGCTGTAGCTATGAGTGATTTGGGGAACTACATAAGATAATACCGTAAGCAGAGTACAGCAATAATTTATTATGTTATAATCCGGGTATTGCAATTTAGGTGGTTCTTGGCCCGCATGGCAGTGCCCCTCTGATTGCAATCTGGTATCTATCGTGGAGTTCGATCTAGAAACGGATTCGAGCGCGAAGCATGTTTGCTCAAGAAGCAGGTTCCATCCTGAAGCGGGTTCCTTCATGAAGCGGGTTCCTTCATGAAGCGGGTTCCTTCATGAAGCGGGTTCCTTCATGAAGCGGGTTCCTTCATGAAGCGGGTTCCTTCATGAAGCGGGTTCCTTCATGAAACGGGTTCCATCCTGAAACGGGTTCCTTCATGAAGCAGGTTCCACCATGAAGCAGGTTCCATTCTGAATTGGGTTCCATTATGAAGCTTCAAGGACGCAGCACCAAGTATTAAAACCTCGGTAAGTGGGCAAATAATCTTTCATGGGATGTGCTTGTGTTTTGGTTCGTGCAGGGGAGGGGCGGCATAATGCCGTGACTAGCACTGTAAATATATATATAATATATATATATATATATATATATATATATATATATATATATATATATATATATTTATATATATATAATATGTCGTGCCGAATAGGCAGAACTTGCGATCTTGGCTTAAATAGCAACGCTCATCTTGCCATATAAGACAACGAAAATTTGTGTATGCAATAATTTCTCCAAAATCATTCTGAACCTAACGAAAAAAAATATATTTCACTGTGTTTGTTATGTGAGGGAAAAATTCAATAGATAGAGTAGCGAGGGAGTATATAGTAAAAAATAGTTCATTGCCGGCTACTTGTTAGGTAGGGTAAGTCCAGCTCCAGCTATTCTCCCCCCCTTTTTCCCCCTCCCCGAAAGTGATAGTTGATTGCCGGGTGCTTGTTAAGGTAGGGTCAGTCTAGCTCCCGCTGTCCCTTTCCCTCCGAAAGGTGACGTGTGGGGGTCCGGTCAAACAGTAAATCACTCGAATCACAGCTCCCAACAATACTATAAGTACGCGCCTGATCTTATTTTTGTGGACTTACGGTTGAAAGCTTCACTTTTGACCAATAAAATTTAAATTAGTCCTTTCATTTTTTATCTGTTAAATGTTTTAATAATTACCACATCCCTTAGGTACTGTACTATCATGGGAGTGATTTCTTAAGCAGTGGGTAATCTGTCTCTCTTTCCAGCTTGGAATGACAGAGAGGGTCACCTGCCAACCAACGAGAAGAATAGAAGGAGACGGGCTAACGTCCTGAGACGTCCCATGTTTTAGTCTACTTACCTGTTATGTAAGCCAACACAGGACCTAACCCCTCATCATAGCAGTGGTAACGGGAACCGTTTTCCTGTCATCTGAAGTAATTACACACGGCTGTACTCTGTGAAGAACGTGCCAGTGGTGGTCACCAACACCTGCCAAAACCCCCCCCCATCAGCAACGGCTACGATTTCAACAACACTCAGTGTCACCAACACCTGACACCCCATTACCACAATATACCTATATTAGCGTTGAGTTCAAATGTAATTTTTTTCATTTCATTTTTCATTTTTCTTTCAATTAGGATACCCATTCATGTTTTATTGTTTTACATTTTCCGTTTCTAAATAATAAGGTGTTTATCATTGTCTGTTATTATTTCTTTTTTCTATTCATTAATTTTCCCGAGGGGGAGCCAGCCTTGGTAATACTGACTGAAGTTGTTACAGGGCTGAGTGAGCCTTCACATTTAGTATTAAATTATTGTAAACAAATCTAAAATATGTTTAGTTGGGTTAAGCTAAAATAAATTATTCTTGTTATAATAAGGTTAGGTAAGTTTTCTAAGATTCTTTTGTTGCAAAATTATAAATTTTTTACATTAAAAATTAATGAAAAAGTATATCTTTAAACGTAAAAGAGAATTTTAGAAAGGAAATTAATTTTAAAATGACTTCTTGCTAATTGACCATTTTACCTATTCGGCACGACAGTAATTATATATATGTATATATATTATATATAAATAATATATAATAATATATATAATATATATAAATATATATAAATAATATATTATACTGTGAAAAAAATAGTGAAGTGAATTTCCAAGTGCTTTTGTGATTTCTCACATTATCAAGAAACTCTAAAAACAATAGGACAGAAAAGGCTTAAGTCCGAGATGTCGTGTCACATATGACATGACACCTGACTCAACGTGCAAGTGAAGTTAAAATTTATGTCAAGTTATATGTCACGTGAAATTTATGGCTGACATGTCATGCATAGCTTACGTTCATCACAAATTCTATTAATTATAGATGAATCTAATTTATATAACCCTGAACTAATATTCGTATTACAATCAATACTATTTTTCATGAATACTGATTCGATAATATCTCTCAACCGTGGACCTGCTTGATGCAACTTTCTCGGTCTTTTGTATCAAGCAAGTTTATAGTTGAGAGAAATATAATTGAATCATTGTTTTTCATTAATATAATATATTATAATATAATATATATATAAAATATTATATATATAATTTTATATATATATATATATATATTACCTGGAGTTTACCTGGAGAGAGTTCCGGGGGTCAACGCCCCCGCGGCCCGTCTGTGACTAGGCCTCATGGTGGATCATAGGGTGATCAACCGACTGTTACTGTGGCTGCACGCAACCCAACGTACGAGCCACAGCCCCGGGTGGTCAGGTACCGGGCTTCAGGTGCTTGTCCAGTGCCTACTTGAAGACTGCCAGGGGTCTATTGGTAATCCCCCTTATGTATGCTGGGAGGCAGTTGAACATCTCGGGGCCCTGACACTTATTGTATGGTCTCTTAAAAGTGCTAGTGACACCCCTGCTTTTCATTGGGGGGATGTTGCATCGTCTGCCGAGTCTTTAGCTTTCGTTGTGAGTGATTTTCGTGTGCAAGTTCGGTACTAGTCCCTCTAGGATTTTCCAGGTGTATATAATCATGTATCTCTCTCGCCTGCGTTCCAGGGAGTACAGGTTCAGGAACTTCAAGCGCTCCCAGTAATTGAGGTGTTTTATCTCCGTTATGCGCGCCGTGAAGGTTCTCTGTACACTTTCTAGGTCAGCAATTTCACCTGCCTTGAAAGGTGCTGTTAGTGTGCAGCAATATTCCAGCCTAGGTAAACCCAAACGACCTGAAGAGTGTCATCCTGGGCTTGGCAAACCCTATTTTGAAAGGTTCTCATTATCCATCCTGTCATTTTTCTAGCAGATGCATTGATACAATGTTATGGTCCTTAAAAGGGGAGATCCTCCTACATGATCACTCCCAGGTCTTTGACGTTGGTTTTTTCGCTCTATTTTGTGGCCGGAATTTGTTTTGTATTCTGATGAAGTTTTAATTTGCTCATGTTTACCATATCGGAGTAATTGAAATTTTTTCATCGTGAACTTCATATTGTTTTTTCTGCAGCTCATTGAAAGATTTGGGTTGATGTCTGCCTGGAGCCTTGGGAGTGTCTGGGAATGGAAGACACAGTCATGCAGATTCGGGTGTCATCTGCAAAGGAAAACACGGTGCTGTGGCTGACATCCTTGTCTATTCAGATATGAGGATGAGAAACAAGATGGGAGCGAGTACTGTGCCTTGTGGAACAGAGCTTTTCACAGTAGCCGCCTCAGACTTTACTCTGTTGACTACTACACTTTGTGCTCTGTTTGTGAGGAAATTATAGATCCATCTACCAACTTTTCCTGTTATTCCTTTAGCACGCATTTTGTGCGCTATTACACAATGGTCACACCTGTCGAAGGCTTTTGCAAAGTCTGAATATATTACATCTGCATTCTTTTTGTCTTCTAGTGCATCTAGGACCTTGTCGTAGTGATCCAGTAGCTGGGACAGACAGGAGCGACCTGTTCTAAACCCATGTTGCCCTGGGTTGTGTAATTGATGGGTATCTAGATGGGTGGCGATCTTGCTTCTTATGACCCTTTCAAAGATTTTTATGATATGGGATGTTAGTGTTATCGGTCTGTAGTTCTTTGCTATTGCTTTACTGCCCCCTTTGTGGAGTGGGGCTATGTCTGTTGTTTTAGTAGCTGTGGGACGACCCCCGTGTCCATGCTCCCTCTCCATAGGATGGTAAAAGCTCGTGATAGGGGCTTCTTGCAGTTCTTGATGAACACGGAGTTCCATGAGTCTGGCCCTGGGGCAGAGTGCATGGGCATGTCATTTATCGCCTGTTCAAAGTCATTTGGCGTCAGGATAACATCAGATTGGCTTGTGTTTACCAAATTCTGTGGCTCTTTCATAAAAAATTCATTTTGATCATCGACTCTCAGTTTGGTTAGCGGCTTGCTAAAAACTGAGTCATATTGGGACTTGAGTAGCTCACTCATTTCCTTGCTGTCATCTGTGTACGACCCATCTTGTTTAAGTAGGGGCCCAATACTGGATGTTGTTCTCGACTTTGATTTGGCATAAGAAAAGAAATACTTTGGGTTTCTTTCTACTTCATTTATGGCTTTTAGTTCTTCCCGCGATTCCTCACTCCTATAAGATTTCTTCAGCTTAAGTTCGTTGTTTGCTATTTCTCTGACCTGTCTCTCCCTACGCGTTTCAGATATATTGGCCTCTTTTAGCCGCTCTGTTATTCTTTTCCGTCGCCTGTCTCTTTCCATTTTACATCTACTCCTCCTTTTCTTAAAGGAATAAGCCTTGAGCATACATCGAGTGCCACCGAGTTAATCTGTTCTATGCATAAGTTGGGGTCTGTGTTGCTTAGTATATCTTCCCAGCTTATATCGGTTAGGACTTGGTTTACTTGGTCCCACTTTATGTTCTTGTTATTGAAGTTGAATTTGGTGAAGGCTCCCTCGTGACTAATCTCATTATGTCGGTCTGGGGCTCCGCGCATACATGTCTGAACCTCGATTATGTTGTGATCTGAGTATATTGTTTTTGATATGGTGACATTTCGTATCAGATCATCATTGTTAGTGAAGATGAGGTTTAGTGTATTCTCCAGTCTAGTAGGCTCTATTATTTGCTGGTTTAAGTTGAACTTTGTGCAGAGATTTAAAAGTTCGTGTGAGTGTGAGTTCTCGTCAGAGCTGCCTCCTGGTGTTATCACTGCAACAACATTTGCTATATTCCTCCATTTTAGGTGCCTTAAGTTGAAATCCCCCAGGAGCAAGATGTTGGGTGCAGGAACTGGAAGATTTTCCAGACAGTGGTCAATTTTTAACAGCTGTTCCTGGAATTGCTGGGATGTTGCATCCGGAGGCTTGTAGACTACCACAATGACTAGGTTTTGGTTCTCGATCTTTACTGCTAAAACTTCCACTACATCATTTGAGGCATTAAGCAGTTCTGTGAAAATAAGTGACTGCGATATAATATATATATATATATATATATATATATATATATATATATATATATATATATATATATATATATATGCAGAACAAACGAAGGGGGGGAATCATTAGCTCAAGTACTTTCACACTTCTCAGTGCGTCATCAGGAGCTGTGCAATGTTGCAAGGGAGCAACCAAAGCAGGGAAAGAGGTCTCAGAGTAGCGAAGGTGTCACCGGCCACGGTTACCCTTAGTCTAAGGTTAACCGTGGCCAGTGACACCTACGCTGCTCTGAGACCTCTCTTCCTGCTTTGGCTGCTCCCTTGCAACATTGCACAGCTCCTGATGACGTACTGAAGTGTGAAAGTACTTGAGCTAATGATTCCCCCCTTGGTTTGTTCTGCATATATATATATATATATATATATATATATATATATATATATATATATATATATATATATATATATATATATATATTATATATATATATATATATTTCTTAGGACTTTATAAAAATATATATTTGTAATATATATTTTTATATCATCAACGATTTCAACAACAGCAACAACAATGACAACGGCAACTACAGTAATAATATTAATAATAATAATAATAATAATAATAATAATAATAATTTATAAATATGAATACAGAAGCAACAATAACAACTGCAGTAATAACAATATTGTTGCAACAGCAATAATGGTAAAGGACTTGGAATATTTTTCTAAGGCAAACTCCCACAAATAATATTTTGACAAAGGCTTCCTGACACGTAATAGGATTTCTCCAGGGAAAGCAGGAGGTAGGAAAGGAAAGGACAGGATGGAGGGAGGGAGGGAGGGACAATCGTGAGGAAGGGAAGGGCTAGAGGAAAGGAGTCGAAGGACCGTAAGGAGGGGACGATGGAGGAAGAAATGAGAACGAGGGATTGATGAGAAGAATGGAGGAAGGAGAGAAAGAAAAGGAGAGAACGAAGGACTGAATGGAGAAAGATTGGAG
The DNA here is from genome assembly GCF_026875155.1 of Cherax quadricarinatus. NCBI lineage: Eukaryota > Metazoa > Arthropoda > Malacostraca > Decapoda > Parastacidae > Cherax > Cherax quadricarinatus. Next base: position 41,320,068 of record NC_069424.1, read on the forward strand.
AGACATGAGGACTGGAGTGACGGACGAACGGAAGGGAGGGAGGGAAAGAAGATAAGAGATCATGGAGGATAATAAGAAGAAAGATGTTAAAGGGAAGGCGTGATGGAGGAAATGAGAAGGGGTAGGGAGGGTACGAGGATAAGCCAGGTGGGAGAAGAGACGAGTGATACGGAAGGGAGATGGTGCGGACTGGTAAGAAGGATGGGTGCAGGAGGGAGGTAAGTTCAACTCCTCCAGGGAGAGTTTCGGGAATAATTTGCAAGTCAAAGGAGTAGGTGTTGTGAGGTGTTTTACACAACACAAATAGTTACATGCTGCCCAAGACCAAAGGAAGACAGACATTGCCGTTTTCACATCTTGTAAGGTTCTACGCTTCATTCCCCGACAGAAATAACTGATTTGTACTTTTGAAGCTTCATTTCCCGACAGAAATAACTAATTTGTGTCTTTGTAGGTTCATTTCCCGACAGAAATAACTAATGTGTGTCTTTGTAGGTTCATTCCCCGACAGAAATAACTAATTTGTGCCTTTGTAGGTTCATTCCTCGACAGAAATAACTAATTTGTGTCTTTGTAGGTTCATTCCCCGACAGAAATAACTAATTTGTGCCTTTGTAGGTTCATTCCTCGACAGAAATAACTAATTTGTGCCTTTGTAGGTTCATTCCTCGACAGAAATAACTAATTTGTGCCTTTGTAGGTTCATTCCTCGACAGAAATAACTAATTTGTGTCTTTGTAGGTTCATTCCCCGACAGAAATAACTAATTTCTGTCTTTGTAGGTTCATTCCCCGACAGAAATAACTAATTCGTGTCTTTGTAGGTTCATTCCCCGACAGAAATAACTAATTTGTGTCTTTACAGATTTATTCCCTGACAGAAATAACTAATTTCTGTCTTTGTAGCTTAATTCTCCGACAGAAATAATTATTTTATTTTCAAAACTGAAACTTGCATTTAATGCATACTCTTTTGTTAATATTATAACCATGTGCCTTAAAACCATTGAAAATTTTACTTGTCTCAGAATTAAATTTCCACTGAATATATAATAAAAAATTGTAACTAGGGTGTATATAAATAATTTAAGGAGATATAAATTTGATTTTATTGTTTGCCTTTCAAATTCTTCAATAAATTTGATTTTAATTCACAAAATTTTGTGCAGGCTTTAGGCCTCACAGGCTTTGTAGGCCTTAGGCCTACAAAACTTGTAAGGCCTAAAGGAAGGAACCTACTTAAGAAGAACATACCTAGGGCCAATAGGCTCTTCATTGATGATTGAACCTTAACATGAGTATTAAAGCAGTAACCTTTAATTCAGTAGAAGACAATAAACAGTAGTGTGTGTGTACCACTGGCAACAATAAACAGCAGAGCGTGTGTACCACTGGCAACAATAAACAGTAGTGTGTGTGTACCACTGGCAACAATAAACAGCAGAGCGTGTGTACCACTGGCAACAATAAACACAAGGTGTGTACACGGCACAATAACAGGGTGGTGTACCAACTGCAACAATAAACAGCAAGCGTTTACCGCTGGCAACATAAACAGTAGTGTGTGTGTACCACTGGCAACAATAAACAGCAGAGCGTGTGTACCGCTGGCAACAATAAACAGCAGAGCGTGTGTACCACTGGCAACAATAAACAGCAGAGCGTGTGTACCACTGGCAACAATAAACAGCAGAGCGTGTGTACCGCTGGCAACAATAAACAGCAGAGCGTGTGTACCACTGGCAACAATAAACAGCAGAGCGTGTGTACCGCTGGCAACAATAAACAGCAGAGCGTGTGTACCACTGGCAACAATAAACAGCAGAGCGTGTGTACCACGGGCAACAATAAACAGCAGAGCGTGTGTACCGCTGGCAACAATAAACAGCAGAGCGTGTTCCCCTGGCAAAATAAACAGCAGAGCGTGTGTACCACTGGCAAAAAAAAACAAGGGTGTGTCCCAGGGGCAACAATAAACACAGAGGTGTTACCCTGGCAAAAATAAACACGAGCGTTTGTACCGTGGCAAACAAAAAACAGCGAGCGTGTGTACCCTGGCAACAATAACAGAGCGGTGTACCCTGGCAACAATAAACACGAGCGGTTACCACTGGCAACAAAAACAGCAGAGGTGTGTACCCTGGCAAAATAACGCAGAGGTTTTGTCCCGCTGGCAACAAAAACAGCGGGAGCGTTGTACCCTGGCAACAATAAAAGCAATGTGTACCTGGCAACAAAAAAACAGCAGAGCGTGTGTCCCCGGAACAAAACAGGAGGGTGTACCGCTGGCAAAAATAAACACAGGGTGTGACCTGGCAACAATAACGCAATGTTACCGTGGAAAAACAAAAAACCGAGCGTGTGTACCGTGGCAACAAAAAACAGAAAAGGCGTGTGTACCGCGGCAACAATAAACAGCGAGCGGTGAACGGGGCAACAATAAACACGAGGTGTGCCCGCTGGAAAAACAAAAAAACAGCAGAGCGTTGTAGCGGGCAACAATAAACAGCGAGCGTTTTACCGCGGGCAACAAAAAACGGGCAGAGGGTGTGTACCCTGGAAAAATAAACAGCGGCGTTTTTACCCTGGCAACAAAAAGGGGCGGTGTACGCGGGCAACAATAAACAGCAAACGGGGTCCCGCTGTCAAAAAAAACAGCGGGAGCGTGTGAGGAATTCGAGAGGGGTCCGGGCCCTGGCGGGGTGTTACCGCGGGAAACAAAAAACCCAAAGAGTTGCTGGCCTGAGGCGTTTTTCCCGCTGGCAACAATAAACAGAGAGCGTTTCCCGGGCAAAAATAAACACAAGCGGTGTACCGTGGCAAAATAAACAGCAGAGGGGTTTTTGTACCGCTGGAAACAATAAACAAAGGGGGGGGGCCCCAGAAGCTTTTGTTTTCCCGCGGGAACAATAAACAGAGAGCGCGTGTACCGCTGGAAACAATAAAAGCAGAGCTTGTCCCGCTGGCAAAAATTTAAACAGCAGGTGTGTACCGCTGGCAACAAACAGCGAGCGCGTGTACGTGGCAACAAACAGCAGACGGGGGTTTACCGGGCAACAAAAAAACAGCAGAGGCGTTCCCGCTGGCAAAATAAACAGCGAGCGGGGTCCGCTGGAAACCCAATAAACAGCAGAGCGGTGTACCGCGGAACAAAAACAGCAGAGCGTGTGTCCCACTGGCAACAAAAACCAGAGCGGTTGTACCGCTGGCAAAAAAAACAGCAGAGCGTGTGTACCAGGGCAACAATAAACAGCAGAGCGGTGTAGCGCTGGCAACAATAAACAGCAGAGCGTGGTACACGGGCAACAATAAACAGCAAGCGCGTTACCGCTGGCAACAAAAAACAGCAAGCGTTGTCCCACTGGCAAATAAAAAAACAGGGCGTGTGTACCACTGGAAAATAAAACAGCAGACGCGTGACCGCTGGCAACAAAAAAACAGCAGAGGTGTGCACTGGCAACAAAAAACAGCAGAGCGCGTGTACCGCTGGCAACAATAAACACAGAGGTGTGTACCATTTGGCAAAAATAAAAGCAAGCGTGTGTACGCTGGCAACAATAAAGCAGTGATGAGGGGTTTAAAAAAACCGAAAGTTGAAGATTGAGCACTTATGCGCATAGGGGGAATTTTTTATTCAGGAAAGTTTCGCCACACAGGGGTTTCATCATAAAACAAAGAGGAAGGCGTAAGGAGGGAGGATATGAGGAAATTCACCCCTAAACCCTGGAGTCGATGTGTTCGTTCATAAATCTTGCAAAAATGTACAGATAGGGCCGTGACGGGTTTTTTAATGTAGTGAGGTGAGGTGAAGCAGGGGGAGGCGGGGTCTAGTGGTACCTCCACAGTCGAAGAGGTCTTCGTCCAAAGGTTGAACAAGTTTGAAGAATTCTTTTTAACAAGATCCCCTGATGCTGCAGTGTCTGACATTGTTTATAATGGTTTGAAAAACGACAAGTTGAAGATTGAGCACTTAGCAGATACGGGAATCTTTTTTCAGGAAACGTTTCGCCACACAGAGGCTTCATCGCATACAAGAGGGAAAGGGGTAAAGGGGACATGCGCTCATGGGATTTGTTACAAAAAATTCTTCAAACTTGTTCAACCTTTGGGGAAGACCTACTACGATAGTGGGGTACCACTATGACCCGCCTCCGCCGTTCACCTCACCTCACTACAGTATATAAGCCAGTCTACGGGCCCTATGTGTACTTTGCAAGATTATGAACTGAACACATCGACTCCGGTTGAGGGGTGATTTCCTCATACTCTCCCTCCTTGCGCCTTCCTCTTTGTATTGGACTGTGAAGCCTCTGTGTGGGAAAGTTTTGAAAAAAAAGTTCCCCTATGCTGCATAAGGTCTCAATCTTCAATAAAAGCAGAGGTGTGACCCTGGCAACAATAAACACAGAGCGCGTGTACCCCTGGCAACAATGACCTGATGGGAAAGGGAAGAGAGGGGAAAGCTCATCGCTGCTACCCCCAACACAAACATCAAAAATCTTTTTGCAGAAAAATGACTGCCTAAATTTTAAAATATAAACAGGTAAATAAACGAGTATGCCGTATTATGGGAAAGTTGCGTTTGAGGGGAGGCAGAAAAGTGTGTGTGTGTGTGTGTGTGTGTGGTGTGTTATTATCACTAATTGTGGTTTTCGGGGGGCGGACTCACTTGGCCCCGCTTCTTCACTGACTGCTGCTAGGTCCTTCCCTTCTGCTTCCTGGCTTTGTCATACCTTTTTTTAAAAATATGTATGGTTCCCCGCCTCACTCTTCACTTTCTAGGCTATTCCCCTTTCCGAGACCTTTTGACTGAAGAAAACTTCCCCAACGTCCCCCGTGACTCTCTGAGTCTTCAGCTTTCCCGTTTTTACCCCCGTTTCTGTGTCCCTTTCTGGGCATCCTATCTCTGTCCACCCTTTTCTATTCCCCGCATATCTTTTATGTCGTTATCATGTCTCCCCTGACCCTTCTGTCCCCCCAGTTTCGTCAGTCCGATTTCATAAGAACATAAGAAAGGAGGAAACTGCAAGGCCTGTTGGCCCTACACAGGTCCTTTTCAATTCACCCACAACAAACATTTGACCAACCATTTTCAAAGCTACCCAAGAAATAGCTCTGAGTGCAAATCCCTTAAATCCAACCCCTCCCACTCATGACTTATCCATCCCAAAATTTTAAATTCCAAAGTCCCCAGCCTCAAAAAACCCAACTAGGTAGACTGTTCCATCATCAAATACCCTATTCCAAAAAAATACTTTCCTGTCCTTTTTTATATCTTAAAAATTATTAATTTAAATTGAGTTGACGTGTACTTTGTCTGTGAAGACCCGTTTTCACGTCTTACGAATTGAAGCAAGATGCCCTCCATCGAGCAACTTTTCCCAAAAGCTTAAGGAAGAATTTAGGATGGCGAAGATGGAGATTCGGCGATGACCAGGAAAACAAAAGGGGTTTGTATCCCCCTGTTTTTAGTCCTCAGGTTTAAGAAGGGAAACTGGTCATGGGTGGCAGCAGGGAACGAAGTTGACGATCAAAAGACAATGGAAAGGTAGAAAAACGATGAAGAAGAAGAGATGCCGTGGAAATGTTGTGGAAACATTAATAGTCTCATGCTACCCGATGAATGAGAGTCGACTATGGGAACATCACGACGAAAGAAAACCAAGGGGAAGGGAAGAATATTTTGTTGTTGGGGATAGCCCAAATTAGGTAAATGGGATAGGGCTTTTTGCTTTAAGGACAGGGGGAGACGAGTTTGCTTTCCCGGGGTGGGATGGAGGATATTGTTAGCCCCTGGATGACATCATGAAGGGAATGGGAGCAACCTATTATCTGTTCAGTGTGGAAAGGGAACGATGTTGGCGACGTAGGAGTGAAGACTTGTTAGCAGGTATAGGCACCCAAAAGAAAAAATTAGGAGTAAGGGTGGGAACCCTGTCATATTTATTTTCCAAGGAGAGGAGTGGAAATCAATGGTTGTCCAGGGCAATTGGGTGTCAATTGCTGGCTGGGCAATACTGTAAGAAAGCGGAACATTCATTGACAAAAGGGACCTCTTTATGGCAAAAAAGCATGTATGCCGGGGTGGGGTTACTTTTCTAGGGCTGGGGGGGTACATGGCAACTGCATGGGGGGAGCAGTTGGACTTTTAAAAAGGAAAGTTAGTGGGATGGGTTTTGGCAGGAAAACAGGGGTCCCAGTGTAGTAAAATTACAGTTCTAGGGGAACTAGTAAAAAGGAAAAAAGGGGAGATATGAAAAAACCCGGGGCTTTGGGGTTTATAAGGACAGTAATAGGTTTTTTTAGAAAAAAAAGAAAGGCAGGAAGGGGTAAAGAAAAGGAGAGTCTCTCAATGTTTTTATGCAATTGCCGTTTTGGGCTAGGGAAAAAAAAAGGGCGAGTTGAGATTAGTTGCTAGTGCAGGTAACATTTTATGTATTTGCCTTAACTGAGACGTGGTTTAATTCAAAAAGTCGGGACATGCCTGCGGAATGTCATATTCAGGGTTTTAAATTGTTCCAAGTAGATAGAAGTATCGGGAAGGGGGGTGGGGTGGCATTGTATGTCCGAGATCGCTTGAACTGTTGCATAAAAACGGGTATTAAGTCTGAAGTAACACATACAGAGTCTGTTTGGATAGAATTTTCAGAGGGGCATGAAAAACTGATTTTAGGAGTGATATACCGTTCCCCAAACTTAGATAGGGACCAAGGGGGACTACTATGGGAGGAAATTGTTAAGGCCACAAGGCACGATAATGTAGTAATTCTAGGAGACTTTAACTTTAGTCATATTGATTGGAATTTCTTGACTGGGAATTTAGAATCATACGACTTCTTAGTAGTTCAGGATTGTTTTTTGAAGCAGTTTGTGACAGAACCTACAAGGGGAAATAACCTGCTTGACTTAGTTATGGCAAACAATGAATCCCTTGTTAATAATTTAGAAATTTCAGAGGAACTGGGTGCTAGTCGACTCACATTCGTCGGGTAGCACTGAGAATGTATTAGATGTTTCCACAACAGTTTCCACGGCAGTCTCTTTCTTCTTCATCGTTTCTACCTTTCCATTCGCCTTCTTGATCGTCAACTTCATTCCCTGCTGTCCAGCCACTGACCAGTTTCCCTTCTTGACCTGAGGACTCAAAACAGGAGGACTACTACGAATCTTCTTGTTTTCCTCGGTCAGTCGCCGAATCTTCATCTTCGCCATCCTCAATTCTTCCTTAAGCTGTTGGTAAAGTTGCTCGATGGAGGGCATCTTGCTTCAATTCGTAGAGAGCGCGCAAACAGGTCTTCACAGAGCTAAGTACACGTTCCCCGGAGCTCTGGGACTAGCCTTGTTGCAAACCTTTGTACTTTCTCTAACTTCTTGACGTGCTTGACCAGGTGTGGGTTCCAGACTGGTGCTGCATACTCCAGTATGGGCCTAACATACACAGTGTACAGTGTCTTGAACGATTAAGGCATGGGAACGCTATTCTCAGGTTTGCCAGGCGCCCATATGCTGCAGCAGTTATTTGGTTGATGTGTGCCTCCGATGACGTGCTCGGTGTTATGGTCACCCCAAGGTCGTTCTCCCTGAGTGAGGTCTGTAGTCTTTGTCCACCTAGCCTATACTCTGTCTGCGGTCTTCTTTGCCCCTCCCCAATCTTCACGACTTTGCATTTGGCAGGGTTGAATTCGAGAAGCCAGTTTCTGGACCACATGACCAGCCTGTCTAAGTCTCTTTGCAGTCCTGCCTCATCCTCATCCGATTTAATTCCTCTCATCAACTTCACATCATCTGCGAATAGGGTCACTTCAGAGTCTATTCCCTCCATCATGTCGTTCGCATTTATCAAAAATAGCACTGGTCCTAGAACTGACCCCTGTGGGACCCCGCTCGTCACAGGCGCTCACTGTGATACCTGTTCACGTACCATGACTCGTTGCTGCCTCCCTGTCAGGTATTCCCTGATCCATTGCAGTGCCCTCCCTGTTATATGCGCCTGATCCTCCAGCTTCTGCACTAATCTCTTGTGAGGAACTGTGTCAAAGGCCTTCCTGCAGTCTAGGAAAACGCAGTCAACCCACCCCTCTCTCTCGAGTCTTACTTCTGTTACCTTGTCATAAAACTCCAGGAGGTTTGTGACAGGATTTTCCTTCCATGAACCCATGCTGGTTTTCAATTTATAATCTTGTTCCGTTCCAGGTGTTCCACCACTCTCCTCCTGATAATCTTCTCCATGACTTTGCACACAATACATGTCAGAGACACAGGTCTGTAGTTAAGTGCCTCATTTCTGTTTCCTTCCTTAAATATGGGGACTACATTTACTGTCTTCCATTTCTCAGGTAGTTGCCCAGTTTCAAGGGACGTGTTGAAGATTGTGGTTAGGGGCACACACAGCATCTGCTCCTTCTCTAAGGACCCATGGGGAGATGTTGTCCGGTCCCATTGCCTTTGAGGTATCAAGGTCACTTAGCAGCTTCTGCACCTCCTCCTCGGTTGTTCGTATGTCATCCAACACTTGTTGATATATTCCCTCTTGATGTTCCCTTCTGTGCTCTCTTCCCACATCCCTTCCTGTTTCTACTGTAAAAACTTCCTTAAATCTCCTGTTTAGCTCCTCCCATACCTCCTGATCATTTCTTGTGAGTTCTCCACCTGTCCTCAATCTGATCACCTGGTCTTTGACTGTTGTCTTCCTCCTGATGTGGCTATACAACAGTCTCGGGTCAGTCTTGATTTTCGATGCTATGTCATTTTCATACTGTCGCTGGACCTCCCTCCTTACCTGTGCACACTCGTCCCTGGCTCTGCGACTGATCTCCCTATTTTCATGTGTTCTCTGCCTTCTGTACTTTTTCCATTCTCTATTGCACTTTATTTTTGCCTCCTTACAACGTCGGGTAAACCAGGGGCTCGTTCTGGTCTTCCCATTGTTTCTGTTTCCCTTGGGAATAAGCCTTTCCACTGCCTCCTTTCATTTTGTTTCATATTCCATCATTTCATTTAGTTGTGTGTGTGTGTGTGTGTGTGTGTGTGTGTGTGTGTGTACGTACGTACTCACCTATTTGTGGTTGCAGGGGTCGAGAGACAGGTCCTGGCCCCGCCTCTTCACTGATCAGTACTTGGTCCTCTCTCTCTCTCTCTCTCTCTCTCTCTCTCTCTGCTCCATGAGCTTTATCATACCTCGTCTTGAAACAATGTATGGTTCCTGCCTCCACTACATCGCTTGCCAGACTATTCCACGTCCTGACAACTCTATGACTAAAGAAATACTTCCTAACATCTATTTGACTCATCTGAGTCTTCAATTTATAATTATGACCCCTTATCTCTGTGTCCCATCTCTGGAACATCCTGTCTCTGTCCACCTTGTCAATTTCTCGCAGTATTTTGTTTGTTGTTATCCTGTCTTCCCTAACCCTCCTGTCCTCCAGTGTCATGTCGACTTCCCTTAACCTATCTTCGTAGGACATTTCCCTTACCTCTGGAACTAGCCTTGTTGCAAGCCTTTGTACTTTAATTTCTTGACGTGCTTGACCAGGTGTGGGTTCCAAACTGGTGCTGCATACTCCAGTATGGGCCTAACGTACACGGTGTACAGAGTCTTGAACGATTCCTTACTGAAGTATCAGAACGTTATTCTCAGGTTTGCTGGCGCCCATATGCTGCAGCAGTTATCTGGCTCATATGTACTTCAAGAGATGTGCTCAGTATTATACTCATCACAAGATCTTTTTCCTTGAGTGAGGTTTGCAGTCTTTGGCCACCTAGCCTGCACTCTGTCTGCGGTCTTCTTTGTTCTTCCCCGATCTTCATGACTTTGCATATAAGAACATAAGAACATAAGAACGAAGGAACACTGCAGAAGGCCTGCTGGCCCATGCGAGGCAGGTCCAAGTCTCCTACCGGCTTAAGCCAATGCACCCAACCTAGTCAGGTCAGGTCACATTGACTTAAGGGAGGAACACGGCAACCGACCAGGTAGCACAAGCTATCAGGTCCAACTCACACCCACCCACATCCACTCATGTATTTATCCAACCTATTTTTAAAGCTACACAACGTTCTGGCCTCTATAACTGTACCAGTACTTTCCTATATCCTTCCTGAATCTGAATTTTTCCAACTTAAAAGCATTGCTGCGAGTCCTGTCTGGGCTAGATATTTTCAGCACACTATTTACATCCCCTTTATTTATTCTTGTCTTCCATTTATACACCTCAACCATATCCCCCCTAATTCTACGTCTTTCTAGAGAGTGCAGATTCAGGGCCCTTAGTCTATCCTCATAGGGAAGGTTTCTGATACATGGGATCAACTTTGTCATCCTCCTTTGTACATTTTCCAGAGAATTTATATCCATTCTGTAATACGGTGACCAAAACTGTGCAGCATAATCTAAATGAGGCCTAACCAAGGATGTATAGAGTTGAAGAACAACCTGAGGACTCCTATTATTTATGCTTCTTGATATGAAGCCAAGGATTCTATTAGCTTTATTGCGAACACTTATGCACTGTTGTCTTGGTTTCAGATTACTGCTAACCAGAACTCCTAAATCTTTTTCGCAATCCGTAATATTAAGATCTACATTATTTAGTTTATATGTGGCATGGTTATTGTCCTGTCCAACATTTAGAACTTTGCATTTGTCTATATTAAACTGCATCTGCCACCTCTCCGACCACTGCATCAGTCTACTCAAATCTTCCTGGAGTGCTCTAATGTCCTCGTCAGAATGAATTCGACGGCCTATTTTGGTGTCATCGGCAAACTTGCTGATGTCGCTCTTTATGCCCTCATCTATGTCGTTATTTGTGTATCGTTTATGTAGATTGTGAACAGCAGGGGGCCTAACACTGACCCCTGTGGAACACCGTTCGTGACGCTTCTGTTATTGCTGTTCTTACTGTTGAACAGCGGTTTAGTGCCGATGAAGGTAGCGCAGGTAGCATTGATACGGCCGTGGACTAGTTTGGCTTTAATTGGGTAGGAGTGAGTACACAACGGGCAGTGTGAGGGAGTGACCGCAAGCCAGTCCGTGGAGGGGGAGCACCTGTGTCTGTCACGTCGGTCGGTCTAGGAGTGAGAGAGGGTGGGCTGTACTTCCCACCGACCTAGGTAGGCCTACAGAGGGGAGCACTGAATGCCGCGAAATATGAACTAGTCAGAGCAGATGGCTAGGCTGTGTGCTCTGACAGTACAGGCTGTCTACACTTCCCCAATCTGATTTCTCCCCATTTATGCAAACTCTCTGCTGCCTATTTGTCAACCATGCCTCTATCCAGGAAAAAATTTCTCCTATTCCATGTGCCTTAATTTTCCTCAATAGTCTCTGATGTGGGACCCTGTCAAAAGCCTTACTGAAGTCCATATACACAATATCATATTCATTACCATGATCTACCTCCTCAAATACCTTAGTGAAAAAAAGTTAATAAATTCGTAAGGCAGGAACGCCCCTTTGTAAAACCATGCTGAGATTCGTTGATTAATTTATGCTTTTCAAGGTGGCTACGAACTGCCTCGGCAATTATTGATTCCATAAATTTTCCCACTATGGAGGTTAGGCTTATTGGTCTATAGTTCGAAGCTATGGACCTGTCACCTGCTTTGAAAATAGGTATCACATTTGCCATTTTCCACTTATCTGGCACCATGCCAGTTTGTAGTGATATGTTGAAAAGATTAGCCAAAGGTGTGCTAAGCTCCTCTTTACATTCCTTTAGAACCCTTGCATACAGTTCATCAGGGTCTGGGGATTTGTCAGGTTTTAATTTATCTTTTTGCCTAAGGACCATGTCACTTGTGACCCTAATCGTGCACAGTTTATTATCGTCCTGTTCTACATAATTTATCATTACTGGAATATCGCTGGTATCCTCCTGTGTAAAAACTGAGAGGAAGTATGTGTTAAAAATTCTACACATTTCCTTATCACTGTCAGTGAGCTGACCCAAGGAACTTTTGAGTGGGCCTTTCTTGTCCCTGATCTTACTTCTGTATACCTGAAAGAATCCTTTTGGGTTAGTCTTCGATTCTCTTGCAACTTTAACCTCATAATCTCTTTTTGCTTTTCTAATTCCCTTTTTTATTTCTCTCTAACTGAATATATCGATTTCTTAATTGCCCCTCTCCTCTTTTGATTTGCCTATATATGCCTCTCTTTTGACCAATCAGATATTTTAATCTATTGTTCATCCATTTAGGATCATTTTTGTTTGATCTGATTTCCCTATTTGGAACATAATTTGACTGAGCAGCTAGAACTATGCCCTGGAAAGCATCATATCGGCAACCATCACCACCTACCTGACCCTTAGTCAGGTCATTCCAATTCAGCCCACCTAAGTAATTTTTCAGTCCTATGAAATCAGCCAAGCGAAAGTCAGGGACGGAGACTTGATTGCCATTATTAGGGGAATTCCATGATTATATTAAAACTGAGTGATTTGTGATCACTTTCCCCAAGCTCATCATTAACCTCAAGATTATTAATTAGTGTTTCCCTACTGGCAAGAACCAAGTCAAGGAGGTTATTTCCTCTAGTTGGCTATGTCACAAACTGTTTTAAAAAACAATCCTGGATCGTATCAAGAAAGTCACCTGACTCTAAATTTCCTGTCAAATTGCTCCAGTTAATCTGTCTATAGTTGAAATCTCCCATTAGCACTACATTTTCGTATGTAGATGCCTTACGAATTTCGTCCCATAGAAGTTTACTGCACTCACTTTCAAGATTTGGGGCCCTGTAAATCACACCCAAAATTAGTTTTTCTCGGCCCTCGAGAAGCTGTAACCAAACAGATTCAGTGGCTGACGCTTCTACTTTTATATCTTGTCTAACAACAATTTAAATTGTCTCTGACATACATCGCTACTCCGCCACCCTTCCTGTTGACCCTGTCAGTGTGGAATAATTTATAGCCTTGTATGTGACATTCAGAGGGCATCTCTATCTTTCAGATTGAGCCAGGTCTCTGTTATAGCAATAATATCTATGTTTCCTGCACTTGCAATTAATCTTAGCTCATCTATCTTATTTCTTACACTCTTGCTATTAGTATCTGGAGTTTATCTGGAGAGAGTTCCGGGGGTCAACGCCCCCGCGGCCCGGTCTTTGACCAGGCCTCCTTAGGTCAGTGTCCCAGGATGCGACCCACACCAGTCGACTAACACCCAGATGCAAATATACAAATATTCCAAAATCAGAAAAAATCCAAAAGACTTCTAGTCTCAAGCATTTCAGATGAAGGATTCTCGACTGTGCTGTCTCACGAGGCATCAGTGCGACATATACTATTATGAAATAGGTTAATTGTATTTGGAAAATTGCCTAATAATATACAGACTGGCTGACCAGGCAAGCACAAGATGAGCCTGGCCCATGGCCAGGCTCTGGGAGTAGATAAAAACTCTGAACTCAACAAAGCCATATCTTAACACTAGCACTATGTCTTGATTATCTGAAGTACAATAACCGAGTCCAAAGATATTATCGTGCAGAGTTGATCTTTGATGTTACAGACTGCATGTACTGAGAGATAGTATTAAGTATTATTATTATAATCAAAAAAGAAGCACTAAACCATAAGGGCTGATAGTATTAAGTAAAAGTAATAAGTATGTAAATGCCTCCATAGGGAGGTGGAGAAGAATCCTTCCTCCGTAAGCCGTGCATATCATAAGAGGAGACTAAAATGCCAGGAGCAAGGGGTTGGTAACCACTTCTGTATAAATTACTAAATGTAATAAGAGGAAACTTTTGTTTCTTCTTTTAGGGTCACCCAGCCTCAGTGGGAGACTGCTGGTGTGTTGAAAAAATAAGTCAGTGTATTTAACAATACATGTAAATATAGAATGTGCTGACAGAATTGCTCTGCTTACAATACCAGTGATAAAGGGTGTAGTAAACCTTAAGGAAGCTAGTCCCTTGCTGTCCTCTGCTGTCCCCCTTTGTTTGCTGACCTAATCTATTGTCTTTATCTATAACTTCATGCTGAATGCCTTTTATACATTTACTGATTCCAACCCTAGTGTTGCAACCTGCTTGTTTCCCACACACACACACATACCTCTATCTTCTATCAGTTTAAAATTATAGGCATTTGGAGGGGTTAAATTCGAGGAACCAGATGCTGGACCAAGCTTCCAGCCTCTCCAGGTCTCTTTGTAGTCCTACCTGGTCCTCGTCTGATTTAACTTCATATCATCTGCAAACAGGGACACTGAGTATCTCTTCCGTCATGCCATTTACATATATCAAAAATAGCACTGGTCCTGAGATTGACCCTTGTGTAACCCTGCTCGTCATAGGCGCCCACTGTGATACCTCGTCACGTACCATGACTTGCCTCTCTGTCAGGAATTCTCTGATCCATTGCAGTGCCCTTCCTGTTACACGTGCCTGATCCTCTAGCTTTTGCACTAAACTCTCGTGAGGAATTGTGTTGAAGGCTTTCTTGCAGTCCAAAAAAATGCAATCTACCCACCCCTCTCTCTCGTGTTTTATTTCCCTTACCTTGTCATAAAACTCCAGTAGGTTTGTGACACAGGATTTGCCTTCCATGAATCCATGCTGGTTGTCGTTTATAAGCTTGTTCCATTCTAGGTGCTCCACCACTCACCTCCTGATAACCTTCTCCGTGACTTTTCATACTATACACGTCAATGACACTGGTCTATAGTTTAGTGCCTCGTTTCTGTCTCCTTTCTCTAAAAATGGGGACTACATTTGTCGTCTTCCATATCTTAGGTAGTTGTCCATTTTCAATGGATGTGATGATAATTGTGGTTAGTGGTACACACAGCGTCTCTGCTCCCTCTAAGGACCCACGTAGAGATGCTGTCAGGTCCCATCGCCTTTGAGGTTTCAAGGGCACTTAGTAGCTTTTTCACCTCCTCTGTTGTGTGTATTCCATCCAACATTTGTTGTTATGTCCCTTGTTGGTATACCCCTCTGTTCTGGCCTCCCAGAGCCCTCTCTGTCTCCATTGTAAATATTTCCTTAAATCTCATGTTTAGCTCCTCACATACTTCTTGGTCGTTTATTGTGAGCTCCCCACCTTCTTTCTTCAGCCTGATTGCCTGGTCCTTGAATGTTTTCTTCCTCCTGATGTGGCTAAACAATAGTTTCGGGTCAGACTTGACTTTTGATGCTATGTCGTTTTCGTACTGACGCTGGGCCTCCCTCCTTATCTGTGCGTACTCGTTCCTGGCTCTTCGACTGATCTCTTTATTTTCCTGGGTCCTTTGTCTTCTGTACTTTTTCCATTCTCTAGTGCACTTTGTTTTAGCCGCCCTACACCTTTGGGTAAAGCAAGGGCTCGTTCTGGTCTTCCCATTAATTGTTGCCTTTAGGAATAAACTTTTCCTCTGCCTCCTTGCACTTTGTTGTTACATAGTCCATCATTTCGCTTACTGACTTTCCTACCAATTCTCTTTCCCACTGAACCTCCTGCAGGAAGTTCCTCATACCTGTGTAGTCCCCCATTTTGTAGCTTTGCTTTTTTCATCCTACTTATGTTACCCTCTCTACTTGTAACTATTTATTCAAAGCTCAGAACCACGTGACCACGAGCTCCAAGGGGCCTTTCATACGTGATGTCCTGAATGTCCGAGCTACTCAGTGTGAACACGAGATCCAGTCTTGCTGATTCATCCTCCCCTCTCTCTCTGGTAGTGTCCCTAACATGTTGATGCCTGAGGTTTTTCAGTACCACATCCATCATTTTGGCTCTCCATGTTTCGGGACCCCCATGTGGCTCAGGTTTTCCCACTCAATCCCCTTGTGACTGAAATCGCCCATAACTAATAACTTTGCTCTATCCGTGTGAACTCTTCTGGCCACCTCAGCTAGTGTGTCCATCATTGCTCTGTTGCTCTCTACATATTCTTCTCTTGGCCTCCTGCAGTTCTGTGGGTTATACATCAATGCAATGACTATTCTATGTCCCCCCAGACTGAAATGTACCTACTATGTAATCCCTTTCTCCAATTTCGTCCATTCCTTCCATTTCCTGTGTGTGTGTGTTGTTTTTTAGTTAGCAAAACTGCATATATCAGCAATGTGCTGCTACACTATTCTCTAAGTTACGCTCTGGGAACTACATATAATTATGTTTCCCTGTAATTTTCCGAAACGCACAATGGGATTCATCCACAATGTTGAAATTCATTAGGAAGATGTGTGTGTGGGAAGGGACGGTGTCTAGATGCTGAACAGAATTATCGAACTGCTTGTCTCCTAGTGTGAAGATGATATGGCCATTGAATAGTTATATGATTCTAATATATTTCAGATTTCCAAGAAATCTGAAATATATTAGAATAATAATAACAAGTTAGAGAAATAATAAAACTAACCTATACGTGACATTCATAACAGAGTGCTTTGTAGGGAGAGTAATTGTTTGTTACAATGGTGAGGAGGGAACCATTGATCACGAGTGCCATAACTTTATTCTTTTTTATTAACACATCGGCCGTCTCCCACCAAGGCAGGGTGGCCCGAAAAAGAAAAAGTTTCACCATCATTCGCTCCATCACTGTCTTGCCAAGAGGCATGCTTACACTACATTTATAAAACTGCAACATTATTTATCAACTTTGATGGTAAATATTATATTATTAGCAGTCAAGTGCCTCCTTCCCTCTCCGATCACCTCCATCATACCTCACCTCTCCATCAAACTAAGATATGCAGAACTACAGTGCTTATAGTTCGATACACAAATAACCCGCACATAAAAGAGAAGCTTACGACGATGTTTCGGTCCGATTTGGACCATTTACAAAGTCAGTGTGACTTTGTAAATGGTCCAAGTCGGACCGAAACGTCGTCGTAAGCTTCTCTCTCTTATGTGCGGGTTATTTGTGTATCGTTCCAGTCACGGTATTGTGCCTTTTTTTGTTATTTATCTACGGTTCGATGTTAGTTATGGTAACTGTGAGCAGTCACTCCCCTTTACCCCCACC
>NC_069424.1:41337537-41355326 GCF_026875155.1 Cherax quadricarinatus
CTGATGACTGGAATGCTTCTTCTAATTCACTTCAGATATTTAATGCTAATATTCAACTGCATTACAAACTTCTGCCGCACTCTGCACTATTCCAATAGCGTGCATTAAGGTACAAAGGACCAGGGTTATGCAATACGGGGATAACATCGCTGGATTACGCACCCACCAAAATACGTCTGATTATATATCGTACGGACAGAATAGCCACTCTCGGGCTCCTTTATACATTATATAGCTCCTTTCAAGGGAAGACACAGACTCAGTACATTCCGAGTATGATACAGTGCAAGGATGATATGTTGCAAGGATGATACAATGCAAGGATATGTTGCATGGATGATACAATGCAAGGATACAATGCAAGGGTGATACAATGCAAGGATGATACATTGCAAGGATGATACATTGCAAGGGTGATACATTGCAAGGATGACACATTGCAAGGATGATACCTTCAAAGGAAAATGCATTCCGAGGATGATACATTCTCAGGATGTTTGATTCACACGATGATGCATTCTCGACATGATGCTTTTCAGAGACGGAACATTGTCAGCTGTATCAATCCCATGATGATACATTCCCATGATGATACATTCCCATGATGATACATTCCCATGATGATACATTCCCATGAAGATACATTCTTACAATTATGCATTCACAGGAGCATATATTTCAATGATGGTTCATTCCCGAAATGTTGTATTTCCAGGATTATACGTTCTTAAAAATGATACTTTACCAGAATTATTCATACCGTGCAACAACACAAAAGCACATTAACCAGAGATGCAACAACACAAAAGCACATTAACCAGAGATGCAACAACACAAAAGCACATTAACCAGAGATGCAACAACACAAAAGCACATTAACCAGAGATGCAACAACACAAAAGCACATTAACCAGAGATGCAACAACACAAAAGCACATTAACCAGAGATGCAACAACACAATAGCACATTAACCAGAGATGCAACAACACAAAAGCACATTAACCAGAGATGCAACAACACAATAGCACATTAACCAGAGATGCAACAACACAAAAGCACATTAACCAGAGATGCAGCAACACAATAACACATTAACCAGAGATGCAACAACACAATAGCACATTAACCAGAGATGCAGCAACACAATAGCACATTAACCAGAGATTGCAACAACACAATAGAACATTAACCAGAGATGCAACAACACAATAGCACATTAACCAGAGATGCAACAACACAATAGCACATTAACCAGAGATTGCAACAACACAATAGCACATTAACCAGAGATGCAACAACACAATAGCACATTAACCAGAGATGCAACAACACAATAGCACATTAACCAGAGATGCAGCAACACAATAGCACATTAACCAGAGATGCAACAACACAATAGCACATTAACCAGAGATGCAGCAACACAATAACACATTAACCAGAGATGCAACAACACAATAGAACATTAACCAGAGATGCAACAACACAATAGCACATTAACCAGAGATGCAACAACACAATAGCACATTAACCAGAGATGCAGCAACACAATAACACATTAACCAGAGATGCAGCAACACAATAACACATTAACCAGAGATGCAACAACACAATAGCACATTAACCAGAGATGCAGCAACACAATAGAACATTAACCAGAGATGCAGCAACACAATAGCACATTAACCAGAGATGCAACAACACAATAGAAACATTAAACCAGAGATGCAACAACACAATAGCACATTAACCAGAGATGCAACAACACAATAGCACATTAACCAGAGATGCAACAACACAATAGCACATTAACCAGAGATGCAACAACACAATAGAACATTAACCAGAGATGCAACAACACAATAGAACATTAACCAGAGATGCAACAACACAATAGAACATTAACCAGAGATGCAACAACACAATAGCACATTAACCAGAGATGCAACAACACAATAGCACATTAACCAGAGATGCAACAACCCACAATAGCACATTAACCAGAGATGCAACAACACAATAGAACATTAACCCAGAGATGCAACAACACAATAGAACATTAACCAGAGATGCAACAACACAATAGCACATTAACCAGAGATGCAACAACCAAAAAACTCTAACCAGTGGCGCAGTAACGAAACTATAACACATTAACCAGCGTTGCTGCAGCAAAGTAACAAAACGATAACCAGTGGTGAAGCAACGAAATTATAATACGTTAATCAGTGGTGTGGTGAAGCAAGGAGAAAACACATTAACCAGTGGTGTAGCAAGGAGATAACACATTAACCAGTAGTGAAGTGAGGAGATAACACATCAACCAGTGATGAAGCGAGGAGATAACACATTAACCAGTAGTGAAGCAAGGAGATAACACATTAACCAGTGTTGAAGCAAGGAGATAATACATTAACCAGAAGTGAAGCAAGGAGATAACACAATAACCAGTGGTGTAGCAAGGAGATAACACATTAACTAGTAGTGAAGCAAGAGATAACACATTAACCAGTAGTGAAGCAAGGAGATAACACATTAAACCAGTGTTGAAGGAGGAGATAATACATTAACCAGAAGTGAAGCAAGGAGATAACACAATAACCAGTGGTGTAGCAAGGAGATAACACATTAACTAGTAGTGAAGCAAGGAGATAACACATTAACCAGTAGTGAAGCAAGGAGATAACACATTAACCAGTGTTGAAGCAAGGAGATAATACATTAACCAGAAGTGAAGCAAGGAGATAACACAATAACCAGTGGTGTAGCAAGGAGATAACACATTAACTAGTAGTGAAGCAAGGAGATAACACATTAACCAGTAGTGAAGCAAGGAGAAAATACATTAACCAGTGGTGAAGCAAAGAGATAATACATTAACCAGTGGTGAAGCAAGAGACAGCACATTAACCAGTGGTGAAGCAAGAGACAGCACATTAACCAGTGGTGAAGCAAGAGACAGCACATTAACCAGTGGTGAAGCAAGAGACAGCACATTAACCAGTGGTGAAGCAAGAGACAGCAACATTTAACCAGTGGTGAAGCAAGAGACAGCACATTAACCAGTGGTGAAGCAAGAGACAGCACATTAACCAGTGGTGAAGCAAGAGACAGCACATTAACCAGTGGGAAGCAAGAGACAGCACATTAACCAGTGGTGAAGCAAGACAGCACATTAACCATGGTGAAGCAAGAGACAGCACATTAACCAGTGGTGAAGCAAGAGACAGCACATTAACCAGTGGTGAAGCAAGAGACAGCACATTAACCAGTGGTGAAGGAATAGACAGCACATTAACCAGTGGTGTAGCAATAAAACAATAACCCACTTTTACTTAATGCAGCCACAAAACAACAGGACATTAAGCAAATGCATTGTAAATATTACATTCATCCGTGGCATGATACCTTCGTAGTCTGTAATGATTACTTTGAAATTATCTAATCTTCTCAGCAAATGGATCACTTGAAACTTGTGCCTTTTGAGCTAAAAATACAGAGCAAATCTTTAATGACTCCAGTAAGATTCTGCAACCTGAGACTTTTCTTCTCTCTTCTCGGGTGGATGCTGTTTACACCCGACCTGTTATTTCTCCTCCCTTCCTTCACGAGAGAAGTTTTGATGCTCGTGATGGCTTTTTAATTTAACGAAGTCCGGCTATTCTTCCCTTTCTTGGATCATTTCTTAAGACACTGTGTGCCATAATGGGTTTAATAAAACTTTACCTTGAATATGACGATAATAATAATAAAATAATTAATATAATAATAATAATAATAATAATAATAATATCAGCAATAATAATATAAAAACAAATAGTAATATCATTATCATTTTCTCACAGATGTTAATGAATACGCTTGCTTATCTAACAAAACATTCTACATTCCAAAATTCGAGACAGGTACATCGCGTGAGTTACAGACTGTTAGTTCGTGTCGAAGAACGAATGTACATGTTTTCTATAGAGTATTTAATCTACACTTCTGCATCCACTTCCTTCCTGTCGCAGTCTGTCGCAAGCTGAAGAGCGTAAAGTCTATTGTAATGTTGATAAAGACACAAGCATGCATAACAAGCATGAAGTACAATAACGTTTCGCAAACGTTTTGACCTTATTAAATCAAAAACTTCTGTGGAACTTTTCTACGCTGCTACACAAAACATGGGAAGGGAATCGCACCTCCTCTTTCTCCCGTCCCATGAATTCATTACCTTTCTCCTTCCGATTATATTCATCTTTTCCTAACTTTTCGCAGTCTCTTCCCGGTGCTTCACTCTTTCCTAGCCCTTATCATTCTCCACACCAAATTTCCTGGTGTGCTGTTGAAGAAAGAAGCAAGACGAGCAGTGAATGAAAAAAGAAGTCCTTGGCCTATATATACTCCCTCCTTCTCTCCCCTCTATTAGTGTGACTATGTAAATAGTCCAAGTCGAACCGAAACGTCGTCGTAAGCTTTCCTCTTCTATGTGCTGGTTATCTGTGTATTATTCCAGTCACGGTATTGTGCCTTGTTTTGTTATCCTTGCTGTAGGTAGAGGTTATGGAAGCAGCGTGAAAACTGGAATGGACGGCTGGAAAACAACATCCTAAGAGTATTGTATAGTAGAATAGATATTAGACGTAGATTTGTCGAAACAAGAGGTTGAGGTGGGAGAATAGTTAGACGTAGAGTGCACTGGTAGGTAAAGCTAAAATGTTTTGAAGTTGGAAAGGGAAGAATAATCAGATTGGAGAGAGTAATCATATTTTTTTTTACCGTTCAAGAGGAAATTATAGACAATGTATCGATCTGCCCTATCATAAATGAGAAGGAAAATGAGGAGAAAACCTGATTGCAGGTCGTCTAAAATTCCTGTTCAAGACGAGACATGTTTGTGACTTGTTCCAGCCTACGTCTTGTGACTTTTATTATACACTACATGATATAATCATAAATATAATGGGAATAATGAATAACCCAGTATATACAGCAAAGGCTATGCTAGATTTGCAGGAAGAAATTTTTTTAATATTTTCCATAGCGTGAAACTGCTGCGGTCATTTCACAAGAAAAGTTTAGACCTTGCAACAAGTTGCCTCAACTTACAAGCTTAAAGTTATATTAGTCTGCTCTCTGACCTGTCTTGAAGATAATTCAACTTATTTTCACGAAGAATTTATATTAAAAATTTTCAACGCAATCTATTAGAGTATCAATCATTTTCTACTCACTTTCACATATTAATTCATTTTCAATATGTAATCCAGCAAACGTTATTATAATAAGTTCAAGCAAATTTCTCTATATATCTTAAGTTCCACTAATTTATATTTTGCTGCTGAAGCTGCTAATTTATTGTGTACCTTATATCTATCCTGTGGACGGCAGCGCAAGAATATATGGATATATGCAAAGGGCGTAGGAACTAGGCTCCAAGAGGGTTAATGGGAGCACATCTATATTTATATGGGTTATTGTTCCTATTATGACTGTCGACAGGTCGTTAGAGGTATAATCTTCCGTTCCAGTGCTACTTCATCTCTGCCACGACTTCTCCACTTCCTTCTTCCTTCCATTGCCCCATCCCTGTCCTCTCCTGTATATACTGGCTCTCTCACCATCGTGTGCTTGTGTCACTAGTCAATGGTCTTTCTACTGTGTGCGGGTTGTGTTTTGTTCCAGTCACGGTGTTGTGACTGTTTTCGTTATTTACGTTTCAAGGCTTATGGGCTTATCTGTTCTTTTTGTCTCTCCTAAAAGTACTTCCTCAAGCCTCTGGCCACTAAGGGTCGGCAGATACTCGATCCTGGGGCTGAATGACTTCTTCCTTTCCCAGCTGAGACGTGTCAGAACACACACTTAATTGGGCTCTCTTGCATTTTAGTTCCTTCATTGCATTGCTCCTGAAGAAATGTTGCTGTGCAACACGAAAGTTACCTCAGATAAAGTCATTCTCTCCCTATATATATATATATATATATATATATATATTATATATATATATATATATATATAAAATATATAATCTTCTCTTATTCTTTTTAGTAATTATTACAGGAAAAGGGGTTACTAGCCCATTGTTCCCGGCATTTTAGTTGACTTTTACAACACCGTGGCTTTCGGAGGAAAGATTCTTATTCCACTTCCCCATTGATATAAAAGGAAAAGTAATAAGAACAAGAACTACTAAGATAAAATCAAAGAAAACTCAGATGAGTGTGTATAAATAAACGTGTACATGTATGTTTAGTGTGACCTAAGTGTAAGTAGAAGTAGCAAGACGTACCTGTAATCTTCCATATTTATGAGACAGACAAAAGACACTAGCAATCCCACCATCATGTAAAACAATTACAGGCTTTCGTTTTACACTCACTTGGCAGGACGGTACCTCCCTGGGAGGTTGCAAGGGTCTTGGACTTCCAGCAAGCGTGCGTGAGCGTGTCAGATAGGAGTGAATGGAGAAGAATGGTATTTGGGACCTGACGAGCTGTTGGAGTGTGAGCAGGGTAATATTTAGTGAAGGGATTCAGGGAAACCGATTATTTTATATAGCCGGACTTGAGTCCTGGAAATGGGAAGTACAATGCCTGCACTTTAAAGGAGGGGTTTAGGTTATTGGCAGTTTGGAGGGATATGTTGTGTATCTTTATACGTATATGCTTCTAAGCTGTTGTGTTCTGAGCACCTCTGCAAAAGCAGTGATTATGTGTGAGTGAGGTGAAAGTATTGAATGATGAAAGTTTTTTTCTTTTTGGGGATTTTCTTTCTTTTTGGGTCACCCTACCTCGGTGGGAGACGGCCGATTTGTTAAATAAATAAATAAATAAATTATATTATATATATATATATATTTTTATATATATATAAAAATATATATATATTATATATATTTTTATACAAAGTATATATGTCGTGCCTAATAAGTAAAATTGGTCAGTTAATAAGAACTCGTTTAAAATTTAGTCCTTTCTAAAAAAATTCTCTTATACTTTTAAAAAATATATTTTTTCCATTTATGTTAATGTAAAAATTAATAATTTTGTACCATAAGAACCTTAGAAAACTTTCATAACCTTATTATAAAAAGCGCAATTTAATTTTGATTAAGCAAGTACCAGACCGGGCTCTGGAAGTACCAAAACTCAAGCAACTTATCAAAGATATATGTACAAAAGTATAAAGAAATCACAATGCATTCAATAATATTGCAAACTGGGAAATATAGCACACAAAAGCAGCGTGAACGTTCCTTTCAGGAAACCACAGCAGTGGTAAAAATTTGAAGCCGTTAGGATAAATCACTCTGCAGGTATGACAGATTCCAGGGATTCCAAGTTTGTAGTAACTATTTTTTCTATATAGGTGATATTGCCATCACCGAAGCAAAAGAAAACTGGTACTATCCTGGCCGTAAGACACATGACCAATTAAATACAGAAGCCGCTTATAGGTTGAGATTTAGCAGGAAGAAATGTTTCACATTATTTTACACATCAAATAGTCAGATTTGTACCTATACACGTGAATTATACACTCCCCATCTTGTAATTATACACTCCCCATCTTGTAATTATACACTCAACATCTTGTAATTATACACTCAACATCTTGTAATTATACACTCAACATCTTGTAATTATACACTCAACATCTTGTAATTATACACTCAACATCTTGTAATTATACACTCCCCATCTTGTAATTATACACTCCCCATCTTGTAATTATACATTCCTATCTTATAACTATACACTCCAATCTTATAATTGTACACTCCCATCTGATAATTATACACTCAACATCTTATAATAATACACTCCCCACCTTATTATTATAATACACTCCCAATCTTGTAATTATACACTCCCATCTTATAATTATACGTTCCTATCTTATAATTATACACTCCCAACTTATAATTATGTACACTCCCATCTTATAATTATATACTCAACATCTTGTAATAATACACTCCCCATCTAATAATTTGGAGGCACCTTCACTGTAACGTCTAGTGCTACAATACTGAGGATTTAGGATGTAATCGGAGCCATTTGATGATGTTAGGAATGGGTACAAACACCTTGATCACAGGGCACGTGCAGATGACAATTGTTTCAAGCATTTGATCCTGTTTAATTCACACAAGCAATAAGAATTTCAAGCCGATTCGATGAGGCTTTTAATTATGAACAAAATAAAAACAAAAAGTTTAACGAAGCGGGTAAAAAAAATCTGTGAACCATATAAAGGTCTTCTTTCTTCGGAACCTAATAACGTAATCTGAATTAGACTTAAAACGAAACAGATTTATGAGTTCTTCTTAACAGTGATTCGAAGCCATCATCGTCAAAACAAGAAGCATAAATAATTGCAATACTCATGTGACGCTTTAATTTTGTATCTCTTTATAGAGATTGCTGATCACTTCTGGTCATCCTGTTACAGATTGGACATCATTGCGCTAGAAGGCACACAGAAAAGGATGTTGAAATTGATTAACTGACAGAAATCTTTCTTGCGAGGATCGATTGAAGGATGTGAATTTGTGCATCCTGGAGAACTCTAGATTAAGTGAGGATATGATTGAAATAAAATGGACTTAATGAAGGATTATAAAAAGTGCTCTCAAAAATGTGCTACCAAGACAGCAGTAGATTCAAGTTGACAAATTTAGATTTAGAAAGTTTTAGGAACAGAGTTGAAGATGAGTCAAACTAGATTCCACGTAATGTTGTCGAAGTGAGAATCATGGATAAACTTAAACGTAGGTTTAACAAGTACATGAATGAGTGTGAGTTGGACCTGCCTAGCAGGGGCAAATAGGCATGCAGTAGTGTTGGCTGTGAGTAAGACTTGTCTAGCATGGGTTTGTAGGGCTACTGCAGCGTTCCGTCATTCTTTTGTTTCTGTGTTTATGTTTGAGCTACGAATATTTTCGGCGATTTCTCCTCAAGGTCTCGGCAAATTCAAGTGGGACTATGTGAAAAAAGTGAGCAGGTATAAAAAAATAATGATGTTATTAAAAATAAACAAAGCCAGATAAAGTGAAATCAATAATAAAAGTATCAACAATAACACATTAAGAGGATTCTTCATTCGGTCTGCTGTCTCATGAACACAGGTCTTCGCAGAGGTGCCAAAACTACAACTACACGTAGCGTCCAAACTTATCTGATCGTGTTTTGCTTCGCAAGTCACTTTCTCAGAGTAATTTATCTTTGACCGGCATGAGATACCGTAAGTTATTAAGTAAATTTAAGGAAAGCTTTACTAAATTTACGAAAACATCTCATTCTGCTACAGACATGCGCACTGCTGTAAGTCTACTGGGCACTGCTGGCTTCATTGTATTACACCACCTATCTAGACCTGACAGCTGATCACTCCAGCCGGCACATCAAATCACGATGAAGAGTTAGACATGTGCTATGTCTGGGTATCTTTATTTGTAGACGTTTCACCATCCAGTAGCTTTATCAATAGACAATCAAGGACCTAATGGGAAGATTCTAGAATTATATACCATTTAAGCAAACCAAATAACACACAACAAATAAACACATTAACAACAGCTACACAACTCTCACACAAAGAACTCTCACATAAGAACATGTACACTCAATCTGAAGCAAACAAATTTGACAGTTGCATAAACATCAATCAGCTACACAAGTGACACACACTCGACTCGCACAAAACACACGAACATGAAACTCAGATTCTTTGTAGACCAAAACATTAAAACATTCACACCTAGAGCAGTTCAGGCAGAAGACATCACCCACGAAATGCCCCTTTGCACTATTGACCACATGATCTTGAGTTTCGAATATACAACAGAGTTAACAATGGAGAGTGAAGCAACATGAGAAGGACGGGAGAAGCCAAACGTCCGAAAAGGGGACTACACAAGTATGATGTAATTCCTACACGAGGTGCAGTGGGTAACCGAGCTAGAGGGAAAAACAGTAAACGAAATGATGGAACAAGTGGCCACAAAGTGCAAGGAAGCAGTGGGTGGAGAAGTTGGTACAGAAGGGCAATAGAAACAAAGGGAAAACCAGAGTGACTCTATGTTTTACCAGAAGGTGTGGAGAGGCTAAAGCAAAGTATGTTAGAGTAGGGAAAAGATACAGAAGGCAAAGGACTCGGGAAAACAGGGAGATGAGCCGAAGAGCCAGAAACGAATATGCATGAATAGAGAGAGAAGTCTAGTGTGAATACAAGAATGACATAGCATCAAAAGACAAATCCGTCCCAGAGTTGTATTCAGAGTGGAGACAGAGAGGCTCCCATCAAACCGGGGTGATAGGGTGCACCAGCAAGTGCTAGACACAACCGAGGAGGTGAAGAAACTGCTACGAGAACTAGATACCTTCGAAGGCAGTGAGCCCAGAAAATCTATCCTAGGGTCCGGAGAGAGAACAGACGCACTGTGTGTGCCACTAACAAGTCTTTAATAAATCTCTCGAAACAGGGCAACTGCCTGAGGTGTGGAAGAGAGCAAATGTAGTCCCGATTTTTAAGGAGAAAGGCTGCACTAAATTATTATAACAATCGTAACTTAATGTAGCCTAATCCAACAAAATATATTTTAGATAAGTTTACAGTAACTTAACAATAAACAAACACAATGAAATATATTTTTCTCGTTAGGTTCAGAACGGTTTTTGCGAAATTAGTGCATACACAAATTTTCGCTTGCCTTATTCGGCAAGAAGAGGCTATACATGATGCCAGTTGGCTTTAATCCCTGTTTAAGTTTTTTTAAAGCCGTTTTTGTCTGGTGATGAATAGGTTACATGCGGCCTTAGCGACCCTAGTGACCTTAATGACCTACTAACTTACTAATCATCCTTTTGAAGATCACATGTACTAAATAACAAAAAAAGGCACAATACCGTGACTTTGTAAATGGTTCAAGTCGGACCGAAACGTCCTCATAAGCTCATCTCTTCTATGTGCGGGTTATTTAACACATGTACTATTTTCAGAAACTATCTTTTTTGGACCATTTACTTTCTTATTAACTCTATCTTTCACTAATTTAAAAAAATAATAATAACTTCAGAAACAACATTCACTATTTTCAAAATATCTTTTGAAAACTTCAGAAATTCCTTTTAATTGGTTTAAAAATAAATTTTACTAATTAAAAACATCCTCCACCTATTTCAAAGGTATTCTTAAAAAAATTACCATATTCAAAATACACTGTTAATTATTTCTATAACTTTAAAAAAAATAACATTTACTAATTTTAAAAATCAAAATTAAAAAATTTCAGAAGTATAATTTAATAAAGGATAAAACGACACGACACCGTAACTGGAACAATAAATACTTATAACTAGAGCACATCTCTAAATTAAAACTAGAGCACATCTCTAAATTAAAACTAGAGCACATCTCTAAATTAAAACTAGAGCACATCTCTAAATTAAAACTAGAGCACATCTCTAAATTAAAACTAGAGCACATCTCTAAATTAAAACTAGAGCACATCTCTAAATTAAAACTAGAACATCTGTAAATTAAAACTAAGAGTCCATCTCTAAATTAAAACTAGAGCACATCTCTAAATTAAAGCTAGAACACATCTCTAAATTAAAACTAGAATACCTCTAAAAATTAAAACTAGTGCACATCTCTAAATTAAAACTAGAGCACATCTCTAAATTAAAACTAGTGCACATCTCTAAATTAAAACTAGAGCACATCTCTAAATTAAAACTAGAGCACATCTCTAAATTAAAACTAGAGCACATCTCTAAATTAAAACTAGTGCACATCTCTAAATTAAAACTAGAGCACATCTCTAAATTAAAACTAGAGCAAATCTCTAAATTAAAACTAGAACACATCTCTAAATTAAAACTAGAGCACATCTCTAAATTAAAACTAGAGCACATCTCTAAATTAAAACTAGTGCACATCTCTTAATTAAAACTAGAGCACATCTCTAAATTAAAACTAGAGCACATCTCTAAATTAAAACTAGAGCAAATCTCTAAATTAAAACTAGAGCACGTATCTAAATTAAAACTAGAGCACATCTCTAAATTAAAACTAGAGCACATCTCTAAATTAAAACTAGAGCACATCTCTAAATTAAAACTAGAACACATCTCTAAATTAAAACTAGAGCACATCTCTAAATTAAAACTAGAGCACATCTCTAAATTAAAACTAGAACACATCTCTAAATTAAAACTAGAGCACATCTCTAAATTAAAACTAGAGCACATCTCTAAATTAAAACTAGAGCACATCTCTAAATTAAAACTAGAGTCCATCTCTGAATTAAAACTAATGCACATCTCTAAATTAAAATTAGAGCACATCTCTAACCTAAAACTAGAGCACATCTCTAAATTAAATCTAGAGAACATCTCTAAATTAAAATTAGAGTATGTCTCTAATTTAAAACTAGAGCATGTCTCTAAATTAAAACTAGAGCACATCTCTAAATTAAAACTAGAGCACATCTCTGAATTAAAACTAGAGCACATCTCTAAATTCAAACTAATGTCTCTAAATTAAAACTAGAGCATGTCTGTAAATTAAAATTAGAGCACATCTCCTAATTAAAACTAGAGCACATCTCTAAAACTAGAGCTGATCTCTAAATTAAAACTAGAGCATGTCTGTAAATTAAAACTAGAGCACATCTCTGAATTAAAACTAGAGCACATCTCTAAATTCAAACTAATGTCTCTAAATTAAAACTAGAGCATGTCTGTAAATTAAAATTAGAGCACATCTCCTAATTAAAACTAGAGCACATCTCTAAAACTAGAGCTGATCTCTAAATTAAAACTAGAGCATATCTCTAAATTAAAACACTTCCTACTTCAAAGCATCCTGAGTAAATTAAAACAAAAAATGTTAAATTCGGAACATAATTTTTACAACTCACACTCGTAACTAATTTAAAGAATATATTCTTAATAAATATAAAAATATAAATAAAAACCCATCTTTTAAATCACATTAATAACTCTCTTATCCTCCTTGAGCGATAAACCCTTATAGATCATGCATCATCTGTAAAAGGAAATTTAATCAGATATTATCCAATGTATGTATATTTGTCCAGACAGTCACAATATACGTGGGTGGGTATGAGCTGGACCTGACTGGCTTGGGCTAGTGAGTGAGTTGAACCTGACTGGCTTGGGCCAGTAAGTGAGTGGGACCTGACTGGCTTGGGCTAGTGAGTGAGTTGAACCTGACTGGCTTGGGTCAATAAGTGAGTGGGACCTGACTGGCTTGGGCCGGTGGGTGGGTATGAGCTGGATCTGACTGGCTTGGGCTAGTGAGTGAGTTGAACCTGACTGGCTTGGGCCAATAAGTGAGTGGGACCTGACTGGCTTTGGCCGGTGGGTGGGTATGAGCTGGATCTGACTGGCTTGGGCTAGTGAGTGAGTTGAACCTGTCTGGCTTGGGCCAATAAGTGAGTGGGACCTGACTGGCTTTGGCCGGTGGGTGGGTATGAGCTGGATCTGACTGGCTTGGGCTAGTGAGTGAGTTGAACCTGACTGGCTTGGGCCAGTAAGTGAGTGGGACCTGACTGGCTTGGGCCAATAAGTGAGTGAGACCTGACTGGCTTGGGCCAGTGAGTGGGACCTGACTGGCTTGGGTCAGTGTGTCTGATGCTTTCGTTGATATAGTTCCTGGAAAGCGAAACATTGCCAAAATAAACTGTCACATGTGACCTTTTACTTAACATTGCTCCTTCCATCTTATATGAATGTGACTTGGGCCGAAGTAGCGTAGGCCAGTGAGTTAGGCCTGCCTAGCATGGGTCAGTAGGCCCATGTTGAGGTGGTTGCTTTTAAAACTTCTAATATATTAATAATATATCCTCATTAAATTATAAACATTCTTGGTAAACTTGCAACATACACCTCAGCTGTGTCTCTAATATATTAAAATATTTATAAGCTTTACACCGGTCTATATATGCATAAATCACATTAACAATCCTAATCTTAAAGATTTTTTAATCTTTAGTTCAGCCGCCATTTAACATCATTCTTTCCAATGATTTAGAAAAACCTCTCAAATATTCTATTTTAAGAGATTTCTGATTATTGACTAAACTCCCGTATGATAAGCCTTTTTTTATATCGAGGTTAAGGGAGGGTCAGCATGGATGAGTCATCGAAGGGGTGAATCAGCACAGGTGAGTCAGCAATGAGTTGATTCATAAGGA
The DNA here is from genome assembly GCF_026875155.1 of Cherax quadricarinatus. Lineage (NCBI taxonomy): Eukaryota > Metazoa > Arthropoda > Malacostraca > Decapoda > Parastacidae > Cherax > Cherax quadricarinatus. The sequence continues at coordinate 41,351,748 of NC_069424.1, forward strand.
ATGATTCAGTGAATGGAGTCATACTTTTGTTGTTGTCGAGAGTTTTCTGAGCAATAAAGAGCGAGCTATATATTTTATATATATATATATATATATATATATATATATATTATATATATATATATATATATATATATATATATATATATATATATATATATATATATGTCGTGCCGAATATGTAAAACTGGTCAATTAGCAATAACTCATTTAAAATTAAGTCCTTTCTGAAATTTTCTCTTATACGTTTAAGATATATTTTGATGTAATTTTTTTTAAATTTTGCACCAAAAGAATCTTAGAAAACTTACCTAACCTTATTATAACAAGAACAATTTATTTTAGCCTAACCCAACTAAATATATTTTAGATTTGTTTACAATAATTTAATACTAAACAAACCCAGTGAAATATATTTTTTTTTCGTTAGGTTCAGAATGATTTTGGCGAAATTATTGCATACACAAATTTTCACTTGTCCTATACGGCAAGATGAGCGTTGCTATTTAAGCCAAGATCGCAAGTTCTGCCTATTCGGCACGACATATATATATATATATATAATATATATTTTATATATATATAATATATATATATATATATATATATATGAGGATGGCACTGAAGACTAGCAGAAAGAAACAATATTTGTTCTTCCTTCCATCAGAATTATTTTCATTGAGTTTTATGTCTCAGTACACTGCATATCATTGTTCAATATTCATCAGTATATTTTTCTTCTGCTTTTCACGCCAGCAGTGGCTGGAGGAATTATAGAATTAGAACCTTTCTCTTTTCTATCCTTGTCTCATATAGGTAAATAATATATGATATTTCTTAACAAACCTTATTGGAGATAAAACAATTTTCAGCAGATAGTCTCCGGGTCCCAAGACTGTTCAACTGCCTCTCAGCATACATAAGGGGGATTACCAATAGACCCCTGGCTGTCTTCAAGAAGGCACTGGACAGGTACCTAAAGTCAGTACCTGGCCAACCGGGCTGTGGTTCGTACGTCACTTTGCGTGCGGCCAGCAGTAACACCCTGGTTGATCAGACCCTGATCCACCACGAGGCCTGGTGTCAGACTGAGGCGTTGACCCCCGAAACCCTCTCCATGTAAGGTAAACCCAGGTAAGGTGTGAACCTCCAACTCTTCTTCTCTTGGCACTTTCCATGAACATGTATGTACCTGTTTTAGCATCACCTCAGATGCTATAACAATACACAAGTCACACACACATATACACACACAGGTGAAAATGTGACTATCTTAGTATTACTCTGCTATTCTCCTCTCCCAATATTGAGAAGAAATTGCTACTGTAAATTTCACGAAGTGCGAACAGTGTGTTGTGTGGCGTCGCAATTTACGTATGAACGAGGCTGTTATGGCCTCCGATACTCAGACAGACACGAATATTGTGTTAGTTTTTACCAGATCAACGACAGGCGAGTCTCACTGAGGGAAACAATCATGTTACCCTTCATTGTTCACTAGCAAATTTGTTACTTTAAGTGCATTTGTTGATGTTGTCGAGTACCAGATGTAAGACACCAGAATCGCTGAGATGTGTAAATATTTGTAACATAGAAAACCAAAAGGCAAAGAAAATATCTAGAGAGAATGTCGGAGGATTTTTTATTTCCATAATTTAACGCATGCAAACATGAATTCATTCTCATTCTCTCTCTCTCTCTCTCTCTCTCTCTCTCTCTCTCTCTCTCTCTCTCTCTCTATCTCTCCCTCTGTTAGGTAAGAGACATATGCAACTGTTGCATATGTGTCTTGCCTAACAACCTGTCGGTATTTTATACCATTTTAATGTTCAATCTCTCTCTCTCTCTCTCTCTCTCTCTCTCTCTCTGTTCATATATATTGAGAGGTTATGTACCTCTCATAATTATAATATGCAGGAGAATTGCAGTATTCATGAATTTGTAGCAGTCGACAGGCTTTAAACTTACCATGCTGTAAATAAAAGTTCCCTCCGAGTAAATGGAGCACTAAGCATGTAAACTAAACTGAATATATAATTTGGACAACACGTAACTTTATCAACATGTGCATTAGCGTTTCTCTAACCTAGGTTCATTATCTTATAATCTGTAATTACTCTAAATTCTTGTAGTCACCAGGAAACACTAAACCCATAGGAGTAATAAAGGGGCTGGAGAGCAAGAGATAATCATGTTCAGTGACTCTTGATAGAAATTCCTTTAATCAAGAACCCTTGCATGAAATCAGGACAATTCCTTTTCCCTCCAAGAATAAAAAATATTCCTAAGAATCACTTTGTTCAACATAACAATTCATGAGTTTTCTTGAAAAGTATATCGCTAACACTCTTATGTAAAACACGTGAAAATTTTCTGTTTCGGAACACACAACAATTGTTGAGATCTACTGATCAGTCAAGTCGCTCACTGTGTTGTTTTTGTTTAAAAACTTAAGCAGTCATATTAGTCTTTTCAGGGACTTCAGAGTGTTTAAGGGTAAAACACATTTTTTCCCGTCATGCCTCAATATTCAGAGTCCCTCTCAGCGTCGTGTGGTCAAACAGAGCTGAACAGCCATGTCATCCATTACAGAGTCCCTCACAGTATCGTGTGGTCAAATAGAACTGAACAGTCATGTCATCTATTACAGAGCCCCTTACAGTATCGTGTGGTCAAACAGAACTGAACAGTCATGTCATCTATTACAGAGCCCCTTACAATGTCGTGTGGTCAAACAGAACTGAACAGTCGTGTCATCTATTACAGAGCCCCTTACAGTGTCGTGTGGTCAAACAGAACTGAACAGCCATGTCATCTATTACAGAGTCCCTTACAGTGTCGTGTGGTCAAACAGAACTGAACAGTCATGTCATCTATTACAGAGCCCCTTACAGTGTCGTGTGGTCAAACAGAACTGAACAGTCGTGTCATCTATTACAGAGCCCCTTACAGTGTCGTGTGGTCAAACAGAACTGAACAGCCATGTCATCCATTACAGAGCCCCTCACAGTATCGTGTGGTCAAACAGAACTGAACAGCCATGTCATCCATTACAGAGCCCCTCACAGTATCGTGTGGTCAAACAGAACTGAACAGCCATGTCATCCATTACAGAGCCCCTCACAGTATCGTGTGGTCAAACAGAACTGAACAGCTATGTCATCCATTACAGAGTCCCTCACAGTATCGTGTGGTCAAAAAGATTTATACAATGTATAACAACTGAGTTAATGTCGTTTGTTGAATGAATGACTTTGTGAGAAAAATCACAATCACTTTTCCCCTCTTGCAAAATGCACTTAGACGCGGACACGAAATTTTGCAGCTTCTGTTTTGCCGTTGCGGCGACAACTACAATTTTCATCGTTGCTGCAGAAGACAACTAGGTCTGTTATTCCAACAGATTAAATCTCCGCTTCCATTTGGGTTCTTGATGAATTCTGCACAAATCTTCTGTCGCCAGTTATCATAATTCTCTGTGCTTGTTGGAGCTTCTGTGCGGCTCTGACTTATTTCTGATACAGACGTATATATTTGTTCTCAACTAATTGTGGTTGCAGGGGCCGATTAGTAGCTCCT
>NC_069424.1:41355826-41374616 GCF_026875155.1 Cherax quadricarinatus
AATGAAGGCGGTGACCACATCTCAGAATTTCCCAAAACACATAAAAAGCACCAGGCGAGTACCAAGCCGGGGCCCTCCTTCTCGTGGTGGATTATCCCCATGATAGGCCGGTATTTGGCTGAGTACAAGCCACAGACTGAAGATAACCCTTCCAGTAGTTTGGAGTAATACAAAGGGTTTTCAAAAATTTGGGGAAAATTTAAAAAAGAAAAGCGCATAAGAGACGATTAACAGGGAAAAACCCTCTTGACTTTTTGGTAAAGGGGTTGGGGGGGTAAACGTCAGTATGGTTTTTGCGAACTTCCTGAAAAAATCGTACTTTCCTAAAAAGCTTTGCAGGACGTATACGAGAAACGGGACAATTTTTAAGGGCCAAAAAAATTTTGGCAAATTTAGATACTACTGAGCGACACATTTGATAAAGAAAGATATAGTAAACTGACCTAGAGAATTTTGTGTTTTAAAACGGTTGCAACGTTCTAAAAACCTATAAAAAGAAAAATGCGAGAGGGGGACATATGTTAATCCCTGTACAGAAACTACAAGTATATACCCCAGATAAGCGCTGTCTTTCAGATCCTTTAATACCTGGAGTTTAATTTTTGGACTGTGGGGGGCATTCCCAACCCGAATGGGTGACATATGTTGATAGGCCCTTTTGGAATTAAAAGGCCAAAATCTCCTTCGCTTTATCTTTTAAAGGTACCTGTTAGTAACCTTTAAGGAATCATTTGGAAACAAAGGGGCCTTACCATAAAGTCCAATTTTTTGGGTCAAAGCAGGAAGAGGGTAAACATCCAGTATGTGACCTCATTCCCCCTTAGGGTAGTAGGTACACATACGGAATTCTCCATCGGCTCTAAACCAAGAAAATGGAACCCACAGCTGGTCGTTTCCCTCCCCAATCATGTTCTAACGAAATGCAACTTTTTGCTAAAGTAGCCTCTAATTTTTCAGGTTAGCTCTGCGAATTGGAGTTTAATGGGTTTAGCGTTCCATGCCACATTGTGATTAAAAAGGGTTGCACTTTTTCGAACATCCAAAAATATTTTGGGAAAGGTTTGCGAAGAGTAATAACTTTATTTTGGTTTTCAAAAAGTCCGACATTATGGGGCGAGGATTCTGGAAAATGACTGACTCAGGAAGCCTGATTGGAACCTCAAAAAACTGGGTGCGAGAATCAGGGACTCTATGCGTCGGGGAACGAGGGCAAAGTCATTACTGGAACCATAGGTGCCTCAAAAATAGTTTAATTTGTCAAGTGGTAATCCTTACCCGCATTTGGGTTTATCAAGAGGGTTTTATACCACGTAGTTTTAAATTTGAATTTTTGGATTTCCCGGTTGGCCCCTAAACCTTGCTTTCAAAATGTGACCAGGGAAAAGGTTCTTGGACCAAAACCCGTGTCCTAGGGTTATGCAAACAAAAACAGGGAAATGATTCATTCCCCGTCTGTAGGGAAATGCAGCAATACTACGCATATTTTTTGGGTTTGGTTAAACCGCCAAAGGGGCCTTTTTGACGGGGGTATAGGCTTTGGGGAAATTTTTTTTGTCATAGCCAAAAGATTTATGGGGCTGAACACTCACTCCAGGTGAGGGGTGATTAATCAAAATTCCCCCCCACCTACAATTTTTTATTTGTATTGGACTGATGAAGCCACTGTGTGGCGAAACGTTTCATAAGAAAGAAGGAACACTGCAACAGGCCCACTGACCTATGCGGAGCAGGTCCATGTCCCCCCCAAGATTATCCCAATGATCAACCTAGTCTGGTCACCTCCACTCAAGGAAGGAGCATGGCATCAGACCCAGCAGCCCAAGCTAGTCAGGTCCAACTCACACCCACCCACACAAACTCATGTATTTATATAACTTATTTTTAAAACTACACAACGTTTTAGCCTCAATAACTGTACTCGGGAGTTTGTTCCACTCATCCACAACTCTATTACCAAACCAGTACTTTCCTTTATCCTTCCTGAATCTGAATTTTTCCAACTTGAAACCATTGCTGCGAGTCCTGTCTTGGCTGGAAATTTTCAGCACGCTATTTACATCCCCTTTATTTATTCCTGTCTTCCATTTATACACCTCAATCATATCCCCCCTAATTCTACGCCTTTCGAGAGAGTGCAGATTCAGGGCCCTCAGTCTATCCTCATGGGATCATCTTTGTCATCCTCCTCTGTACGTTTTCCAGAGCATTTATATCCATTCTGTAATATGGTGACCAAAACTGATCAGCATAGTCTAAATGACGCCTGGCCAAGGATATCTAGAGTTGAAGAACAACCTGAGGTCTTCTATTATTTATACTTCTAGATATGAAGCCAAGAATTCTGTTAGCTTTATTGCGAACGCTAATGCACTGTTGTCTTGGTTTTAGATTACTGCTAACCAGAAACAACTAAATCCTTTTCGCAATCCGTAGTATTAAGACCTACATTATTTAGTTTATATGTCGCATGGTTATTTTCCTGTCCAACATTTAGAGCTCTGCATTTGTCTATATTAAATTGCATCTGCCACTTCTCCGACCATTGCTTCAGTCTATTCAAATCATCCTGGAGTGCTCTAGTGTCCTCATTAGAATGAATTGGACAGCCTATTTTGGTGTCGTCAGCAAATTTTCTTATGTCGCTATTTATTCCCTCATCTATGTCGTTTATGTAAACTGAACAACAACGGGCCCAACACTGACCCCTGAGGAACACCGCTTGTGGCATGCCCCCATTCTGATTTCTCCCCATTTATGCAAACTCTCTGCTGCCTATTTGTCAGCCATGCCTCTACCCAGGAAAAAAATTCTCGTATAATTCTGTGTGCCTTAACTTTCCTCAATAGCCTCATTACCATGATCTACCTCCTCAAACACCTTAGTGAAAAATGTCAGTAAATTCGTAAGACAGGAACGCCCCTTTGTAAAACCGTGTTGAGATTCATTAATCAATCTGTGCCTATCAAGATGGCTACGAATTGCTTCGGCAATTATGGATTCCATAAATTTTCCCACTATGGAAGTAAGGCTTATTGGTCTATAGTTCGAAGCCGAGAACCTGTCACCTGCCTTGTAAATAGGTATTACATTTGCCATTTTCCACTTATCAGGCACTATGCCAGTTTGTAGTGATATGTTAAAAAGATTAGCCAAAGGTATGCTAAGTTCCTCTTTACATTCCTTTAACACCCTTGCAAACAGTTCATCAGGGCCTGGGGATTTGTTAGGTTTTAGTTTCTTTGTCGTCTGAGGACCATGTCACTAGTTACCGCAATCGTGCATAGTTTATTATCGTCCTGTTCTACATAATCTATTATTTCAGCAATATCGCTAGTATTTTCCTGGGTGAAAACTGAGAGGAAGTAGGTATTGAGAATTTCACACACACATCCTTATCACTGTCAGTGATCTGACCTGAGTTACTCTTAAGTGGGCCAATCTTGTCCCTAATCTTACTTCTGTTTACCTGAAACAACCCTTTTGGGTTAGTTCTTGAATCCCTTGTGACCTTAGCCTCATAATCCCTTTTCGCTTTTCCTTTTTTTTTTTTTTTTTTTTTTTTTTTTACACAGGGTTTGACAAGGTTAAGGATCCCTAGCTTTATTGACTAGCTATTTACAGGTTAAGGATTCCTAACTTTATTGGCAAGCTAAGAGCTGTTACCTACATCAGCTCATTTGAAAGCATTTTTATTGTTATCAGACATACAAGTAGGGAACAGGATGAAGTTGGAGCCATCTGTGGGCCAGCATTTTCATTTGATCAACTGACTTTATCTCGTTGACATCATTATGCTGTACGAATGTGTTCCATACTCGAGTCATCCTGGGTATGTATGATCTCAGATGGAGTGATGTTCTGGAGAAGGGTACAGCCAGAGTGAAGTTGCTGCTTTCTGCCCGTCTTGTGGCATAAAAGCTTGTTTCACGCTGTCCTCGAAGTGGATCCAAGTGTGGTATTTTGACAATATTGGCCTTGTACATAACAGTAAGGCCACCCACATCCCTCCTATGTTGAAGGCTCTGCTGAAATGACAGTTCTATCCAGGATGGGTCCAGGCGAGAGATGAGACGTCTTGCTCTGTTCTCTACTCTGTCAAGCAGTCGCAGATGAGAGGGGGGGGGGGCAGGCAAACCAAGAAAGTGGAGCATACTCAAGGTGTGAGCGTACTTGTGCCTCGTACAGGATCTTGCAACCCCTACTATCAAGCAGATGCGAGATACGGCGAAGTGCTGTAAGCTTCCTGGCTGCCTTGTTTGCAAGATTTACAACATGGTTCTTCATGGTTAGTTTGGAGTCAAATTTCACCCCAAGGATATCAACTTCTTCTCCAGGTGCCAACACCCTCCCATTCATCCTTACTACTGCACCAGCATTACCATCATGATGTCTAGAGACGATCATCATTTGCCTTTTCTCAGGTGCAAATGTTACTTGCCATCTATTTCCCCAAGCTGATATAGCTCTCAGCTGGTGATTGATGTAGCTTAGAGCAGCTGGCATTTCTTCTCTTGGATAAGTGAATGTCAGTGTACAGTCGTCTGCATATGCATGTGATTCTTGGATGAGATGAAGAAGGTCGTTGAAGTAGACATTCCATAACAATGGACCCAGGACGCTTCCTTGTGGAACACTTGCCCCAATAGGATGTCTTGCTGATTCCGTTCCATTGAGAACTACACTTAGAGATCTACCATGAAGGTAATCACTGAGGAGACATAGCGTAGAGCCTGCAATTCCCAGTGCTTGAAGTTTTGCTAAGAGGCCCTGGTGCTACACCCGGTCGAAAGCGCCAGCAATGTCCAGTGCTACCACACAGCTGACTTTGGATTCATCCAGTGACTGGGGCCACTTAGTGGAGAGGTTTAACAACAGATCAGCAGCAGAGTAACCTTTCCTGAAGCCATATTGACGATCACAAAGTAGTGAGTGGTAGTCAAAAAAGTCTGTCATTTGTCTGGAGATTATTGTCTCAAGGATCTTACCAGTGATTGACAGGAGTGACACTGGTCTGTAGTTGCTGATTTCTGCTCTGCTCTTTTTTTTGTGAACTGTACTAGGCAGTGCTGAAAGATGCGAGTTAGAGGTGCTGCTAGCTGGTCTGCACATCTTCTCAACAATCTTGGGCTCAACTTGTCTTGGCCCACAGCCTTTTCTTGGTCAAGCGATTTAAGAAGGAAATGCACCTCCTCCTGCCTTATTGTCACCACTGACAGTTTTGACACAGTTCTTGCAGCTAGCCAAGGAGGGTCCCTTGCTGGATCAGGAACTTGCATTTTGGTAGCAAAGTGTTCAGCAAAGAGGTCCGCCTTCCCTTGACTACTAGTAGAGGTGGTCCCATCCTGTCGATTTAGAGGTGGAATAAGTTCATCAGGCAGATAACCTTGTCTGTTCTTATTCCTTTCTTTATTTCTCTCTCTAACTGAATATACTGATTTCTTAACTGCCCATTACCTCTTTTGATACGCCTGTATATGCCTCTCTTTTGACCAGTGAGATGTTTTAATCTATTGTTCATCCATTTGGGATCATTTTCGTTAGATCTAATTTCCCTACTCGGAACAAAAGTTGTCTGGGCAGCTAGAACTATGCTCTGAAAAACGTCATATTGGCAACCAAGATCACCTACTTGTCTCATAGTTAGGACATCCCAATTTTGCCCACCCAGGTAATTTTTCAGTCCCATGAAGTCGGTCAATAAAGATTCCCATATATTGCATAAGTGTCTCAATCTTCAACTTGTCGGTTTTTAAACCGATATCACACAATTCCAAGCCTAGTTATAGCTTCTCTGGATGATTTTACAGTGCCCCATGGGCTGGTGGCTAAAGCTCTCACTTCACACGGCGATGGGTCTGGGTTCGATTCCCCGCGAGGGTAGAAACATTGGGCATGCTTCTTTACACCGGTTGTCTATGTTCCCCCACGAGATGTGTTTTTTTTTTTTTTATTCGCAGGAATTCTCCCGGCCCGGGCCTTTTCCAAGTGGTGGCCCGGGCCTTTTCCAAGTGGTGGCCCGGCCTTGGCTCCCTATCTAGGGAGTGTCTGAGACCTAAGTCTCCCATGGGAGGAGGCACAAGTACCTCTTCACTGCTGGGACCAACTGTCCCCAGGCCTAGCCACATTCCCCACCCTCACGGGGCTCGTAGAGAGAAGCTAGGCCTCTCTGGTCTGCCATCCCCACTCCAAGAGGGCTAATGGGAATGTCAGTCTTGTGAGCTGCAAGCTCTGGCTCAGGCACCTACCCTGCTCTAGAAGAGCTGGGAATGGTGTCGATCGTGTCCCCCATAAGTAAAACGGGTACCTGAGTGTTAGCCGATTAGTGTGGGTCGCATCCTGGGGCAAAACTGACCTAATTGCCCAAAATGCTCTGCATAACAAGCGACTTTATATACAGTAGTATGTCACTGACCTCAGCTAGATCTGTATACCTTGTACATCTACTTGTAGAAATAATTATAATTATTATTTTGGTGTAAATTAGAGCCCTGGTCACTCTGGCTCAGGGCTCTCCATTTGCGGGTATGGGAAGTGCTTTAAAATCTTATAAAGAGTTTTAGTGACCCCGAAATATCCTAAGGAAGAACTGTGAGCTATTTTCAGAACCTGAGTTCTGAATTTATTTGGAACCACCATACTATCTGGTAGTAAGGTTTCCCAACCTCCTTAACAGTACCTGAAAAAAGTAGATAATTATTTTTAATTTCATATTTAACCGGGTGATCTGAGTATGATTCTCCCATGGCAGCTTTAAAGGTGGAGGCTAAAGTCGAGTCCTGCGAACCAGGGATAGGAAAGCTGGATTAGGGACATTTCACTAGACTTACGAGGCCCTGGCCAGTTTTCCTCGTAAAATAAATTGTTGAGCCCAAGTTCGCAGTCCTCCAAGGATAGATCAGTATTCTTTTTAAACATTTCTTTGGACATTGCCCGAGTTTGGCCAACTCAGAAAAAGGGGTTTTAGTGGCTATTGGGGATGGGACAGAAACCTAAATTTAAAATTTATTGCCAAGCAAAAATAAGCTCTTTAAAGGGGGAAAACATCCCCCTGACACCCCCTGTGTAAACTGTTTTTTATAAATATCCCGTAGCTTCTAAAAACCCTTAGGGTTTAATGGGGACCCTCAGAAATTTAAAAAAAAAAAAATAGCTATTGTCTGTAAAAATTTTTTTCGGGAAAAAAGTTAATTTTAAGGGGGAGTTATATATTGGGGGGTCCCCTTTTTAAATTTTTCATTACCATGAGGTGGGCTAAAACGCCCCGGGTTCGAGTCCCGGCTGCGCGTGTTTTGAAATAAAAACTTTGGTGGTAAATTTTTTTTAATATATATATATATTAATATAAAAATTTTATATATATTAATATAAATTTAAAAATTTTTCTTTTCTCTTTTTTAGTAATTGATACAGGAGAAGGGGTTACAGCCCATTGCTCCGGCATTTTAGTGCCTCATACGACACCATGGCTTACGGAGGAAAGATTCTTTTCCCTTCCCCATGGACAATAGAAAAATAAAAAAAAACAAGAGCATTTAGAAAAAGGAAAAAACCTGATGTATGTATATATATAATGCATGTGGTGTCGTGAGTGTGACCAAAGTGTAAGTGGAGTACAAGAATCTTGTTTTCTTAGGGGTTTTATGAGACGAAAAAAAAAAAACCCCCCAATCCTACCATCATGCAAAAAAGTTCAGGTTTTTTTTCACGTCATCTGGCAGGACGGAATTTCCCCCCGGGGGGTTGCTGTCTACCAACCCACTACCTAAAATGTATGGGAGAGTTATAAATTTAAAGAATTAAGAGTAAGACGGAGAAATAGGATAGCAGATGAACAAGGAGGTTTAGAAAGGTAGGGGGGGTGTGGGGCCGGGGTTTTCAGGAAAAAATATAAGGAAAGTATTTTGAAAAGGGGAAAGAGGTCTTTTTGGGATTTATGGATTTGGGAAAAAAGGGTATGACAGGGGGGGAAGGGGGGGGAATGTGGCAGATGTTTTCAAGTGTATGGTGTGGAGGGAGGGTTACTGAAAGCAGTGAAAGAGTTTTTTTCGAGGATAGTGAGGGTCAATTAGGTATGTAGGAAAGAGGAAATTTTTTCCCAGTAAAAAATAGGCCCTTTGACAAGGGGTGGGGATTCACCGTGGTTGTTTATTTTAAATTTTAGATGGGGTGTAAGAGAAGTAAAAGCGAGGGTCTTGGCAAGGGTGGAGTTTTAAAAATAAAGAATCAACACAAAATGGGAGTTGCACAGCTGCTCTTTGGGGTGATGACAAAGTGTCTTGGGGGTTCTGAAAAGAAATTGCAGAGTTGGTGATAATTGGTAGGGGTCAAAAGAAAAAAAAATTAAAGGTGAATACAGGAAAGATAAGGTTAGAGGGTAAACAAAAAGATTAGGGGGTGAAAAATTGAAAATCAGATTGGAGGGGGAGAGTATGGGAGGAGGTGAACGTATTCAGATATTTGGGAGTGGACGTGTCAGCGGATGGGTCTATGAAAGATGAGGCGAATCATAGAATTGATGAGGGAAAAAGAGTGAGTGGTGCACTTAGGAGTCTGTGGAGACAAAGAACTTTGTCCTTGGAGGCAAAGAGGGGAATGTATGAGAGTATAGTTTTAACAACGCTCTTATATGGGTGTGAAGCGTGGGTGATGAATGTTGCAGCGAGGAGAAGCTGGAGGCAGTGGAGATGTCGTGTCTGAGGGCAATGTGTGTGTGTGAATATAATGCAGAGAATTCGTAGTTTGGAAGTTAGGAGGAGGTGCGGGATTACCAAAACTGTTGTCCAGAGGGCTGAGGAAGGGTTGTTGAGGTGGTTCGGACATGTAGAGAGAATGGAGCGAAACAGAATGACTTCAAGAGTGTATCAGTCTGTAGTGGAAGGAAGGCGGGGTAGGGGTCGGCCTAGGAAGGGTTGGAGGGAGGGGGTAAAGGAGGTTTTGTGTGTCGAGGGGCTTGGACTTCCAGCAGGCATGCGTGAGCGTGTTTGATAGGAGTGAATGGAGACAAATGGTTTTTAATACTTGACGTGCTGTTGGAGTGTGAGCAAAGTAACATTTATGAAGGGATTTAGGGAAACCGGCAGGCCGGACTTGAGTCCTGGAGATGGGAAGTACAGTGCCTGCACTCTGAAGGAGGGGTGTTAATGTTGCAGTTTAAAAACTGTAGTGTAAAGCACCCTTCTCGCAAGACAGTGATGGAGTGAATGATGGTTAAAGTTTTTCTTTTTCGGGCCACCCTGCCTTGGTGGGAATCGGCCAGTGGATAATAATAAAAAAAAAAAAAATATATATATTATATATATATAGGTAGTAGGTTGGTAGACAGCAACCACCCAGGGAAGTACTACCGTCCTGCCAGATGACTGTGAAACAAAAACCTGTAATTGTTTTGCATGATGGTAGGATTGCTGGTTTCTTTTTCTGTCTCATAAACACGCTAAGATAACAGGGATATCTTGCTACTTCCTACTTACACTTTGGTCACACTTCACAGACACGCACATGCATATATATATATACATACATCTAGGTTTTCTCCTTTTTCTAATAGCTCTTGTTCTTTTTATTTCTTCTATTGTCCATGGGGAAGTGGAAAAGAATCTTTCCTCCGTAAGCCATGCGTGTCGTATGAGGCGACTAAAATGCCGGGAGCAATGGGCTAGTAACCCCTTCCCCTGTATACAATTACTAAAAAAAAGAAGAAGAAAAACTTTATAAAACTGGGTTGCTTAAATGGTGCGTGGATTAGTGCGGATGACAAGAAAACAGATGATTGCTGATGTTATGAATGAAAAGAAGTTGGATGTCCGGGGCCCTAAGCGAAACAAAGCTGAAGGGGGTAGGAGATTTCAGTGGGGGGAAATAAATGGGATTAAATCTGGAGTATCTGAGAGAGTTAGAGCAAAGGAAGGGGTTAGCAGTAATGTTTAAATGTCAGTTATGGAAGGAGAAAGAGAATATGAATGTGTAAATTCAAGAATTATGTGGATTAAAGTAAAGGTTGGATCGAGAAGTGGGTCATAATAAGCGTGTATGCACTGGAGAAGAGAGGAATGCAGAGGAGAGAGAGAGTTTTTGGGGAGATGTTAAGTGAATGTATAGGAGCCTTTGAACCAAGTGAGGGGAGTAATTGTGGTAGGGGACTTGAATGCTAAAGTAGGAGAAATTTTAGAGAGGGTGTGGTAGGTAAGTTTGGGGTGCCAGGTGTAAATGATAATGGGGAAACCCTTTGATTGAACTTTGTATAGAAAGGGGTTTTGTTATAGGTAATACATATTTAAGAAAAAGAGGATAAGTAAGTATACACGATATGATGTAGGGCGAAATGACAGTAGTTTGTTGGATTATGTATTGGTAGATAAAGACTGTTGAGTAGACTTCAGGATGTACATGTTTATAGAGGGGCCACAGATATATCAGATCACTTTCTAGTTGTAGCTACATGAGAGTAAAAGGTAGATGGGATACAAGGAGAATAGAAGCTCAGGGAAGAGAGGGTGAAGGTTTATAAACTAAAAGAGGAGGCAGTTAGGGTAAGATATAAACAGCTATTGGAGGATAGATGGGGTAATGAGAGCATAGGCAATGGGGTCGAAGAGGTATGGGTAGGTTTAAAAATGTAGTGTTAGAGTGTTCAGCAGAAGTTTGTGGTTACAGGAAAGTGGGTGCAGGAGGGAAGAGGACGATTGGTGGAATGATGATGTAAAGAGAGTAGTAAGGGAGAAAAAGTTAGCATATGAAAGTTTTTACAAAGTAAAAAGTGATGCAAGGAGGGAAGAGTATATGGAGAAAAAGAGAGAGGTTAAGAGAGTGGTGAAGCAATGTAAAAAAAAGAGCAAATGAGAGAGTGGGTGAGATGTTATCAAACAAATTTTGTTGAAAAAGAAAAAGTTTTGGAGTGAGATTAACAAGTTAAGAAAGCCTAGAGAACAAATGGATTTGTCAGTTAAAAAATAGGAGAGGAGAGTTATTAAATGGAGAGTTAGAGGAAATTTGGGAAAATGGAAGGAATATTTTGAGGAATTGTTAAATGTTGATGAAGATAGGGAAGCTGTGATTTCGTGTATAGGGCAAGGAGGAATAACATCTTGTAGGAGTGAGGAAGAGCCAGTTGTGAGTGTGGGGGAAGTTCGTGAGGCAGTAGGTAAAATGAAAGGGGGTAAGGCAGCCGGGATTGATGGGATAAAGATAGAAATGTTAAAAGCAGGTGGGGATATAGTTTTGGAGTGGTTGGTGCAATTGTTTAATAAATGTATGGAAGAGGGTAAGGTACCTAGGGATTGGCAGAGAGCATGCATAGTTCCTTTGTATAAAGGCAAAGGGGATAAAAGAGAGTGCAAAAATTATAGGGGGATAAGTCTGTTGAGTGTACCTGGTAAAGTGTATGGTGGGAGTTATAATTGAAAGAATTAAGAGTAAGACGGAGAATAGGATAGCAGATGAACAAGGAGGCTTTAGGAAAGGTAGGGGGTGTGTGGACCAGGGGTTTACAGTGAAAACATATAAGTGAACAGTATTTAGATAAGGCTAAAGAGGTCTTTGTGGCATTTATGGATTTGGAAAAGGCGTATGACAGGGTGGATAGGGGGCAATGTGGCAGATGTTGCAAGTGTATGGTGTAGGAGGTAGGTTACTGAAAGCAGTGAAGAGTTTTTACGAGGATAGTGAGGCTCAAGTTTTGAGTATGTAGGAAAGAGGGAAATTTTTTCCCAGTAAAAAGTAGGCCTTAGACAAGGATGTGTGATGTCACCGTGGTTTGTTTAATATATTTATAGATGGGGTTGTAAGAGAAGTAAATGCGAGGGTCTTGGCAAGAGGCGTGGAGTTAAAAGATAAAGAATCACACACAAAGTGGGAGTTGTCACAGCTGCTCTTTGCTGATGACACTGTGCTCTTGGGAGATTCTGAAGAGAAGTTGCAGAGATTGGTGGATGAATTTGGTAGGGTGTGCAAAAGAAGAAAATTAAAGGTGAATACAGGAAAGAGTAAGGTTATGAGGATAACAAAAAGATTAGGTGATGAAAGGGATTAAATTTCAGTTGGAGGGAGAGAGTATGGGGGAGGTGACGTTTTCAGATATTTGGGAGGGGGACGTGTCAGCGGATGGGTCTATGAAAGATGAGGTGAATCATAGAATTGATGAGGGAAAAAGAGTGAGTGGTGCACTTAGAGTCTGTGGAGACAAAGAACTTTGTCCTTGGAGGCAAAGAGGGGAATGTATGAGAGTATAGTTTTACCAACCTTTTTATATGGGTGTGAAGCGTGGGTGATGAATGTTGCAGCGAGGAGAAGGCTGGAGGCAGTGGAGATGTCATGTCTGAGGGCAATGTGTGGTGTGAATATAATGCAGAGAATTCGTAGTTTGGAAGTTAGGAGGAGGTGCGGGATTACCAAACTGTTTCCAGAGGGCTGAGGAAGGGTTGTTGAGGTGGTTCGGACATGTAGAGAGAATGGAGCGAACAGAATGACTTCAAGAGTGTATCAGTCTGTAGTGGAAGGAAGGCGGGGTAGGGGTCGGCCTAGGAAGGGTTGGAGGGAGGGGGTAAAGGAGGTTTTGTGTGCGAGGGCTTGGACTTCCAGCAGGCATGCGTGAGCGTGTTTGATAGGAGTGAATGGAGACAAATGGATTTTAATACTTGACGTGCTGTTGGAGTGTGAGCAAAGTAACATTTATAAAGGGGATTCGGGGAAAACCCGGAGGCCGGATTTTGAGTCCTGGAGAGGGGGAAGTACAGTGCCTGCACTCTGAAGGAGGGGTGTTAATGTTGCAGTTTAAAAACTGTAGTGTAGAGCACCCTTTTTGGCAAGACAGTGATGGAGTGAATGATGGGGAAAGTTTTTCTTTTTGGGCCACCCTGCCTTGGTGGGAGTCGGCCGGTGTGATAATAAAAATAAAAAAAAAAAATATATTATATATATATATATATATATATATATATTATATATATAATATAATTGTGTGTGTGTGTTTCAAAAAAGATCACAGTAAACAGGTGATTTCAGAATATGCAAAACAACCACTGTGAAAGAATAGAGAAATTCCAAGCGCTTTCGTGACTTACTCACATTGTTCCATGATAATGTGAGTAGTCACGAAAACGTTTGGGGAAATTTTACTATTCTTTCACAGTGGTTGGTTTGCAAAATTTTTGAAATCACCTGTTTACTGTGATCTTATTGTGTGTGTGTGTATATATATATATATATATATATATATATATATATATATATATATATATAATGTGTGTGTGTGTGCGTGTGTGTGTACTCACCTAGTTGAGGTTGCGGGGGTCGAGTCCGAGCTCCTGGCCCCGCCTCTTCACTGATCGCTTACTAGGTCACTCTCTTGAACCGTCAGCTTTATCATACCTCTGCTTAAAGCTATGTATGGATCCTGCCTCCACTACATCGCTTCCCAAACTATTCCACTTACTGACTACTCTGTGGCTGAAGAAATACTTTTTAACATCCCTGGGGATTTTATCTGTGTCTTCAACTTCCAACTGTGTCCCCCTTTTTACTGTGTCCAATCTCTGGAACATCCTGTCTTTGTCCACCTTGTCAATTCCTCTCAGTATTTTGTATGTCGTTATCATGTCCCCCCTATCTCTCCTGTCCTCCAGTGTCGTCAGGTTGATTTCCCTTAACCTCTCCTCGTAGGACATACCTCTTAGCTCTGGGACTAGTCTTGTTGCAAACCTTTGCACTTTCTCTAGTTTCTTCACGTGCTTGGCTAGGTGTGGGTTCCAAACTGGTGCCGCATACTCCAATATGGGCCTAACGTACACGGTGTACAGGGTCCTGAATGATTCCTTATTAAGATGTCGGAATGCTGTTCTGAGGTTTGTGTGTGTGTGTGTGTGTGTGCAGAATAAATCAGATTGACTTATTCTGCAGACATAATAAGCAAGGACTATTTCCGCATAATAAGAGTGAAAAATTTGTTAATGCAATAAATGAAATTACCTAAGTTCCTTGTATGACATTGATTACAAGATCCGCCAATTACACCTCCAACCAAACTGAAAAAGTCTCACGGAGAGAGCGCAGCGCAGGAGAACCATCACTAGATTCTAGTGCAAGATTCAGGGGAACGCAAGAGAGTAAGGTTTCACTATATCACATTTTCTCTCGGCTATCCTGTAGATATACACATCCTTCACATTCTGCTCTCTCACTTCAGCTGACAGAAGAATAAGAAACATTGTCGACGTCCTAAAAGATTTTCCCTTCCTCCACCCAGGTATAGAGGAAACTTCTACCGAATACCCAAGACTGTCTCAAGTCTTAAGAGTACAAGCTGAGTTACATTGGGAATCAAACAATGAACTGAGGACTGAAAGAAAGCATACGGTTAAAATACATAACGTTGAAGGCTAAGACTTAAGACTTAACAAAAGTAAGTCAACTTGGAGCCTTCGAAACATTAGAATTTCCCAAAGCCAAAGAACTCTAATGTATACTTATACTGCAAGTCAGGTGTAGGTGAAAATTGAAGACAAGAGTAATAATAAATAATAATATCTTTATTTCTACAAGTACATGTATAAGGTATACATGTCTAGCTGACATCAGTGTCATACTACTGTATAGAAAGCCGCTTGCTATGCAGAGCATTTCCGGCAAATTAGGTCAGTTTTGCCCCAGGATGCGACCCACACCAGTCGACTAACACCCAGGTACCTATTTTTCTCATGGGGAACACACAGGCAGGTGTAAGGAAACAAGCCTAATGTTTCTACCCTCACTGGGAATCGAACCTGGACGGTCGCCGTGTGAAGCGAGAGCTTTAGCCACCAGGCCACGGAGCCTTGTTTTGGCACTCTTGCTGACCAGTTTTTCTCCCAGTGCCAGTAAACAGTTTGAAATTTGGCAAATAAGATGACTACTGTTCCCTTCTGGATAAATATTTTTTTTAAAATAAAATTATTCTCAAAAAAAAAAAAAAAAAAAAAGAGAAACCCGGGTATTGGAGATGAAGAGATGGAAGTGCAAAGTTTCGTTATCTGACCTTTCCTGGTACACATCATCTTGAAGCTTCCCTTGAGCCTACCCTCTTCATAATAAAGTCTAACTTTTTTTTTCTGTGGTTTTTTTCCCTGCATCTCTTGGCTCACTGTCTCTTGCACCAACGAAAGGCAAGTACAGCCTCCTTCACCCACCCATGGCAGGTACTGCCCCTTCCACCTACCCATGGCAGGTACTGCCCCTTTCCCCCTCCCCAGGGCCCAGGAAACTCCCCCCTTCCACCTACCCCAGGGCGGGAAAATTTTACCCCCCCCTTCCATTTAAAACCCATGGCAGGTACAAACCCCCTTCCCCCTCCCCATGGCAGGTACCCCCCTTTTCCCCCTCCCCAAAGGCAGGTACTCCCCCTTTCCACCTACCCGGGCAGGAAACGCCCCTTCCACTTCCCCAGGGCGGGTACTCCCCCCTTCCACCAAACCCGGCAGGTACAAAACCCCCTTCCATCTACCCATGGCAGGTACTGCCCCCCCCCCGGCCTCCCCAGTAAAAGTTATTTTGGCCACTTCCACTTAAAATAAAGCAGGTAAAAACCCCTTTCCCAACAAATCGGGGCCCAATACTGTTTTTTCCCACCAAACCCAAATTAACCTACCAAACCCCCTCTAAATTAAATAAAATTTAAAAAATCGGGGAAAATGGGTGGGGCTTGAACTCGTGGGGGAGTTCAAAACTCACAACCCAGCCCCTTTAATACACGGGCCACCCGGGGTTTAAAAAAATTTTTACCAACAAGGAAATTATCCCTTTATTTTGAATAAATCTTAAGAAAAGTCATCTGGCCAAGTGGTTAACGCACGGGGAACCTGTGGGGCCCTTACAAATTCCCACTTGCCCTTGTACATTACATACACAGTGTACTGTAAACAAAAAAAACCACGGGCGGGGTTAAAACCCCCGGGGATCAGAGAGCCCTTAAAAACCCCCAGACCAAACGCTTTTACCCCACGGGCCCGGGCTGGCTAAAATTAAGATTCTTCCAACTAGGAAATTTTATAAAACCAAATGGGAAAGGGTTTACTTTGGCACCACTGTGACCAAAAAATGCTTTTTTTTTACAGACAATTTCTCCAGCTAGCGTGGCCTGACGAACCACCCCCCCCCCCAACATGGGCTCACAAATCGAAAAGACACGAATTTCAGACGAACCATTAAAACGGGCGGGTTTTTAGCCTTTGCCCGGGGTGTACAGTGGGGACCCTACATGCCGGAAAATTAACTTAAAGATCCCAGCCATAAACCCTCCACTCATTAAATATAATTTTCTTTTTTTTTACTTAAATTTAGCACCAGGGGGCTTAAAAGGGGACCACAGAAGGCAAAGTTTTAGAGCAAGTAAACCCTCCCTTTTTTCTAATCTCATTAGATTTCCAAAACAAAAGCTAAATGATTCAAAACAAAATCTATTAAAATATTTCCAAATCTTCAAAATAACATCCACAAAAACGTTTTTATTCAAAATGCTTTTAAATAATGAATCCGTAAAAATTTTTCCATTTTAAGCATATACATTTAAATAAAATTTTTTTTTATTAACACATCAGCCGTCTCCCACCAAGGGAGGGTGACCCGAAAAAGAAAACTTTCCTCGATCATTCCCCTCCATCCCTGTCCCTTTCCAGAAGGGGTTTCTTTCCTACAGTTATAAAACTGCAACATTAACACGCCTCCTTCAGAGTGCAGGGGACTGTACTTTTCCCCTCCCCCCAAAACAACATTTATTTAATCCCCTTTATAAATAAAGACAATTTACACCCGTTTACCCTGTTATAAAAATAATGAAATTTCAAAAGAAGGCCCCTAGTAGCCTAGGCATTTTGGGCAGACTAATACTAATTCTTATTCTATAATTTATAAAGGTTATGGATCATCTTTTAAGGGATTCCTTTAAAGCCCGTCAGTGTTTTCCCTCATCCCCGGGAAACCCAATGGTTATCTCACTGGTCACCTGACAGTGATTTTCCTAAAACCCCTGTGCAGAAGAGGGAAAAGGGGCCAAATGATCCCCTTGTTGGACACCCTTTTGATAAGTTTATTTCATGTTCTCAAAAACAGGAGGGAAAACCCCTTTTTGGTTCTGCAAGAGTTAGGGGGAAATTTTTATTTTTAAAAGAGGGCCGGGTTTAAAATATCCTTTTCCCTGACAATTTAAATCACCTCGAACATATTGATGCCCTTTTGTGCAATTCTTTACCAGGAGCTTCAGTAAAAGGCGGGAGGAGTGTTGTACCCCCCGCAGTTGGTCCCACTTTTTCTCCATCTTTTTTTTTAAAAGCAAAAAAGGAAAGCACCAAACCCCAACTTACCCAAAACCCAAACCCAACCCCCTAACTTAAAAGGGAACCCTTTTTTTGGGCCCAAATTTTTTGCTGAATATTTTAATAGTTTTAAAAATTTTTTTAATATTTAAAAAAAATTTTTTTTTTTCAGATTGATTTTCCCCAAAAATTTTTGCCCTAAAAAAAATTTTCCCCTCTGCAAATTTGGGAAAAAATGAAATCTTTCCCCTTTAAATCCAAACTTTCCGGTTGGGGGTTATGGGGAACGGGCGCATATATAACCTTATATATCTGTAACTCCTCAAACTGCAAGACAAATTTTCTAAGCTACGGTGCAACTTTTCATACCGAGGCGGATCATTTCGAACTCTGGGAAACTTTTCAGACCGTGGTGAGACTTTTCCCAGACCGTGGTGAAACGTTTCCCAGACCGTGGTGAAAAGCTGGCATAATAGGTACAGAGTTGCAGACAGTGGCCCCAAGTTCCAGAGAGCTACCTAGCAAAGTGCAACACAAAACTGCAACACAAAACACCTTCTGATTCTTCAGAACGTCGTCTACAACACAAATGAAAAACTACGGGCGCAAAAATTCCTTTTTTTATTGCGGAAAAATCTCCTGGCCATTAGTCGGGTTGTAACTTCCTCCTGATGAGGACGCCAAGAATATTGAATTGTCTGCTGGTGGAAGTGAGGATGATGAGGATGGTGAGAGGAGGAGTGAAGATGGTGAGGGAGGAGTGAAGATGGTGAGGGAGGAGTGAAGATGGTGAGGGAGGAGTGAAGATGGTGAGGGAGGAGTGAAGATGGTGAGGGAGGAGTGAAGATGGTGAGGGAGGAGTGAAGATGGTGAGGGAGGAGTGAAGATGGTGAGGGAGGAGTGAAGATGGTGAGGGAGGAGTGAAGATGGTGAGGGAGGAGTGTAGATGGTGAGGGAGGGGTGAAGATGGTGAGGAGGAGTGAAGATGGTGAGGGAGGAGTGAAGATGGTGAGGAGGAGTTTAAGATGGGGAGGGAGGAGTGAAGATGGGGGAGGGAGGAGTGGAAGATGGTGAGGGAGGATGAAGATGGGGAGGGGGGAGTGAAGATGGGAGGGAGGAGTGTAGATGGTGAGGGAGGAGTGAAGATGGGGAGGGAGGATGAAGATGGGAGGGAGGAGTGAAGATGGGGAGGGAGGATGTAGATGGTGAGGGAGGAGTGAAGATGGTGAGGGAGGAGTGAAGATGGTGAGGGAGGAGTGAAGATGGTGAGGGAGAGTGTAGATGGTGGGAGGAAGTGAAGATGGTGAGGGAGAGTGAAGATGGTGAGGGAGGAGTGAAGATGGTGAGGGAGGAGTGTAGATGGTGAGGGGGGATGAAGATGGTGAGGGAGGAGTGAAGATGGTGAGGGAGGAGTGAAGATGGGGAGGGAGGAGTGAAGATGGGGAGGGGAGTGAGATGGTGAGGGAGGAGGAAGATGGTGAGGGGGAGGGAAGATGGTGGAGGGGTGGGGG
>NC_069424.1:41375116-41471387 GCF_026875155.1 Cherax quadricarinatus
TTTTTCCCTCTACACCCTATTTTCGTATTTATCTTCAGTTAAAATCCTCTTCCAAAAATATTACTTATTTCAAGAATTTCCTTAATATTTTCAGTATTTAGTTTCACATCCGTCTCAGCAAATGAGATTACTTCACTTATCTTCCTTTAGATATTCTTAGATAACATCATTTTAAATGTACCATACTTTTTGTATGATGAACTTATTAAATATTCATGGAAAATAAGAGTTATCATGGATGAGTATGCGGAGGGGTGAGTCAGTGTGTGGGGTGAGTCAGTGTGTGGGGTGAGTCAGTGTGTGGGGTGAGTCAGTGTGTGGGGTGAGTCAGTGTGTGGGGTGAGTCAGTGTGTGGGGTGAGTCAGTGTGTGGGGTGAGTCAGTGTGTGGGGTGAGTCAGTGTGTGGTGGTGAGTCAGTGTGTGGGGGGTGAGTCAGTGTGTGGGGTGAGTCAGTGTGTGGGGTGAGTCAGTGTGTGGGGTGAGTCAGTGTGTGGGGTGAGTCAGTGTGTGGGGTGAGTCAGTGTGTGGGGTGAGTCAGTGTGTGGTGTGAGTCAGTGTGTGGGGGGTGAGTCAGTGTGTGGGGTGAGTCAGTGTGTGGGTGTGAGTCAGTGTGTGGGGTGAGTCAGTGCGTGGGGTGAGTCAGTGTGTGGGGTGAGTCAGTGTGTGGGGTGAGTCAGTGTGGGGCGAGTCAGTGTTTGTGTGAAACAGGGTGGATGTGAATCAGGGTGGGGAAGGAAAAAAGGTCAGTGCACGGGGTGGTACACCTAAGGAGGTCGGGTGCAAGGGCTCGTGTGGGAGGTGAAGTCATCGCGTGCGCCAGTGATTTACCTGTGTACAGTTATGAGAGTTGCTGTGGGGTAGCATCACTGAGGTGACAGAGCACGGGAATTTACATATTCAGGGATCGAGAGTTTCTCAACCCATGAAGTGCGAGCCAAGCAAAGTATATTAACAATTCAAACACCTTCGTCAGTACTAATTTAGTATTGAGTCTTTCACCCATTCAGTTCCTTCTCTCCTGTAAATGTCATGTTCTTTTTAAATATGGACTGGAATATTTAATCCCCTACTTTTCACGCCAGCTTTGGCAGTAAATAGTGGAGGATGGGGAGAAAACCTTTTGTTCTTCTATCAGTCTCATACATGTAAACACACGATACTTGTTGATAGTTCTTATTCTAAACAGAAGAAGATAGTTCTTCTCAGCAGATAATCTCAGTGTTGACTTCCAAGTCCTCCTCTCTCTGTTATTGTCTTCTCAGAACTTTTATATACCGACCTTACACGGTGTCACAATATACAAGCCCCACACACACAGGTTAAAACTGTGACTCTCTGTCTTAGTATCACTCTGTTATTCTCCTCTCTCAGTACTGAGAAGAAATTGCTGCTGTAAATTTCGGGAAGTGCGAACAGTGTGTTGTGTGGCGTCGCAATTTACGTATGAACGAGGCTGTTATGGCCTTCGATCCACAGACAGACACGAATATTGTGTTAGTTTTTTTTACCAGATCAATGGTAGGCGAGTCTCACTGCTGGAAACAACCGTATAAACCTTCACTGTGTACTAACGTATGTTACTATGTGTACATTTGCTAATATTGTCTAGTTCCAATACTGTCTAGTTGCAAATATTTGCAACAGAAATAAGATCAACAGAAAGAGCAAATATGTTAAGAAGGAAAGGCACTGCCGGGACATTTTTTTTTTTCGTATTATTTAACGTACACAAGCATGTACTCACTCGGACTCTCTCTCTCTCCTCTCTCTCTCTCTCTCTCTCTCTCTCTCTCTCTCTCTTCCTCACTCCGCACATATACAATGTTCGAATGAAGAAACTTGCTGTACCTGTGAAATGCTTCACTAATAAAAATACGCAGGAGCTGCACCTGTGTTTAGCTGACTTCTTAACCTTTGTTGTGATGTTACGAAGCTCCTCAGTTAATCCTCAAATTACTCGGTAAGAGTTTTCAGGATTTAATGTTTTACGCTGATTTCATAGATGTCCTGTCTCTTTCTCCTTTCTCGTTTAAATTTATATTTATCTTTCCTGCTTGTGCCATTCGTACCCTCTTTCCTTAAATCCTCCAATTTATTTCTAAAATCTCTTTGGACTTGCCATTCAGTTCTTCAAACATCTCTCTCATTCTTTATTGTGTTATTTCTCTCCATGTGTTTTATCCTGATCCCTGGTCACCTGTTAGCCCAAGAAATGGACTGTGTATTTAATGGCTCAATCAGATTCCACACATACAACTGCCTTTGTCTCAATCTCACCTAGAGAAAAACCCAGATTCAGTCACTCTGGTTTATCCCTGTAATACCTTTAACCTGCTGACAAATTTCCTTCACTGTCTTATATTTCTCTTGATTGGTTGATACATATACTTGATAAAATTCTAATTGGAGGGAAACGTTGTCACAAATGGCTGTTGCGCATCGTGGGTCTTGTTCCACAAAATAACAGATGGAACACTGGCATATTTTTCTGGCTGCTCTGTCATCCTTCGTGCAGGATTCCTGTTAATGGAATTCCAAGAAAAACAAACATGATTGCTAATATTAGTGCAATATCAAGACGAGAACTCTGTTATTGTTATCCTCGTTAATGTTACTACAAGACGAGTATATTTATATTGTAAGAACACTAGGGTGCTTATTTTATCACGAGAACAACACAAGAGGTGTTAATATTATCAGAAGAACAAGAGCAATAACAAGGTAAAGATGTTTTAATGTACACTACAACAGGATCTCTGGATTGCTTCTTTACATTAGCCCTGAAGCAAGGGCGAGGCATCTGGTTTACCCATGGATTAAAAAAATAAACATAGGATGACGGAGCTTTCTCAAAGTTTTCCTAAACGTATTTTTTTTGCTAAGGAAAAAAAACTACACCTAGTATTTTGGCTTCGCAATATGCAAACTAAGTTGGGTTGGAGCTTATCATGGGATCAATATGGAGACGAGTTTGGCAAGATTCTTCCTGGAATCTGTCATGTCTTCAAAACGATTCTCGTGATTTATTTTGTAATATTGAGAAACGTATATATAAAAGACGGGTGATACCATCAGCTTCCAAAGTTTAATTTCACTCTGTGTCCTGTACAGATAATTTCATTTACTAATGCAATTGGAACACCTTGGAACTTTTGCTGATAAACTAAAAAAAAAAATGGGTGAACTAACAGATAAGTATTTCGTTGCCACATAGTTATCGCACATTTAATAAACAGAAGAAATTTTAATAACCATGAACAGTTCCATGAGAATGAAAAAGTTATTCCATGAATAAAAAAATCCATAACTTTTTTTTATCCTTTATGGAACTACATAGATCACGATAAATTAGCAGTAATTTGTTAAGTGTGGCTGATTCATGAGGATAATTTGTGATAAAATTTCTGTAAGTTAGAAAAACAATGTCACAAACACGAGTGAAAGTAAAGTTTCTGAATAACAAAGTAGAGTTTCTGAAAAACAAAGTAGAGTTTCTGAATAACAAAGTAGTGTTTCTGAATAACAAAGTAGAGTTTTTGAATAACAAAGTAGAGTTTCTGAATAACAAATTAGAGTTTCTGAATAACAAAGTAGTGTTTTTGAATAACAAAGTAGAGTTTCTGAATAACAAAGTAGAGTTTCTGAATAACAAAGTAGAGTTTATGAATAACAAAGTAGTCTTTCTGAATAACAAAGTAGAGTTTCTGAATAACAAAGTAGAGTTTCTGAAAAACAAAGTAGATTTCTGAAAACAAAGTAGTGTTTCTAAATAAACAAGATTTTTCTAAAATAACAAAGAAGTTTCTGAATAACAAAGTAGGTTTTTTGAATAAAAATTTAGTGTTTCGAATAAAAAAAGTAGATTTTTCCGAATAAAAAAGTAGTTTTCTATAACAAAGTAATTTCCCGAATAAAAAAAGTAAGTTTTGAATAAAAAAAGTGTTTTTTGAAAAACCCCCAAAGAGGTTTTTAATAAAAATTTTTAGATTTTTTTGAATAAAAAAAGAGTTTTTAAAAAACAAAGTAGGTTTCTAAAATAACAAAGGGTAGTTTTTTCCTGAAATAAAAGTAGGTTTCTAAATAAAAAAGGGAGGTTTCTGAATAAAAAGTAGTGTTTTTGAAAACAAAGTAGAGTTTCAAAAATTAAAAAAAGAGTGTTCTAAATTAACAAAGTAGAGTTTTTTGAATAACAAAGAAATTTTTTTTCTAAATTTAACAAATTTGAGTTTCTGAAAAAAAATTTGAGTTTTGAATAAAAAAGAAAGGTTTTGAAAAAACAAAGGGGTTTTGAATAAAAAGATTTTTTCTGAATAACAAAGTAGGTTTTGAAAAACCCAAAGAAAGTGTTTCTAAATTTAACAAGTGGTTTCTAAAAATAAAAAAGTAGTTTTTATCTGAAAAAACAAAGTAGTTTTTCTGAATAACAAAGTAGGGGTTTTTCTGAAATAACAAAGATTTGTTTTTTTAAATAACAAAGTAGGTTTCGAAAAACAAAGAAGGTTTCTGAATAACCAAATAGATTTTTAAAATAAAAAGTAGGTTTTTTTGAAAAACAAAGATTTTTTTTCTAAATTAACAAAGTGGGTTTTTTCTAAATAAAAAAGTGGGTTTCTGAAAAACCCAAGAGATTTTTTGGATTAAAAATTTGAGTTTTGAAAAACAAAGTGAGTTTCTAAATAAAAAAGATTTTTTCTGAAAAACCAAATTTTGGTTTTCTAAAATTTAAAATGGTTTTGTTAAAAAAGTAGACTTTTGTGGATTTTTTAATCCTTTTTGAGTTTTCTGAAAAAAAAGTGGGGTTCGGTTTAAAAAAAGGTGTATCTAATTAACAAAGAAAGGTTTCGGGTAGTTATTTGGGTGTTTCCGTATTTTTCTGTTGTGGGCGGAATAAAAAGGTGGGGTTCGGATTAAAAAAGGGTTTTTCCGGGGGGAATAAAATTTTTTCTAAAATAAAAGGTTTGTTTTTGGGGGTTCGGATTTTCTTTAATGGGGGGTTGATTTTGGGTGTGGGGGGTTTTTTTTGGTGTGTGGGGGTTGGTTTTTGGGAAAAATTTTAAGGGATTTTCCCAAATTCAAAAAGGTTTTTTTGGTTTCGGGAAATTTTTAAAAGTAGGGGGTTTTATAACGGGGGTTTTGAAAAAAAGGGGGGGTGGGTTTTCGTAAAAAGTAAGTTAGGGGCGGGGGGGTTTTTAAATAACGTGGGTTTCGTGTGGTTCAAAATTTAAAAGTTTTTTTTTATTAAAAAAAACCAGTTTTTAATAAAAAATTTTTAAAAAAATTTTCTTTCAAATTCTTGAAAAAAAAAATAATTTTAAAAACAAAAAAATTTTTTACTTTTAAAAAATAAAATTTTTTTTAAAAAATTTTTTAAAAAAATTTTTAAAAAAAAAAACAAAAAAAAACAAAAAAATACAAAAACAAAGTAGATTTTTCTGAATAACAAAGTAGTTTTTCTAAATCCCAAAAGTAGACTTTCTGAAAAACAAATTTAGACTTCTGAATAAAAAAGGGGTGATTTTTCTGAATAAAAAAAGTGGGACTTTTTTAATATAAAAAGCAGTTTTTCCCTAAATAACAAAGCAGATTTCTGAAAAACCAAAGTGGGAAGTTTCAAAATAACAAAGTAGAGTTTTTTGAATAACAAAAGTCGTTTTTTCCCTGAATAACAAAGATTTTCCCTGAATAACAAAGTAAAATTTTCTGAATAACCAAAGTAAGTTTCTGAAAAACCCCAAAGTAATTTTCTGAAAAAACCAAATTTAGAGTTTCTGAAAAAAAAAATTTAAGTTTTCTGAATAAAAAGAGTTTCTGAATAAAAAAGTGGGTTTTCCCGGGATAACAAGGGGTTTCGAATAACAAAGTGAGTTTCTAAATTTAAAAAAAGTGGAGTTTTTTAAAATAAAAAAACCCAGGGGTTTCTGAATAAAAAAGGGTGGGAGTTTCTGAAAAAATTTAGTAGATTTTTTGAAAAACAAAGTAGAGTTCTGAATAAAAAAGTAAGTTTCTGAAAACAAAGTAATGTTTGCTACGGGAATAAAAACGTAGGGAAAGGGTCGGGCGGCTCGCTCTTTTTTCTTGACATGATTTTAAGATTTTGTATTCGTTTATTGCCACACTGAAAGATTATTTCCGTGCTTTTTTTTTTTCTGGGTTTTAAAAAATTTTTCCAATGAAACATTTCACGCCCCCAAACCTTTTTCCCCCTCTTTTCCTATATTTTCTTTTGGAACTTTCCCCGCCCCCCTTTCAAAAAGTCATTTCCTCTCAGTTTTTTGAACTTTATATTTTTATTCCCCCCCTATTTTGGGCTTTAGGGGCAATAGGTTGATTTCATTATCCTGTTCCCCAAAGGAAAAGCCCCATACCCTCGGGGGACCATTTTTGTTGAAAACCCTCTCCCATTTTCTCCCTATTTTTTGACCGGGGTGTGGGTTTCCATATTGGTGTTTGCATACCCCAATATGGACCTGAGGGACACGGGTTAAGTGTTGCAAATTTGAAGGGACTACTTCCTGCATGTCGTTTAAAATTTTTAGTTTCTGCCACATACGTTTTTAAATGCAGCATTATTTTGCTTTAGGGTTGCGCCCAGGAGATATGCCGGAAATAAATACTCCCCTTCCAAGGCCCTCAAAAAAGTTTTTAGCCTTTTCCGCCCCCCCCCTTTCCATCGGCCTATATCCGTCTGATACCCCGGGCCCTTTTTATAAGCCCAAAGCCTCCCGATTTTTCCGCTCCTTTTAAATCCTTTCCTGCCTCGTCCGTTTGGGTTTTCCCTCCCATTGGCCCACTTTGTCTGTGAAAGGGATAAAAATTGACAACCCCTCTTTCATGTTATTTAGAATATAAGAAAACACCCACGGGCCCTATACTTTTCCTTGGGAACCCACTCGTAAAATCCCCCCTTTTCCGTGCCCTCGTTGGACAACACTCTTTTTCCTTCCTGTCGGGGTATGCCTGGATCTATTTTTGATGCCCTTCTTTTAATTCCTGCCTGTTTTCCCCAAAATTTTGTGTACGAGTTTTTTGTTGGTTTCTGAGTGAAAACCTTTTTTAAAAAAAAAGCAACTTCCCCTTTTTGGCCCCCTTTTTTTTTTAAAATTCCCGAAGCCCCCAAAAATTTTTTTCCCCCCCTTTTTTCCTTTGGGAAACCCTTTTTTTTTTTTTCCCTTTTTTTTTAAAAAATTAAAAAATTTAAATTTTTTGGGTTTTTTGGGGGTTTTTTTTTTTAAAAAAAGGGGGCCCCCCTTTAAAAACCCCCCAAAAAAATTTTGGGGTTTTTAAAAATTTTTTTTCCCCTTTAAAAACCCCAAAAAAAATTTTTTTTTTTTTAAAAATCCGGGGCCCCCCCCCTTTAAATTTTTTTTTTTTTCCCCTTTTTCCCCCCTT
This sequence comes from Cherax quadricarinatus, assembly GCF_026875155.1. NCBI lineage: Eukaryota > Metazoa > Arthropoda > Malacostraca > Decapoda > Parastacidae > Cherax > Cherax quadricarinatus. The sequence goes on from NC_069424.1 coordinate 41,382,506, forward strand.
TTTTTTTTTCCCCCCAAAATTTTTTTTTTTTTTGGGTTTTTTTTTGGGCCCCTTTTTGCTTTCTTTTTCCCTTTTTTTTTTCCAAATTTTGGTTTTTCCCCCCCGGGGGTTTTTTTTTGGGGGGGAAAAAAAATTTTTTTTTTTTTTTAAACCTTTTTATTTTTCCCCCCCCCTTTTTTTTTGGGGGGTTTTTTTTTCCTTTTTTTCCCTTTTTTTTTTTTTTTTTTGGGGCCCCCTTTTCCCCCTTTTAAAATTTTTGGGAAAAAAATGTCTTCCTTTTTTTTTTGCCCTTCCCCCCCCCCTTCCCCCCCAAAAATTTTCCCCCTCAATTTTTTCCCCTTTTTTTTTTCCCCCATTTTTTTTTCCCCCCTTTTTTAACCCTTTTTTTTTTTCTTTTCCCCCAATTTTTAATTTTTTTTTTTTTTTTTAAAATTTCCCAAAATTGGAAAAACCCCCCGGGGGGGTTTTTTTTTTTTTTTTTGGGTTTCCTTTTTTTGGGCCCCCAAAAATTTTTTGTTTTTTTTTTTGGCCTTTGGGGTTTTTTTTTTTTCCCCTGAACCCTTTTAACCCCCTTTAAAATTTTTTTTTTTGGGGGGGGGGCCCAAAAAATTTTTCCCCTTTTAAAAAAAACCCCCCTAAACCCTTTTTTTGGGGTTTTTTTCCCCTTTTTTGGGGGGGGGGCCCCCCCCTTTTTAAAAATTTTAAAAAATTTTTTTCCAAAAATTTTTTTTTTTTTTTGGGAAAAATTTTTTTTTTTTTCCTTTTTTCCTTTTTTTGGTTTTTTTTTTTTTTAAAAAAAACTTTTTAAAAATTTTTTTTTCCCTTTTTTAAAAAAACGGTTTCCCCCCTTTTTTCCCTTTTTTTTAAAAAACCTTTCCCTTTTTTAAAAGTTTGGGGCCCCCCTTTTCCTTTTGGGTTTTTTTTTTTTTTTTAAAAAAAATTTTTTTTTTCCCAAATTCCTTTGGTTTTTTCCGTCCTTGGCCCATAACCCCGGGTTTTTGGGGGTTTTTTTTTTTTTTGGGGGGGGTTTTTTTTTTTTTTAAAAAGGGGGGGGGGGGGGGGCCCTTTTTTGGGTTTGGGGGGGGGGGGGGTTTGGGGGGGGGGGAAAGGGGGGCGGGAAGGGGGGTTTTTGGGTTTGGGGGGGGTTTCCCCCTTTTTTTGGGGGGGGTTTTTTTTTTTTTGGGGGGTGGGGTTTGGGGGGTTTTTTTTTAAGGGGTTCCCCCCTTTAAAAACCCCCCTTTTTTTTTTGGTTTTTTATCCCTTTTTTCGTTGGGGGGGGTTTTTTTCCGGGGGGAAAAAAAAAAAAAAAAAACCCCCCCCCTTTTTTTCCCCCCCTTTTTTTTTTTTTGGGTTTTTTTTCTTTGGGGCCCAAAAAAAAGGGAAAAAAAAAAAAGGGGCCCCAAAAAAAGGGAGGTTTTTAAAAAAATTTTTTTTTTTTTTTTTAAAGGGTTTTTTAAAATTTTTGGGGAAAAAGGGGGGTTTTTTAAAAAAAAAATTTTTAAAAAGGGGGGGTTTTAAAAAATTTTGGGAAAAAGGGGGTTTAAAATTTTTTTGGGGTTTAAGGGGAAAATTTTTAAACCCGGAAAAAAAAAACCCCCCCCCCCCCCAAAAACCAGGAAAAGGGGGGGGCCCCCCCCCGGGGGGGAAAAACCCAAAAAAGGTTTAAAAAACCCTTTTTGGGGGGCCCCCCCGGGAAACCCCCCAAAGGGGGGAAAAAAATTTTTTTTAAAAAATTTTTTTTTGGGAAAACTTTTTAAAAAGGGAAAAAGGGCCAAAAAGGGGGAATTTTAAAAAAGGGTTTTCCAAAAAGATGGAATAAAAGGAAAAATTTTTTTTTTTAAGGGGAAAAAAGGGTTTGGGGCCCTTTTTTTTTTGGGGGGGTTTTTGGGGGTTTTTTTGGGGGGGGGGTTTGGTGTTTTTTTTGGTTTTTTTTTTGGGGGTTTTGGGGGGGGGCCGGGGGGGGTTTTTTTGGGGGGGGTTTTGGGGGGGGGTTTTTTTTGGGGGGGGGGGGGGGGTTTTTTTTCTGTATCCCCTTACTGTTTTTCGCTACATGATCTTGTCTTATACTATTGTTGTCGTGAGGGTCGGTTTGACTTGGCGACGTATAAGAACTTTAAGAATGAAAGAATATTGCACGGGCCCGACAGATGCATACTATGCAGGTCCTTCGAATACTAGGCAAGTTCTTCATATACTAGGCAGGCCCTTTGAATTCTACGCAGGGTTCTTCGAATACTAGGCAGGGTCCTTCAAAATAGGCGGTTTCCCCCTTAAAAAATTAGGCAGGTTCTTGAATACCAGGCAGGTTCCTTGAATACTAGGCCAAGTTCTTCGAATACTAGACAGGTTCATTCATATACTAGGCAGGCCCTTCTATGTGCAGGTGATGTTTTACTAGTCAGGAAACTACCTAGGTGTGATCCGGGGTCAACGTCAACTCTATGACCAAGCCTCGAGGTGGGTCAGGGCAGGGATAAAACTAGGCTGTTGAAGGAGAAAAGTGCTTCCTGAGCCAGATATGACTGCTCAAAACAAAATTCCCACACTGTCATAAACGGGGAAGAGATGAATATAGCCTTTGCGCACCCTGACTCGCTCACCCATGGAGTTTTTTAAATTAGACAATGTGCAACACTTGGTATCATTTTGAGGAAACGTTTCGCCACGCAGTGGCTACTTTCAGTCCATACAAGGAGAATGTGACAACAGGAGGAGTTTGAGGAAATTTCAGCCTCACCCTGAATCGATGTAATCAGTCCATCAATCTTGAAAAAGGAATACATCGCATATGTGCGAAAAAAGTGCTTATGTATTGCGGATTTTTTTTAAAATGTGGTATGTAGTAGACTAGATGATGAGGATGCGCAGTCAGTAGGTGGTGTTTTCAAATTGATGGATTCTGATTACATGATTCAAGGTGAGGTACTGATTGCCTGGAAAGTACGCCTGTGGTGTGTGTGTGTGTGTGTGTGTGTGTGTGTGTGTGTGTGTGGTGTGTAGTGTGTGTGTGTGTGGTGTGTGTGTGTGTGTGTGTGTGTAAGAGTGCGTGAGTGCAAAGGTGTGTGCGCAAAGTATCACCAAGGACAAATTCGTAAGTAGCTCGTTACTGTAAGAGGAAATCACGAGAAAAACGTATGGATTCTTCTTTCAAATACAACAGCTGATTATTACAAGGAAGCAGAAGGCAAATACATTGTTAATAATTTAGATTTAACAATCATGAAAGTATATATCAAAAAGTCTAAAGCCGAGACAAATGCTCAAAGTTAATTTAAGTCTTTTTAGTTTTCACTGATGACGTAAAGCGAATATTGATATAAGTCTGAGCTTGTCTTTGCTGTTGGTGTATTGTAATTTATAAGTGGCAAATGGATCATTAAAATTATATATTGTAGATTAAAAAAAACAGTGTGTATCTCCACTAAGTCTTTATACAATCGACTGAGATATTGAAAGATGGGAACAAGCAAATACAGATAAAAAGGCAAAAAAAAAAAAAATAATTTCGGTGTGGAAGCCTCAGATAAGACTAGAAAAAGGATGTCTGAAACTGGCTGGCAAAGTGACCCTCGTGAGAGGTCTTGGATTTCAAGAATCTGAGGAACTTCCTTGCTGTGTTGAGCGACGAAGATATACCAAGATGACTTGGTAGTGAACATTAAAATGGTATAAAATACCGACAGGTTGTTAGGTAAGACACATATGCAACAGTTAGGTATCTATATAGGCTCCATCCTGTCACTTCAACTCAATATTGTTTCAGACTATGGAACAATGCTCTTCTCCAGACTGAGGGACTGACCACCCCAAAACTTCAAGGGTGATGGACTGATTACATCGTCTTCAAGTATCTTCTGCTTCTATCAACTTTTCTGTTGCATATGTGTCTTACCTAACATGACTTGGTATTGTTGGTATATATCCATTATTTTATATAAAGTTTTAATAGATTACTTTTTTATTTAAAAATTAAATCAAATCTTTTTTATTTATTAATTAATTATGCAGAGAATAATTACAATTTGCTTATAAGTGTTAATGGAAATATTTCTACATAACTTTCATAAGACACATTGTTAATGCATTAACATTTTCTTATAGAAATGAATGTATACATAGAGTTTTGAATTTAAATATGGATACATAGATAAATTGCATTAATCCACAGTATAAAAATTCCTGCATACATCCCTTCTAAGCGTCCATGCACATTCCATAAATTTTTAAATCGATAAAATACAATTATGTTTTTCGTTGTGTGGGAAATGTGTTAAGAAACTATCTGGAAAACTTAGCCTGGAAACCTTTTGGGAAATTTTCGGAGCAGGTTTTTTATAGTCTCCTTCCTTCGGGGTTATTGGAAAATGTTCTTCGTGTAAGCCTTTATGTTTGTTTGTCGTTGGTTTGTATTAAAAAGTTACAGACAAAACTTTGTATTGCAAAACAAATTTACTTCGAGTAAACTATTTATTTGGCTAGAATATTAGGGTTTAATTTGTATCGAATGTGTTTCTAGTAATAAGATGCAAAGAAATATCTAAAATAAGTTGTGTATGGAATTGAGGATCTGTGTTAAACGAGGAGTGTCTTAGATGTACATGTGCAACCAGACGATGTGTAACTCAAATAGGTTCACTCACACACACACACACACACACACACACACACACACTGCAGACCAGTGTCACTGACGTATATAGTATGGAAAGTCATAGAGAAGATCATCAGGAGTAGAGTGGTGGAGCACCTAGAAAAACAAAGGCTAATAAACGACAACCAGCACAGTTTCAGGGAAGGAAAATCCTGTGTCACGAACCTACTGGAGTTTTATGACAAGGTAACAGAAGTAAGATACTAGAGAGATGGATGGATAGACTGCATATTCTTGTATTGCAAGAAGGCCTTCGACACAGTTTCTCACAAGAGGTTAATGAAAAAGCTAGAGGATCAGGCACGCATAACAGGAAAGGCACTGAAATGAATCAGAGAATATCTGACAGGGAGGCAACAATGAGTTATGGTACGTGACGAGGTGTCAGAGTGGACGCCTGTGACACGAGCGGGGTTCCACTGGGGTCAGTCCTAGGACCTGTGCTGTTTCTGGTATATGTGAATGACATAACGGAAGGGATAGATAAGAAGTGTCCTGTTTGCAGATGATGTGAAGTTAATGAGAAGAATTAAATCGGTCGAGGATCAAGCAGGACTACAAAGAGACCTGGACAGACTACAAGCCTGGTCCAGCAACTGGCTCCTTGAATTTAACCCCGCCAAATGCAAAGTCATGAAGATCGGGGAAGGGCAAAGAAGACTGCAGAGTATAGTCTAGGTGGCCAAAGACTGCAAAACCTCACTCAAGGAAAAAGATCTTGGGTGAATATAATACCACCGAGCACATCTCCTGAGGCGCACATCACTCTCAGATAAACTGCTGCAGCATATGGGCATCTGGCAAACCTGAGAATAGCGTTCCGATACCTCAGTAAGGAATCTTTCGAAACTCTGTATACCATATACGTCAGGCCCATATTGGAGTATGCACTACCAGTTTGAAATCCACACCAGGTCCAGCACGTCAAGAAATTAGAGAAAGTGCAAAGGTTTACAATAAGACTAGTCCCAGAGCTAAGGGCAATGTCCTACGAAGAAAGGTTAAGGAAATCAACCTGAAGACATTGGAGGACAGGAGGGATAGGGAGGGGGACATGATAACGATATATAAAATAGTGCGAGGAATTGACAAGGTGGACAAAGACAGGATGTTCCAGAGATGGGACATAGCAACAAGAGGTCACAATTGTAAGCTGAAGACCCAGATGAGTCAGAGGGTTGTTAGGAAGTATTTCTTCAGCCATAGAGTTGTCAGGAAGTGGAATAGTCTGGAAAGTGATGTAGTGAGGCAGGATCCGTACATAGCTTTTAAGATTAGGTATGATAAAGCTCTTGGAGCAGGGAGAGAGAGGACCAAATAGCAACCCGTGAAGAGGCGGGGCCAGGAGCTATGAATCGACACCTGCAACCACAATTAGGTGAGTGCACACAAACATACACACTCATGCATCACACACACATTTCCTACACCCACGTGTATGCACTCCACATGCGCTTGCACGCACTCTCACATTCACATTGCGAGTGAGCTTAGGCAAATGATGAGAGTTGCACGCGTCATTTGCCTAAGTGTCTAGGAAGATATTACGGGTATCTGAGCAGTGATTAGTGAACGACAGTGCCTAGGAATAGTCACCTAAGGATAAAATATGCTTTCCAAAGACACCAAAGAAAGGCGAAGATAAAAATTCAATCATTTTTAGAGTGAGCGTGTGGGTGTTAGACTGAAAGGGAGAAGTCAGTGAGAAGTCAGGGACAAAGTGGTGTGATATATGGGATCACAAAACGATAACTAACGGTTTTGAACAATGACGAAGTGGAAAGAAGAATAATTCGTTATTTGTGTTAGAAAAATAATTGCTGATTGTGAGAGATCAAGAAACTTTGTGACTCACTGGAAATAGAGGAAAATATATAATTTCTCCAGAGAAAAGCATTTGAGGCTCAGGTAGCAATGGTATTTCAAGTGCCAAAATAACTTTATTAGCGTAACTAACACTAAGACCAAGGACATGATTATTGAAGAGTTCAATATTTTTGTTGTCGATGTATAGTTCCCTACGTAACGCTAAGTGGTCTAAGGCGTCACGTAGGGAACTATGCCACCTTCCAAACCATGGGCTCAAACCATACCAGGAGGGGGATAGAACCCGCGATCAAGAGTCTCAAAATCTAGACCGCGATTAGCCAGGGGCCAGCTGCCACAATAAGATTCATCTAACTAGGAAAATTTTCTAACCATAGGAAGGTTAGCATAGGCACCACTGTGACCACAAATGCAAGTTTTTACAGACGAATCTCCAGCTAGCGTGGCCGTGACGAACTCTAGCTCAAGTCCCCTCAAAGCCGTCAACATGATCTTTTGGGGCTACTGGCCCAGTGGCTAACGCTCGGTCGAGTTTTGAGACTTCTGATCGCGGGTTTTATCCCGCCGTGGAAAGGGTTTTGTTTGCAATGTGTCATTACGATTTGTGAGTAATAGGCCAAACCCGTGACCGCGTTTTTTCTTATACCTCCACATGTTTTGCGCATGCGTTGGTATATATCACTCGTGTGGTAAATACAGGAAAAAGAATGATTACTTGACCCCCCTGGTGTGCCCCCCACTGGCTTGAAACCAGGCTAATAGCGTTTTGAAGCTTTGGGGGTGAGTGGTCAAAGTTGTCACGTAGGGGAATGAACTTTCTAAAAACATGGGTTCGAATCCTTTTGCCCGCGACATTCAGGCAAAAGGTGTGGGGGAGGAGGAAGTTTACTTTAGTAAAAGTAGGCCTTAGAAGGGGTGTAATTCGCCTAATACGTTTAATATATTTATAGATGGAGTAAAAAAAAAAGTGAATGCTGGCTTTTGGGGGAGGGGGTGGGATATAATTTTGCGGAATCAAATAAAAAAATGGGATTTGACACATTACTTTTTGTGAGTATGTGCTTTTGGGGAATTGAAGAGAATATGCAAGAAGAAAATTTTTAAAAGAATATATGGTCCCAAAATTATTTTGGTTGACATGGTTGTGAATGTTGCAACGAGGAGGCGGTGGAGGGGGGGGGATATTTCGTGCAAAAGGGAAAAGTAGCGGCGTAAATATTATGCAGAGAAATTCGTAGTAAGGGATTTTAGGAGGGGTGGGGATACAAAAATTTTTATTAGAAGGTGAGGAGGGTTTGGGTGGTGGTTGATTTTTTTAGAGGGAGGGGCAAAATAGGATATCTGGGGGGTGTATAAATTATAAGGGGAGGGAAAAGGGTCGTCCTAGGAAGGAGAAGGTAAAGGGTAAAAGACTTTGTGTGGAAGGGAATAAATGTTAAAGGGGGAAGGTTGGGTATTTGCTGTTTAGTGTGCCCTTTAAACTGTCAACACACCCAACATTTGGGGATTTTGATGCAGGGAATTTCTTCAAATTTTCCCTAACCTACAGCATATTTACTTTCACTAGGGGAAATTTTTCCACTGGTGATTTCCCCTACTACTGCTTCATTTCTCGTCTGCAGTATTAAACCCCTTTCCTCCCATTTTCCCTATGCTTTTATCAAGATGGATGAATGAAAAATCGACTCAAGTTGAGGATGATTCCCCAAAACTACCTCTTTCTCCAGTTTTCTACACTAGGCGCGGAACCCCTTTCGGGAAATTTACAGAAAAAAGATACTCAAATGTTGCAAAAAGTGGGGCATTTTAAATTTCCCAAAAACAACACACACACACACACACACACAACTTTTTCCAAAAATGTTCTTAAAGCTTGCAACACACTTCAAAAAACATTCCTCGCCCCTATCCTATCCCCTTTAACAATTAATACATTTTCCTACTGCGCGCATACACCCGCAAAACTCCCCCATTTTCCATTAACACCCTTTACTCCCCCCACACACCTTTCCCCTCACCAAAAAAGTTTTGAAAAAATGTGTGTTTGATAGAAAACTGCATACTAAATTTTTTTTTTAAAAAATGTTTTCCTGTGGTTAGGCGAGAGATAGACATAATACCAGTTTGGTTTATTTTCCCCCTGCATTGTTGCATCAAATTGTTGAATATTGCTCTGTTCGGATGATTTTTTTTTCGTATGACAGTTTTCTGCTTCACCTGCTTCCGCTTCTGATATTAGTTTATCTATTTTTTCAAATCCGCTGTTTCTTGTTTCTGTTGTGAAAAGGTCTGGGGTTTTTTAGTATCTGAGTGCGAATTGTTGGTTTAGGAAAGGGAAACCCGCCTAGTTCGGACCAGCATTCTTGTTCTCTGTTACTGTTCCCCTTTATTTTTGCTATGAAAATAAGCCTGAGGTTTTGTGTCTCCTGGAATAGGTTTCAATGGGAAAAAACTATTTTACTTCTATTGTACTTCTCATTTTTCTGTGACAGTTTCCCATGTGGTGTTATACTGGGGAAAAGGGAACTAACCCCTTTTATTGTGGGGTGATGGGGGCTAGCTTAAAAATGGGTTGTGCCGAAGTTTGGTGGGGTACAGGCGTTTACGTGGATGGTGGAAAGACCTCTTTACACGAAATGTAAATGTAAACATTTGCTTGATGAAAAGTTGTGAAAAAGGATAGTTGTGTACCTCAGGGCATTTATTAAAAAAAAAAAACTTTTTACCACGATGACTTTTTCATCTAAGTCAATCGTGGCTTAATACTGAAGCCATCGTGGCCAACCTTTTTTTAAAGACATTTCCCAAATGTACAAAAGTGTCCTTTTTCCCGTCATCGGGGCATCATACATACCCTTAACGACCATTCCCCAAGAACGTTAAACCCCCTAGGATTTTTTGTAGCTTAACGAAATGAAGGAGGGTCAATTCCCGCGAGTTAGAACCCCTACTAATAAAAAAACTTACATGGGCCTTTTTTTTTTGTGTTTTTTTTTGTCTTGGCAAAAAAATTTCTTCTGATGTAAGAAAAGAGGTGGGAAACAGGCCTGGTTCAAATGCCGCCTTTTGAATTAGTCATCAGGTGAATTCTAAATAAGAAAGCTACGTGGAGGGTTGGCATTGTTACCCCTCGGTTTTCCTGGGGACCGTACGTCAGATGCCGTCCGGTGGGGGGAGTTTAAAGGAATAGAATGGGCATTTTATAGTAACTAATTTAGATAAATAGAGCTCCATACTTCTTATCCCCACACTAGATTCTCTCTGCTTGTTGTGCAAGAAAGATATATAATACCGACAAGATGAAAGTTAAGACACATGTGCAACATCTGGTAATCTTTATTGAAGACGTTTCGCCATCCAGTGGCTTTATCAACACAGATTCTGAACATCAAAATGGTATACAATACCGACAGGTTGTTAGGTAAGACACATATGCAACAGTTAGACAACTTTATTCCGAAACGTTTCGCCTACACAGTAGGCTTCTTCAGTCGAATACAGAAAGTAGGCAGGAACAGTAGAGATGTGAAGACGATGTAATCAGTCCATCACCCTTAAAGTCGTAGAATTTGAGGTTGTCAGTCCCTCGGCCTGGGAAGTTCAGTTCCATAGTTCCTGACTATGGAACTGAACTTCTCCAGGCCGAGGGACTGACAACCTCAAATTCTACGACTTTAAGGGTGATGGACTGATTACATCGTCTTCACATCTCTACTGTTCCTGCCTACTTTCTGTATTCGACTGAAGAAGCCTACTGTGTAGGCGAAACGTTTCGGAATAAAGTTGTCTAACTGTTGCATATGTGTCTTACCTAACAACACAGATTCTAGGACATAATTAGAAGACAGTAGAACTATATACAAAAGATGAAGTAATCAGTCCCTCAGCCTTGGAATGGAGAGCACCGTGGTTGAAGATATTCTGGAGCAAAGGCAAGGAGACTGGCGCTAATATAGGCGTCAGTGGATAGGGACGTGTAGCAGACGAGGGCATAGTCACTGGTAGGCGGGATTCCCCAGTAGAAGTAGGTCCTTCCCAAAGAGATGGGTTGTTGTGTGTAGTTGTCGTCCCGTGAAGTTTTGGGAAAATCTTGATTTGAAAACATGTACAAAAACCTTCAGACTACGAAAAAACTTCAACTAACCCTCTCTTTGGGAAGGGACTATTTCCCACTGGGAATCCCCCTCCAGTGCTAGCCTCGTCTGTACAACCCTGACTTTACTATATAAGCGCCAGGCCCCTTGCTTCTGTTAGAATTCCCCAGCTACGGTGCTCTTGCCCCCAATTCTAGGTTGAGGGATGATTACCTATTCTGTTAAAGTCCTATGTCTTAAAGTTATGTCTAGAATTTGTATTGATAAAGCCTGGATGGGCGAAATCTACATAAAGAAAACCCAGATGCTGCACATGTGTCTTAACTTTCATTCTGCTTTTTCCCTACCCTTTAATTTAGGTTTTAAAAAAAGTTCGTTTATATATATAAAAAAACCCCTTTTGTATGAATGATAAGCGGAATTTTGTTTAAAATTTCCCAAATTTTTATAGTTGTTGCAAATTGACCATAATCTTGGGCAAATTTACCCCTTTAACAACTAAACGATGCTTAAGTTCAGTGTAGGAACGTTTCCTTAGATGACATGTGTTTTTCTTGGAAGTCTTGACAGTTATTTAAAATAACAAAGAGACACAAACGTGCGGAATACAAAAAAAACCCCGCCATAAAAGGGGAGTTTAGACGAGTTTGGGCCCAATTTAACCATTTACAATGTCACATTGACATTTACATGCTTGGGGTCTGATCACGACATCGTAGTGCACGATTCCCCACCAAACCTCACGGGTGGGGTTTGGGGAACCCCGCGACAGGGTTGTAAAATCCAGACCCCCTATGCAGTTGGATTTCCGAGGTTAGATAGGCACTAAGTGGTATCTATGTACCATCTGGGTATAAAAAAACCCTTTAGTTATCCTTGGTAAAAAATTTCCGAAAATTTGGGTTTTTAAAAGACACGTAAGCAAACACTATGAATAACAAAAAACCTTTTGGGGCTGGGCCCTTTGATCATTCAGGACCCAAAACGTTTTTAATAAAATGTCATGGTTTGCTTACTGTTTTTCTAAAATAAATTCCCTTGTTGGATGAACCTCATCGCAGCCAGCGGTAGGGGTAACACATGGGTTGGATTTCTACGACCTTGAGGGGATTAATCCCCCCCCGTGGTATGGTTGTTGGGGAGATTTAAAGGAAAAAATACTTGTCTCTTCAGGATTTCATTAAAATTGGTAATTATTTAACTGCATCGTGTTCCTGGGGAGTTCTTTTTATTACTTTACGAAACTTTGGGGACGAGAAATGTAAGAAAAGTCTGTATTCTTCATATTTTTTGGTGTAAGGGATTTTTCTTGCTGAGCGTGCGCTTTTTGTTTTTCATAACGTTTATGGCGAACGTTCCCCAATATTTCATCTCCGTTGTTATTTAAATTGCTGCATTTGTATCGCAATGGTGTGCCCCTGTGAGTTAACGGGTTCTTCAATATTTACTTTCCCGTAGTATATTCAAGTATGTCGGATTTTTGTTATTTTGGGATTAAAAAATTTTCTTAACCCATTCCGGGGGGGCAACCCTTCATTTAAGGCTTTTCCCCAAAGGAAAGGGGGAAGGGTTTTTTCCCCCCTGTTCAATAGGACCAGGTTCCCCAAAAAGGGTTTTGAATTTTTTCCGATTTTTTTTGGGTTTTGTCTTTCGCCCTTGTATTACTCTGACTGGGTTAAGCCGCTTCTGCTTCTTGGGTTCTTTTGCCTTTTAAAAAACATATTTAAAATTGCTTTTAAAGGGAAATAAAAAAGTTTTTAACCCGGGGTGTTTTTTTCCCTTTTCACCGGAAAAGGTTTTCCCCAGGATGTTTATTTTGGGTGGCCGAATGGCAAAGAAAGGGTGGAAAAATTGGTTAGGGGGGATTCCCCCTTTTCAGGCATTTTGTAGTTTGGGTTTCCCTTTGCACAAATTTTGGGTTCGGTTATTTCTCCCGCATTTGGGGGTTTTAAAGGTATATTGTTAGGGGTTTGCCCCTATTTTAATCTTTGGGAGTCGGCTTTGTTTATCTATTTGCATGTATTCATGCCAACTGCTGCAATTTATGTTATTTTGGGGGATTCGACTGTTTCATAGGTTTACTAGCCCCAAAGCAACCCTTTGTCTATCCATAAAAAAAATTTTTTACAGGTTTGTCAAATTGCCCTTCCATTCATTCCCCATAAGCCCCGAAGCCCCAAAAAAGGGTTTATTTTTTGTGAATCATTAGAAGGAACACAAACCCCCTTCTTTGAAAGTCCAGATCCTTCAGCGATTCCTTTCCTGAAGACAGATTTTCCCCAAATAGGATTGCTCGCAAGACCTATTTTCCTCATCACTGGCTACCAATATAGCACACAGGATTTCCTCCTCAATTTGTTTGTATATATAGCAGCCGACACTGACTCTTTTCGGGGTTATCCTAAGTACTTTACGCTATATAAGATAATTGTACTTACGTGTACCTGTGCCTAAATAGGCTTACTGACATTTCGGTTGATTATCCCTTAAAGCATTCTCTTAGACCAACTATATAATATAGCTTCTCAACAGCTGAAATAATCAAAAAGGATTTCCCGAAAACAAACCCCAGAGGAGCCGGTAGTCTACACAAAGCAGGAGGAGGGAGGGAGAATTTACCCTCATTCAGTAATGGTATTGGCACTTACCTGGGCGGGCAGACACTCAGTGCCACAGTAAAGGCGTCTTGATGGGTATTATAGTTGATGCTAGTGGTGGATATGCCCCGGGAATACAGTCTATTTCATTGATAGGTTCGAGATATTCCTACTGCCCACCAGTGGATGGTATACGAGGATATAACATACTGGAGCGATATACGTTAATAAAAAGGAAATGAATATATTTTTGGCACGGCCTTCAGCGGCAGGTCATATAAACCACAGTGCTTGGAATATCGCCTTCAGTTACATCAAAGAGATGCAGTAAGTCAGGTATACCAAGGCACTTGGACTGAAGTATTATAGCCATAATGAAAAGTCGGTATCTACTCGGACAGAAAAATGATCTACTGAGGGTCTCTGACTGAGGCCGAAATATACAGCGATCTTTTCTACCTGTCTTATACGAACATAAGAAGGAAGGAACACTGCAACATGCCTACTGAACCATGCGAGGCAGGTCCACGTCTACTACAGGATTAAGCGGATGCCCCAACCTAGTCAGGTCAGGTCACATTCACTTAAGGAAGGAACACGGCAACTGACCTAGTAGCACAAGCTAGTCAGGTCCAACTCACACCCACCCACACCCACTCATGTATTTATCTAACATATTTTTAAAACTACACAGCGTTTTATCCTCTATAACTGTACTCGGGAATTTGTTCCACTCATCCACAACTCTGTTACCAAACCAGTGCTTTCCTATATCCTTCCTGAATCTGAATTTTTCCAACTTAAAACCATTGCTGCGAATCCTTTCTTGGCTAGATATTTTTAGCACGCTATTTTACATCCGTTTATTTATTCCTGTCTTCCATTTATACACCTCAATCATCTCCCCCCTAATTCTATGCCTTTCTAGAGAGTGCAGATTCGGGGGCCCTCAGTCTATCCTCATAGGGAAAATTTCTGATACATGGGATCAACTTTGTCATCCTCCTTTGTACGTTTTCCAGAGCATTTATATCTATTCTGTAATACGGTGACCAAAACTCTGCAGCATAATCTAAATGAGGCCTAACCAAGGATATATAGAGTTGAAAAACAACCTGAGGATTTCTCTTATTTATGTTTCTTGATATGAAGCCAAGGATTCTGTTAGCTTTATTGCGAACACTAATGCACTGCTGTCTTGGTTTCAGATTACTGCTAACCATAACTCCCAAATCCTTTTCTCAATCAGTAGTATTAAGATATACATTATTTAGTTGATATGTGGCATGGTCATTTTCCAGTCCAATGCTTAGAACTTTGCATTTGTCTATATAAAACTGCGTCTGCCACTTCTCCGACCATTGCATCAGTCTATTCAAATCATTCTGGAGTGCTCTAATGTCCTCGTCAGAATGAAATCGACGGCCTATTTTGGTATCATCGGCAAACTTGCTTATGTCGCTCTTTATTCCCCCATACTTCTAAGTGGTTTCTCAATTAGAAGAATGGTCCTGGTGGTAGCAGGACAGGTATTTGATATCTGAGTTATAAGGCTTTCAATAGTAAGAACCCGGAAACAGACCTGTGCATATATCCATCAGTGGCACCGTCTGTAACCCAACTGTCGCCCCCCACAATCCCAGCATACTCTTGCAGTAAATGTATTCAAAAGCACGACACTCAAACATATGTTTTTTGTTTACTCGGAATACCATACCACAATACAAGACACTACATCAACATTTATACCATAACATATATCTACATCAGTACTAATATACCATAACATTCTACATCAGTACTATACCATAACATTACATCAGTACTATACCATAACATACTACATCAGTACTATACCATAACATACTACATCAGTACTATACCATAACATACTACATCAGTACTTATACCATAACATACTACATCAGTACTATACCATAACATTCTACATCAGTACTATACCATAACATACTACATCAGTACTATACCATAACATACTACATCAGTACTATACCATAACATACTACATCAGTACTATACCATAACATACTACATCAGTACTATACCATAACATACTACATCAGTACTATACCATAACATACTACATCAGTACTATACCATAACATACTACATCAGTACTATACCATAACATACTACATCAGTACTATACCATAACATACTACATCAGTACTATACCATAACATTCTACATCAGTACTATACCATAACATACTACATCAGTACTATACCATAACATACTACATCAGTACTATACCATAAAAATACTACATCAGCATTATACCATAACATACTACATCAGTACTATACCATACCTTAATACTTCCAACACAACCATACCATAATACAACATATCCTGTACCATTCCACTACACACATCCAATACTATACAGTACAATACTATACATTAAATTTCTCAGCATATCGCTACTCACCACAGCAAATCATTGGGCAGTTTAAGTAAAAAAAAAAAACTCGCTGTCATTTGTGTACAGTTTCTTTTTCAGAATTTTTCTGCGTAGGCCTCTATCAAAACTATCTCTACAGATACTTGACGCGGGAGATCTCATTCTTTCCTTGACAGTGTCCTCTCTGATGTCTCTGGTGACAGGTATCTCAGACGAATGGGAAAAATAGCTTTCATAGTTTTGTCTTGGAAATCCCTAAAAGTTTATACCCAGTCCTGGGTTCCTTAGATGAGAGTTGTGCCTGGGCCTTCCATGCTGCAGACTGGGGCACCACAGTCTTACTCTGTTACTTTACACCTTGTAGCCGGTAGCACCGTAGCGTCATTCTCTCCTGCGTCTCATGATGTTACTATATGAAAGAACGAACGAACGAACACGTTCAGGTAAGATGGGATGAGCGGGGAAGACGGGACAGACGAAGAGTAGCTCTGGAGAGGAGTGTCCTTAGTCGCAGAAATAGAGCCAGGGCTTAACCCAGCAGCTAAGGCGATCGTGGGACAGAGAATGGAACGTGGGTCAGAGAAGGTACCTGTCAGAGAGTCCAAGGTTATTTGTAAATAGGGTTAGGAGCAGGATCATACAAGGAGTAGAAAAGGTTGTGTTGGTTTGTGGGTCTGCGAATGTCTTCGTCAAGGAGAGAGGTCCAGTAGGCATGTCGTGTCTCAAGTTTGTCTATCTGTCTGTCACTGAGCGTCTTCCAGTACAGATTCAGCGCAGGGATGTCTAATTGGGCATGGAGAGACTCGCTTGTGGCGAAGTCCTCCCATCTGACATCAAGCACCCAGCGCAGCGCCTTGTTCTGGACACGCTGCAGTTTAAATTTGTTTTAGTTGCAAGAGAGAGGGCTAGAGGAGAATAAGTTATCAGAGGACGTATTAGGGATTTGTAGAGGTGTAGTTTGGTGCGCTGGGAGGCATGTTTCAGCTTGTAGAGGCCCGCAAGGGCTTTACTAGCTATTGCATGCCTTGAGTAAATGCGTCCGTGTAAGCGAAGAAGGTAGTCAAGATTAACGCCAAGGTCAGTGACAGATTGTGTGATGGGGTTGTTAGTGCTGGTGTGAGCTGTTTTGAGCTCGACAGGTAATGGAGGATCACGTTTCCTATAGTTAAAATACGCAATGCTGGATTTAGCTGCATTGGATTTGATCCTCCATTTTTGTTCCCAGATGGCTATCCCGTCGACCTCATTTTGTGTTGTTTTGTGTGTTTAGTGTATCTATATTGGAGTGAGTGATAAGTTGTGTAATGTCGTCTGCTTAGGCTAGTGTGATGGAGGTTGTGGTATACAGGTGTTGGAATGTCGTTACTGTATAAATGTAGAGGGTAGGGGAGAGGACAGATCCCTGGGGTACTCCCAGCATTTAGTGTGAAGTAGTCAGAGTAACAGCCTTGGAATTTGATTCTCATGGTACGGCCGTCTAGGAAGTTGCAGAGGAGTTTACGGGTAGTGAGAGGCAGGTTAAAGTTAGTGCAGAGTTTGTACTTAAGCCCTTCGTGCCAGTGTCAAAAACTTTTTCAACGTCTTTTGCAACCAGGGCTGTTCTGTTTGTTTTGTGTTTATGTGGATGTAGTTAAAGGGAATGATTTTTTAATGCACCCTTTTGTGGATCTGTGGATAAAAGGAGGATTTCATTTCCCGGCATTTCTGGCGCTCTTACAGATGACGCTGAAGCCTGGCCAGCGGGGCCTCTCAAATTCCCCACCTCCATTGCCCCCCCCCTCCCGTAAAAAACAGGTCCAAATGCCGTGGCCTCGGGGTTTAAAAGGGTTCAAAAAATTACTGCATTCCACCCAAGACATGATTTGAAAGTGCATTTTTTTCCCAGCAAGGTTTTTTCTCGTAGAATTTGAGGTTTGCCCAGCCCCTCGGCGGAAGGTCTTCCCCCCGGTTTTCCGTCCTGACCCTAAAGGCTTCCAGCTTTGTTGCAGCTTTTTTTCGGGGTCTTCGCCTCTTCTGCTAAATATCAGTTTTTGTGAAAACCTCAGCCTTGCCGGCTGCTTTCAGAAACCCCCCTCCCCCCCCTTTTTTTGGTTTTTGCCTTGTTACCAAAAAAACAAAAGCTTTAGAAAAATTTTTTTTTTTCCCACCCCCGGGCTTTAAAAAACGTAAAAACCCATTGAACAAAAAACTTTGAGGGGGAAATTAACCGGGTTTTCCCCCCCAAAAAAAGTTTTGGAAATTTTTCCCCAATTATACTTTTAACCTATTTTCCTTAAAATTAAAAACCTTTTTCGTGGGGAAAGGGAAACCCAATGGGTGGGGAACCATGGCCGATTTAAAAGAAAATTTTTGTCCCAAATGCTGTTTTCACCCCATGTATTTTCCTCTTTTCAAAAGCTCCCTTTTGGGCAAACCCAAAAACCCCTGGTTTTCCCTTTTTAGGAACCATCCCCCAAGGGGGGGACTAAGCCAAATTGAACCGGCCCAATGCCACCAAATTGTTTTTTACCTTTAGCCCCCCGGGGGGCAAAGGGTTCTTTGGCCGGGGCCCTTTTTTGGGGCGGGGGGTTACGGGGGTTTTCCCCTGGGACAATTTGGGGGAACCCTAGCCCCTTTTGGGGGTTTGGGGGAACTAGCCCAAAGGAGGGGCAGGAACTAGCCAAAAATTTGGGAGGGGGGCCCCTCCCAAAGGTAAGGGGTTTTTTGGGGAAGGGGAAACCAAAGGGAGGGGGAAAAGGGTGACGGGGGGGCTGGAGCCCTGGGGAAAGGGAGGGGTTTTGGGAACGGGAGGTGGACCCCTGAAGGACGGAAAGGGTTGACGGGGGAGATGGACCCCCGGGAGGGAAGGTGGGGGGAAGAGTGGGGGGGAAATAAAATACAATTTTTAATTTAAGGCAAGGTTTGAGGGAAAAAAATAAAGTTTGAAATTTAATTCCCTAAAAGTTTTTTAACCTGGGAAAAGGGGAAGGGTACGGGTTTTAAGTAACCCGGAAGGGGCCCCAAGTTGATAAACCGGGGGAAAAAGTTTTCCCCCTGGAAGGAGGAAGGTTTTTGGAAACCGGAGAGGGGGAAGCCCAAGGGACCGGAAGGGGGACCCATCCCCTAAAACCCCTTTTTATAAAAATCTTTTTTTTTTTTTTGGGGGGGAAAAAATGTAATTTAAAATTCCCTTCTTTAAAAAAGTTTTTATTTTCCCAAAAAAGAGCTTTGATTACAGAAAATTGAAATTCTTTGCACGGGGGTTCCTTAAAAAATTTTCAAATACCCCGGGAAAGGATTCTCCCCCAAGGGCCCAGGACCCTTTGGTTTGGAAATGGTGGGGTTTAATTTCCAATTTAAAAAACCTTCATAAGGCCTTTTTCCCCTTTTAAAGGATTCCCCCGTAATTTTAAATGGGTTTATTTTTTTTTTTGGGGGGCAGGAAAATTTTTTAATTTAGTTCTTTATGTGATTTAATTACGAATAAAGGAAAAAAGTGCCCTTTTGGGGTTTTAAAGGGTTTTCTTTGATTTTTATTTTCCTTTTTTTAAAAATTAATTAATCTTTTTTTAAATTCCTTTCGTGTATTTCCCTTAAAAACCTTGAATTTTTTTATTTGGGATGGAGGTTCCGGGTATTTTTGGATTTGTTTTTTAAATCTTTTTTTTACTTGGTTTTTTGTTTTTTGGGTTTTGATGGGAATTTTTTAAGTGGGGTTTAAAATTTGTTTTTAGGGTTTTTTGGGTGAATTTGTATTTTTTAAGTTGTGGGGAGCCCCTTCTTTTTTAATTGTGGTTGTATTAAGTTTCTTTTGGTAAAAGTTGACACCATTGGTTTTAATTTTTATTAAAGTTGCCTTGGGTTGGGGTTTAAAAAACCCCTTTTTGGAAAATTTTTTGTGATTGTTTTGGGGTTGAGTTTGATGCCAAGCAGCATTAATAAAAAATTTAATCAATTTTAAAGTTAAAAATTTCCCTTCAAAATGCATTATTGTTTTGGGGGGGAAAAACCCTTTTGAAAAAATTTGAAATTTCCCGGGGGTGTAAAACCCACTTTAAGAAGATTTTAAAAAATTCCCTTCTAAAAAAATTACAAAATTTCTTTGGGTTTATTTTTAAATAGAACTTTTTTTTGGGGGAAAACCCCTTACATTGTGGGGAAGGTGCTTGAGGGGGAACAACCTTCCCTTTTTTTTGGTGGAAAGGAGGGGTTGAACCGGGGGTTTTGGGGGGTTTAAATTGGGTTTGGGGAATTAACAGGTTTTGGTCCCTTGGGTGGGCCCCACCGAGGTATGTTTTCCCTTCCCTTGGGGCATTAATTGCCTTTGGAATAAAAACCCCCTTTCCCCTCCCCAAACCTTTTTGGGGAATTTCCGGGGAAAGGGTTTAAAAAACCCGCGGACCCCCCAATCCCCTAAATCCCTAAAAATTTACAACCCCCCTTTAAAAATTACTTCTTCCCATCCATAAAGAAATTTTGGGGGTTTCCCCTTTGAAATGTTTTTAAAAAAAGGGGAAAATTGGGGGATTTTATCCCTTTATGAAAGGTTTTAAAAAAAATTAAGAAAAGAAAAAAAATTTTTTTTCCAAAACTCCTTTTTTTTTTATTTTTAGGCTTTTTTTTAAATTAAAAAGGGAATTTTTGTTTAAGGTAGTTTTTTTGGGGGGGAAAAGTTCCCTTTGGGTTTTTTTTGTAACAGGAAAGGGAAATTAACACACCGGTTGGGGGGTTTTTGGGGGTTTGTAATTTTGGATTTAAAATGGCAATTTTTAATAAATTTATTTTTTTTTTGAATTTGGTTTTTATGGTTGTTTTGTTTTTGCCCTTTTTAATTTGTAAAATTTTTTTATTATTTAGGTTTTTTTTTAAAAATTGGCCCCATTTTTTTTTTTTGGAAATTTAGTTTGTTTTGGGATTTGTTTCCCTTTTATTTCACCTGGGCCGGGCCCTATTGGGGCCCCCCCTTCAAAAACGGCCTAAAAAAAAACCCAAAAAAAAGGGCCCCCAAAATAAAAAAGGACCCATCAAACCCCTTTCCCTGGACCTCCCCTACCTGCCTTTTTACCCCCCCTCACCCTGGCCTTTGGCCCCCCCCTCCCCCCGGGCCTGGATCCCCCCTCCCCCCTCCCTGGACCCTCCACTCTCCCTTTGGACGTCCCCTCACGCTCCCTTAACCCCCCCCCAAAAGGGGCCTGGACCTCTCCCCCTTTGCCTGGACCTTCCCTCCCTCTGTCGGGGAAACTTTTTAACCCCTGCCGGGAAACCCTCATTTCTTCCTGGGCCCCTAAACCTTTTTCTGAAACCCCCCCATCCTTAAATGGCCCCCCCTCCCCCTGCCAGGCCTTTCCAAACCCCTTGAAAACCCCCAACCCTACCCTTGCCGGGACCCACTTCCCCCGGGCCGGGAAATCCCCTCCCCCTCCCTGGGCCCTCACCCGCCTGAACCTCCGTTTAACCCGCGGGGCCCCCCATACCCTGACAGGACCCCCTAAACCCTCCCCGGGAAAACCCCCCTTTTCCCCCTGCCTGGACACCTTTCACCCTGCCTGGACCCCCATCACCCTCCCAGGAACCCCCCCTCACTCTCCCAAAAAACTCTTCCCCTCCCGGGCCCCCCCACCCTCCCTGGTTTCCCCCTCCCCCCCTGCCGGGGACCCCGTCCCCCCCCTGGTTCCTAACACTCCCCTCAACCTCTAAAAACTCCCTTAAACCTGTAACTCTACCTAAACCCTCTAACAAATTGCCTAAACCTTTTAACAACCTAAAACCCTTTGTAAAACTGCCTAAACCCTTCAAAACATGCCTAAACCCTTTCTAACACTCCCTAAAACCTGAAACCAGCCTCAACCTCTAAAACTGAATTCACACCCTTTGAAACACTGCCTCAAACCTTAAAAACCCTCTGCCTAAAAACCCTTTTAAACACTGCCTAAACCCTGTAAACTCTGCCTAAACCCCTGAAAACACAAACCTAAAACCTGTAAAAAGGGGCCTCAACCTGTAACTCTGCCTAACCTGAAAACACTGCCTCAATTTTAAAAAAACCACTGCCTAAACCCTGAAACACTCCCCCAAACCTGTAATTTTCCCCTAAAACCTGTAACACTCCCTCCCCTTGTAAAAACTCCCCTTCAACCTGTAACTCTCCCTTTAAACCCTTTTAAAAAAATGTCAAATCTCACACGTCTGAAAAAATTTGACCCCTTCATTGATTTCCGGGAAACCTTCATTGCGGGAGCTCTCACCTGTATGGGCTCCTCGCCCTTGGGCCAAAACCCCTTTTTCTTCTGGATCTTTCACCCCTGCTTTGTATTTCTCGGACATCTCAACCTGCCTGAAGTTCCCTTTGGGAACGTCTCTCTCCTTGCCTGCGGTTATCAGGCCCTCTCACCTTGAAAGAGTCAACCTTCACACGGGTTTTGCAGTATCAGTACTTCTACCCTGAAAACAATCATCCTTCACCGTTTTACCCTTTTGGGCAGCACCCATCGGGAAACCTCAAAACCTTGTTTGCGGGTTCTTTTTTGGATTTCTTGCGTCAGTCACCGGGGACCCCTTCACAGTGCTTCCCGCCCATCAAAAATTTCTACTTTGTCTCCCGACATCACGCCCTCTGATTTGCCTGCAATTATAAAAAATTTTTTCTTTTCCCGGGACTCTATTTCATTAAAAAACTCTCATCTTGCCGGGAGTTATCTATACTTGCCCCTGTCCAGGGTCATTGGACTTCTCATTTGTCTGCCATCTGTGACTTTAAACCGAAAATTGAAAAAATTAATTCAGTGTTTTTTGACACATGCATTTTTTGCATATCTAGAATAGCCAAATTGCTATTGGGTTGAGGGTATGGTGAACGGGCCCCTTAAAACCGGGGCCAATTTACTGTGTAGATTTTAAAATTACTCCATGCAGACTTTTGGGAAAATGGTTCAAAAAAAATGGAGTCTAAAATTTCCCAGTAAATTTTTGGGAATTTAATTTTGTTAGACCCCTGGAAAAGATTCTGGGGGGGAGGGATTTTTAAATTATGCCCCACAACAATCATTCCCTAGGGAATGAAAAAGACTTGGAAGGCGATGAAACTTTCCCCCAGTGAAAAGTGGGGGGCCCGTCACGGTACACTAAGAGAAAAACCCCCAATAAGTGTCCGGGGCCCAAGACTGTTTCAAAAGCCTCCCACCGCAATAAGGAGCATTACGGGAAGGCCCCTGGTTGTCTTCAAGAGGGATTTGGGCAGTTTACCTAAATTGGGTTTGCCGGATCGCAGGAATGTGGTTCGTACGTTGGTTTGCTTTGCGGCCACCCATTTAAAAAGCCTCGTTGATAAACCCCTGTTTCCCGGGAGGCCGGGGTCGGGGGACCGAGCCCCCGGGGGCTTTGATCCCCGGAATGCCCCCCAAAGGTAAAACCCCGGGGTGGGAAAACCCTTCCTGGAGTCAGTTGGGTTTAAGGGAAAATTGATGGTCTTCCGGGATTAAGAAATTTTGTTTTCCCAGCTCTGGGGGGCAGGATTTTCCATACACTTTTGAAAAAAAACAGGTATCTAAGTGAGACGCTTTTGAATTTTTTTTCTCTGCAATGCTGTGCCGATGAGTTCTTGGCGGGAAGGGGTTTTGGCAGGTGGTACAAAAGCAGGGGGGCTGTGAAGTGAGCCTTGGTTTAAACCTCTAAAGAAAAGGTGGAAAGGAAAGTAAAGATCTCCGGGTTTTTTTTTCCCGTTTTGGGTTTAAAATCTCCCCATTTTATCTCGGGAAGTCCCCAAAATTCAAAGACGGTCTTCCACAGGTGCTAAGCGGTTTTTAAGTACAGTACACAAAAACCCGTGGGCAAAATTTTTTTAAACTTTTTAAAAATTTACAAACCCCCCCCCGGGAAAAAAAAAAAATTTGCAGGGGCTCCCTTTTTAACAGCACAAAAAGAGAAAAGGGATTTTTTAAAACAAGTAAAGGGATCGTCAGAGAAAAAAAGGTTTACTTTTTCCATTTTACGAGATCAAAATCTTTCAAAAATTCTAAAATTTCCCTTAAAAAAAAAAATCGCATTGCTAGAGGTTTTTAGGGGGGGAAAGGGGGAACAGTTATTCAATAACTTTCCTATATATTTTTTGTTAGAAAACAAAAAAAGGATTATTTAACTTTTGGCGAAACTTCACTCTTTAAGAGCACGGGGTCTGCACTTTTTAAAGAGGGATGTTATTTTTTGCAGTTTTATAACTGTGGGTGTAAACTCCTCTGGTTAAGACGGTGGGGAGTGAATGTTTGATGAAATTTTTTCCCCTTTTCGTTCCCCCCTGCCTTGGGGGGAAAACCGGCCGATGGGGTTAATAACACACAAAAAAAAAAAAATTTTCCAAAAGTCCCCAAAAGAAAATTGCCAAAAAAAAAAATTTCATTGTCCTCATTTTCCCACTTTCTGCTGTCGTCAAAAATAGGATGCTTTTTCAGGGAATATTAGAAGTAAAGCGGGGGGAAATTTTCTTTAAAGGAAATTTCCCAAAAACCCCTTCTAAAAAAGGGAAAAAGGGCTTGAAAATTTGATAAAAGGAAAATCTTCATGAGAAAAACAGCGGGAAATGACTATCATTCTGGCGCCTGTTATATAAAGCCTCATGTTATATAAAGGGCCTCATTTTAATATGAAGCCTCAGGTTTTCTTGGTTTTTGATTGTTTGGGCCTAAAATTTTCCCTTTGATTTCTTTTTTGATTTGGTTCGATTTGTTTTCCATCACAAAAAACCCAGGTGAGGTATTTATATTATCCCAAAGTGCCTTACCCCCCCACCATTAGACACATTGCCCCCCTTTGAAACGAATCCGGTCCCAAACCAAAAAAATTGCCACAGAGCCCCCCCACCCCGGCATTTTGGGCCCCGCCCATTTAAACTGTAAGTCTTGCTCCCCCACCAAGTTTATAAAGAGTTTCAGCAATAAGTTTGCGGGTTTTTTTTTTTTGCCCCTCACGGGCAAACATAAATTCTGCCCGGAGAAAAGTTAGTGATTTGGTGGCGGGAAACGTGTTTGCCCAAATTAGAAAATATCTTTCCAGGAAGGCCCCCCTTGATGCTGGTGTTTGGCTTGTGACCAAAAAAAGTTTTTCAGTTAAAATTTTTTTGCCTCAAAATCCTATTAATTTTTTCCCCTTTTTTCCAGGAGCTGCTTTGACCCTTTGGCATTTTCCCTTTTCCCTGGGAACTGTGCCTCTGGTTCCGGGTTTTTTTTTTTTTGGGCATTTTTTCCAGATGGGGTAGGTGGGCCTCCCGGTTGGTGTTTTGCTTGGGTTTACTTTTTGGGGGGATTTAAAAAGATGGAAATTTTTTCAATGGAGGGAAGGGGGATGAGAAAAATGTGGTGTTTGTTTGAGACACTTGATCAACTTTTAGGGGTATCTTTTTTTCGGGGAAACGTTCCCACGCGTGGCTTCTTCAGTCCAATGCAGAACAGGTGGGAGATGGGGGGGGAGTTTCAGGTTTTTCAGCCCCTCTGCCTGGAGTCGATTTTGCTCAGTTCCTTCAATCTTGATAAAAAGGGGCAGCTTATTCGCGGGATTTGGCTTATGAAATGAGGGGACAAAGGGGTTTTGGAGAAATTTGTAGGCGGAATCCCCAGTGGAAAAAAAACCCTATTTGGGAAGTAAGTCGTAAAAAAGTCATGAAGAAATCTCTGCATAAAGCCCCCAAGATCCCTGCTGTGTATTGTAACCCAATTTTTTTAAACACTATGTGGTGAAAATTGGGGGGGGACTTCCTAAAATTGGGACACTGCGCACCCCAGAGGGGCTCTTTGGGGCCGTTCCCTTCTCCCTCCCTTTCATCCTCCCCTTTTATTTGTTTTAAACTGCTTTATACTTTTCCCCTGGGGTATTTCCCCTTACTTCCTTTTGTCTCTATATCCTGTATATTGGTTTGTAGGATTATTCTTAGTTATTTTTTTAAAAATTTAAAAGTTGACTGGACGGGGTTTGTCAGGGAAGTGTCCCCTGATCGCCCCAAAGAAAAAAAAAGGCACAATGCCCCCGTAGAAAAGAAAAGGGTTTTATAACTGGATTATTTGCATGTCACACTGTTTCGGACCATAACGTCCCCATAAGTTCCTCAAACTATGTAGGGGTTTTGGGCCCTTTCCTGTCCTCTGAAAATTTGTCATCTGCCCAGCCCCTTTCTTTTTCTGCTATGAATTTTGTAAATTAAATTTTTCATTCGTCCTTTTCCCCATCATCTGCCCCCCTGACCCCTCTTCCCCGGGACCCTTGGTTCAAAAGGAAATCCGGGGATCAAAAACCCGACCCCTTCCGGACCCAAAAAGCGTTTCCTGGATCATAAACTGTTTCTTTCAGATTTTTCCCTTTTCCCTTCTTCTCAGTTTTAGGCGACTCTTTTTAAAAGTCCGGATTTAATCTAAAGTACAACCTCCTTCATCGCCTTTGTATTTCCCCAAAAGGAGTTGAACTCTCTCTCCCATTCTTTGTCCAATTTGCTTTTGAGATCAGGTATCATGTCATGACTCACTCCTTCCCGTTCCCCTGTAAATCGTCGGGTTTGTTTTCCTTTTTTAGATATTCCATTTTCTTACACTCAAATTTTTAAAAATTACCTTTCCCACAAGAGGCAGTAGGCTAGGGTTTGAGGGGTGTACCCCCACCTAGTTGGGGTTTTTGGCAGGGATCGATTAACAGCTCCTGGCCCGCTCTAAACGGGCCGCGCTAGGTCACTCTTCCTGCCCATGACCCTTTTATCATACCTCTTTTTAAAAGGGCTAGTTGGTTTCCTGCCCCCCTACATCACTTCCCGGGATTTTCCCACTTCCTGAAAAACTCTGTGACGGAAAAAAAAAAATTCCTAAATTTCCTTGTGATTTTCATCTGATTCTTCAACTTAAAAACTTGTCCCCTTGTTGCTGTGCCCCACTCTGGAGCTTTTCTGTCTGCCCAACCTTGTCGAGCCCTCTCATTTTTTTTAAATTGTCGTTATCTTTACCCCCTTCTCTCCCCTGGTTCCAGTGTGTAAAGTCGTTTTTCCCTTAACCTCTCCTGATAAAAATAACCCCGTAGCTCGGGGACTGGGCCTTCTTGCAAACTTTTGAAACTTTCTCCGCTTTTAAAGTGCTTGGCTTGGGTTGTGGGATTCCAAATTGGCTGCAAAATCCAATAGGGGCCCAAACTTTACCGGGTTTTACAGGGTCCTGAACGTTTCCTTATTAAGTTTTTGGGGAATGCGGGTTCTTAGGTTTGCCAGGCCCCCAATTTTGCTGCATCAGTTTTTTTGGTTGATGTGCCCCCTAAGGAGATGTCCCTAGTGTTTTTTATTTCCCCCCAATATCCTTTCCTTGAGTGGGGTTTTGTACGTTGGTCCCCTGGGACTCAAATCGTCTGCGGCCTTCTTTCCCCTTTCCCCCAATTTCAAAATTTTGCATTTGGTGGAGTTAAAAACTCAGGAGCTGTTGTGGACCGGGCCCTGCGCCTTCCAGTCACTTTTTTAGTTTCCCTGGTCCTCGTTTAAATTGAATTCTTTCATAAAAATTAAACATCATTTGCAAACGGGGGGACACGTCGGAGTCTTTTTCTTCCGTCACGTCGTTCCAATCCCAAAAAAAAGCCCCCGGTTAAGACTGGCTCCTGGGGAAAACCCAAACACTCGGGACCCCTCACCGCGCACCGGGACTCGCTGTTGTCTTCCTGAGGGGGCCTTTTCCCTGACCCACCTTTGCCCCTTTCCCCTCTTATCCCTCCCCTGGCCCTCCGGGTTTTTGCATAATTCTTGTGGGGAAACCCGTTTTAAAAACCCCTTTTCTTACAGCCAAGAAAAATGCGTCACCCACCCCTTTCTATTGCCATAGAATTCTGGGTTTTTGTAAAAATTTTTTCCCCGTCCCTGACCCCTTTGGCTGGCTGTCACTGATAAGCTTGTTCATTTCTAGGTGCCCCAAACCAATTCTTCCCCTGTGTGTGTGTTTTTTTGTGGGGTGTGTGTGTTGTTGTTTTGTGTGTGTGGGGTTGTGTGTGTGTGTGTGTGTGTGTTTTGGTGTTGTGTTTTTGTACTTTTGAAATTCCCCTATTTGTGGTTTCAGAGGTCTAATTCAGTTTTTGGGCCCCGCCCTTCCTAAAGCAACTGGGTTTCCATCTCCCTGGGTTAAAAAAACCCTTTTTATAGTTCTTTTTCTTAAAGAAAAGAATTGATGCTGTACCACTTCATTCCCCAAGGGTCTTTCCCACTTCCACTTTTTTTTTAAAGGGATGGAGAAATGTTCCCCCAAACATCCCAGGGGACTCATTTTTTTCAAACTTCCAGCGGTGCCCCTCGTGTTTTATTTTTTAACGTCTCTCAATCTGCCCCTGTCCACTCTATCAGTTCCTTCGGAATTTGTATGTTATCAAAAACCCTTTGGGGCTTTCTTTCCTCAAATTTCATCAGTGTCATTTAATCTGTTAATTTTCCTCTTTTTTATAGGACATGCCCCACAGCTCCGGGATACTTTCTTTTAGAACCCCTTTGTTTTTTTTCTCCAATTTTTTTAAAATGTTTGTTCAGGTGGGGGTTTTTGATACGGGTTTGCTGCATACCCCCAATATGGGCCTGTTACACACCGTTGTAATTTGTCGTGAAAAACTTTGTACCGGGAATTTTGAACGTTTGTTTTTAGTTTGGGCCCAGGGGTTTCATTTTTTGCAGCAATTTTTCCCGGTTAAACGAGTTCCCAGAAGCCCATCAACCGCACAATTCTCCCCCCCAAAAATCTTCCCCTTTTAGTGATGCTTGCACCCTTTTGGCCACCAGGGGTTTTGTTCTCTGTAGTGATTTTTTCGTTGCCTTTTCCAAACTTCAAAAAGGGTTCCCCTTTTGGGGGTTTAAAAATACGGAAAACCATTTGTCACTCCATTTTAAAATCTTCTCCAGACCCCATTTGCAGTTTTTTTCCGGGTTTTCCCTTTCTTGTTTTTCACATTAGTCATTGAAATTTCCCACTTTTACCCTTTTTTAAGCTATTGTCAAATCTCTTGTGCAAAAACCTTGTCAAAAAACTTTCCCAAAGTCAAGAAAATGAAAAGTACCCCTTCCTTACCCCCCGGCCCTTTAAATTTTGTTAACCTTTATTGCGAATTTCTGTAGGCTTTTTGGTCGGGCTTTTTCTTCATCTGATCCATGCTGGGTTTTCAAACGTAGACCCCCCTCTTTTCAAAAGTGCTCCAAACCCCTGTGTTCTGATGTTTTTCTTTCCCTTAAAACCTTTTTGTACTATGCATTTTCAATTGGGAAAATGGGATGTGTTTAAAAGCTTCCCTTTTTTTTAAAACTGTGACTACATTTGGGTTTTCCCTGGGATTTGCAGTGTTTTGTGTGTGTGGGGTTTTTTTGTTTGTGTTTTTTTTGTGTGGAAAGTGTATGTCCTGGTTTGTAGGGTTTGGGAAAGGGAGAACCACCAGGGAAAGGTTTTAAACCCTCCCGCCAAAACGGTTTTTTAAAACGGAAAAACCCGTAATTGGGTTTTTCAGATGGTTTGGATTTCTGGGTCCCTTTTTTTTTTTTTCTTTAAAATGCAAAGGGGTTTAGTTTTGTTCCCCTTTCTATTCTACCCTTTTTCACTTTGGTTACACTGTTATGCATGTACAAACAATTATACACACCCCTCTGGGGTTTTTCCTCATTTTCTTACTTTTTCTTGTTTTTTTCCTCTTATCCCCCTTTTGGGCGGGGTGGAACGAAATTTTTCCCCCTTAAGCCTGCGTGTTAGTAAGAGGCGACTAAAAAGCCCGGCCCCCCTTCTTCGGTGGGATTTGGCCGGTTTTTTTTAAAAGAAAAAAGCACTAGGTTATATGTTGATATATTTTTCAGTTTAGATTTTTTGACAAAAATTTGTTTTTTCACATGAAAATTTTAAAACGCTTTTCCGGTGCTTGGGCAGCCCTTTTAAAATTCAAAATCTACATATTTTTTTTTGGGAAATTTGGGGTTTTGGAGGGCTGCCGCAGGGTCTGAAACATCGAAAGGGGGAAAGGAAATGGAAGATGGGTAAATGATGTTGAGTGCCTGGGGAATACCCGATCAGGAGAGCAAGTTGCAGGGTCAAGAGGATGAGGGTTTTTGGCCAGCAGCGTGAGCAAAATTGGGGCTGGAGGTGAATTCAGAAGCAGGAAAGGGGAGAAAAGAGTCAGGAGATAGGTACAAAAACTCCCGCAGACCAAAAACAGATAGTCAAGGGGGTAAGTTTGAGGGGGGAGAGGGGAGCCGTCGAAAAAAATATATACCCCGATCCCAAAATTTTTTGAGTAATGGGGCAGGAATGTGAGCAAAAGGGGCAAAAAAATTGAGGACAAATCGGGGCGGTGTGACGAGAGATTTTTTTAAAAAACAATTACTTGTTTATTTAGGAAAATTCCCGTGCACACTTCTTTTTTTAAGCCAAAGGTGATAATTTTATGTTAGAAATCCCGCGGAGAAATTCTGCCCGCCGTTTTTCAGAAAACAGCAATGTGAAAGTATTCTTGGGAACGATTGTATTAAATTTTCTTTAAAACTTTTCGTGGAAGATTTTTAAAAAAGGAAAATATGCTTAATCTCCACACTAATGAATCAAATATGAAGTGACCCCTTAAAATATTTTTTTTAAATTAATTTAGGGGGGCTGCAGCGTGTTTTAAGCACAATTGGATTTAAATTTGTGTAGACTTCCCGAGGTTTTTTAAAACCCACTCTTCAAACCCTTTAAACCCGCAAAAAATTTTAAAATAAATTTTTGCCAGAATTTAAAGGGGTAAATTCGTAAAAAAGAAACTTGATAAATTGTAAAAAATGTGAAACTACGTTTCCCCTGGTAGTAAAAGCCCGGCCGTCCCGGCAGTTGCCAAGGACCCCGACAGGGGCCCATTTTCCCCCTGACCGGGCTTCAAAAACGCCCCCCGACGGGCTTTTAAGAAAAAAACCTCTGACTGCTTTAAGAAAAGAAAAACCCGAACCCTTTAAGAAGACCTTTGGGAGGGTTTTAAGAACGCCTCTGACGGGGGTTTTTTAAAAAATTTCTTTTGACCGGAATTTAAAAACGAACCCCCGTCCTGGCTTCAAGAAGACTCCCAACGGGGTTTTTAAGGAAGAACAAAGGGAAAAAGCCTTGAAAAAGCCCCACAAAACCCCTGTGGGCCCCCTGGGAAAGCTACAGGGTAGTTGGTTTTCTCCCCTCGCCAAATTTAAATTTCTCAAATTTTAAAAAACTCAAGCTTGTGTACAAGGGTATTTACACTGAAGGGTTTTATGTCCCCCCGTGAAAAATAACGGTGAGATTTAGACCTCAAACTTCTTTTGTTTGTGTTGAAACAGGTTACCTGAAAACCCTTTTGGACTTCGTTTCCGTCGATTTTGGGTTTTTAAACCCAAATTTAAACCGCTAAAAAATTAAACCCCATGATGGGGGTTAAATTTTTAGCGGGTTTTAAATTTGGTTCGAAAAACTACCCAAAAAGCCACATTTAGCCCACCACAAACAAACCCCATTATCGCCATCACCCCAAAAACAGTCATCCCCTCACCCCAACTAAAAAATTCTTTTAAAATCACTACCATCGTAACAACCATAAACCCTTTCGGTTATCAATTCCCTCACCAAATTTCCTCTCAACCATCACCACTAATAGTCCCCCCATCCCTTACCCCTTGCGTTATCAAAACCCTCAAACTAGCGGGCATCAACCTCACCTATAGCAGTCATAAAAAAAACACCCCCTAGCAATCAATTACCCTCATTTAGTCATAAACCATCCCTAGCACTTTTTTTTCACTTTTATCCCGTATCAACCGTCCGCCATTGGGAGTCATCAACCCTCCCACTAGTATTTAAACAACCCCCACCCCCTAGCAATTTAATTATTTCCCCCCTAGAAGTTTCAAAAAATCACAATTTTAAAAGTCATCAACTTTGGGGTTTGAGTCAATGTTTTTGGAGGCACATACCGGTGGGGGGGTCTCCCCGTCCTTAAATTCTTTAAAAAATTTTTTCCCAAGAAAAATCAAAGTGGGGGTTTAAATTTATGATTTCCACCCCGGATCGCTACTGTATCATCAAAGGGCGTTCCCTTTTGTTACCGGCGGCATCGTTTTTTACATTTGTTTTTTAAAAAAAGTAAAACTGATGGGTAGTGTGTTATACCCCACATGATGAAACTACCACCACTACACACCAACCCCCAAAACCCAAAACCCCAAACACAAACCACACCCCAACACACACACACACACACAAATTGTATTGAAAAACCCTTAAAGTGGTTTTGGGCCCCCCTTAAACCCCTATTTTCCCCCCCCCCACTTTTTCCCCTATTTTTGGGCCTTACTATCTTTCTTCCCCCCCCATCTTACCGAAGGGTTTGGTCATAATTTGTCATTTGTCAATGGGTTTTTAAACCTTGCCATGCTTGGGCTCAAAAAAAGGGTTTGTAGGGGACCGTAAAATAAACCCGGCCCCATTGGAAAAGGGGGAAGTTATATTTACATTCCGGGCAGAAAAGGGTCATTTAAAAGTCCAAATTATTTTTGTATTGTTCCAGTTTATGATATTGTGGTTTTTTTTTTTTTTTATACAGTTTATGTACAAAACCTTTGGGTGGTTTTGTACGTTTGGGAAACAAACCAGGGTTACGACGCTGTTAGGGCACTTTCTGGGGTTTGTGGGTTCAATTTCCCCGGCTTTGGGTTTGGGAAAAATTGGGCAAATTTCTTTGAAATTGGTTTTTCCCTGTTCACCCAGGAAATAAGTAGATTCCGGCTGGTTTTTGGGTCGATCCTGGATTTACAAAATTGATGGACCCCAATTTGGGAAAATTAGATAAAAGGGCGTTTGGGGTGGGCACTGATTTTCTTGGGCTATCTGGGGTGGGTTTAAACCCTCCTGATTAAAAAAAACCCAAAAAAATTTTTATCTTAATTTTCCCCGTTGTAACCCTTCGTCCCCCCAAACACCCTTTGGGAGTGATCCCTTTAATTTCGTTTCTGGATTTGACAGCTAAGTACCTTGAAACCAAAATTTCCTTTTTCCCGAGAAAAGGTTTTACTTAGTGTGTTTGGGAAAACATAAATCGTAGAAAAATCTGCTTGAATGTATGATTGTGCCTTTTTAGAGTTGTCCCCAATGCTTTCGCTTACAGGAAAAATTAATTTAAGGAAAAAGAAGATTTGGGAAAAAAGGAACCTGCAGCAGGGCCCACTGGCCCCTGCTAGGCCGGTCCAAGTCGGGCCCGCCGGCCCATGCCACTGCCCAAACCCAGGGGGGTCCAGGTCACATCCCCCGTTTAAAGGGAAAGGAAACACGGCATCAGACCCCACCCAGCACAAGCTAAAGGGGGAGTTTTTCAGTTTCAATTTTAGCGGAAAATGGGGAGTTGCACGAGGGATTTTTTTAAGGGTTTAAAAACCTTTTAAAATTTTTTTGATATCCTCGTTGCGAATAAATTTCACTGAAAACCCGTTTCCCGGTACTAACAGACTTATTAAAAACATCCCGGGAAACCCCTTACACGCTAAGACCGTTTAAATTTGTGGTCTGCGTATTTAATTTTTTTTTTGAAAAAAGGCGCTGGTTTTTTTGGGCCCGTGGTTTGGGCCCTATCTTAAGGGGTCCCCCGCACTGTACCCTGTCATCTCCCGTTTTACGGACTGAAAAATTTTTCTGTAAACACGTCAAAATTTGGCAGGGGGGGATGTGAAAACCCTGTGCGCTTGGGCTCGGGATTATGACATTTACATTGTTTTAAGGTTCCTCGCCCTTTTTTTAAAAATTTCTTCTAGCCCAAATTTATATTGGTTTTATTTTCGTACCTGCAGGCTTTTTCACGATCTGTAAGTTTATTTCGTACATTTTTTTATTTCTTTTTTTAACACACCGCCTTTTTTTCCCAAAAAGGGAGGGTGGCCCCAGGGGGGAGTGTTATCAGTTTAAAACGGAATTTGTACCTTTAAATTTAATGAACCCGTGACCCCAGATTCGGAAATGAAGTCCAGTACACGCACTTGCGTCCAGGGGCTTTCCCCCCTCAAAAGAACCTGTCCGCCTCTCTTCCCCTAGCCCTTTCCTTGAGTTATAGGGGCCTTTTAAAACCCTGTCCTCCTTATGAGGCTTACACCAAAGTGTTATAGGGGCCCTTAACGCTAGTCAAGATCAAAAGACCTGAGACTGATGGGCTTTAAACACATCGGGCTCCAAAGGTGGGGGGAACTGTTTCCTCCAAAACCCCTCCCTTCAACCCTTTTTGCTTTGTATTGGACTTGAAGAAAAACCCAAAATGTGTAGCAAAAAGTTTCCTCAGTAAAAAATTTCCCCTATGTTACGTAGGGTCTCAATCTTCGACCCGAGAAATTAAGCTGTGAGGCGTGGTGACAGCTATTTACCAAAGGGAAGGGTTTTGTGACAATTTAAAGGTTAGTTACGTTTTTCCTTAGTGGGCCTCACAAGCACTTCATCTAATTTTCCCCTTTTTTTCCCCCAAATTTTAAAAAACTAGAAAACTAGGAAATTTGTTCCCAAAATTAAATTTGACTAAATTTTTAAACCTAACCCTTTTTTTCTTTTACAATCAAAATAAATTTTAAAAATTTCAAGATTCCCTAAATTTAATAAATCTAACGAGGGGAAACAAAAAAAATTTACTCTGGTGGGAAACAAAATTTTTTGGGTGAAATTTCTTTCTTTTGTTGTAGTTTTGTTTTCCCGATGTTAGTTGGCTTGTATACCTTTTACATGTATTTGTAAAAATATAGATAAATTTTTTGTCTCCATTCACTCCTAACCCCGCTCAAAGCTTTTCTTTTCTGGAAGTCCAAAACCCCCCGCACCAAAAATTCCTTTACCCCCTCCTTCCTCCTTTTCCTTTGGGGGGGCCCCTAACCCCCAAACCCTTTCCCTTTCCCCCTACATAAATTTTTGCACTCTCGAAGTTTTTTCTATTTTGTTCCATTCTCTCTTTCATCTCCGGGAAACCCCCTCAACAACCCCCCCTAAACCCCCTGGATTTTTTTAGTTTTGGGAATTTCCCGCACCTCTAAAATTTCCCATTAAACGAATTCTCTGCATTATTGTCACACCACTTTTTGCCCTTTGAAAGACTTTTCCAATGCCTCCAAACCTTTCCTCACTGCAATTTTTTCATAATCCATTCTTCCGCCCAAAAATTTTAAGAGCGTTGGTTTAACCCTTTTCTCTCATACATTCCCCTTTGTTTTCCCTGAAAAAAAGTTTTTTTTGCACATGAATTTGGTTAAAACAATCCGACAAAATGAAAAATTAAGACACATGTGCAAAAATTTTGGGGGAAAAATTTATTGTAGGGCGTTTCGCCATCCGGGCTTTTTTAAAACAAATTCTTGGGGGAAAAAATTTTTAAAAGGGCAGTAGAAATTTGTACCAAAAAGGGGGTAATTAATCCCTCAGCTTTTGGGGTTGGTGTTTAAAAGCACAATTGTCGTGAAGATTCTGGAGCAGAGGGAAGGGGAATGGGGCACTTTTATACTAAAAGTGAGGGGGTTTTCTTTTCGTTTTTTTTTTTAACCCATTTTTTTGGGTTTTAAAAACCCCCAAGGGTTTTTACAATTTAAAATATCGAATTAGTTGGCTTGTTTCCTTTTACCTAAAAAATTGTTGTTAATTTTTACCAATTTTTATTAATCAGGGAAAGAGCACGGGTTTTCTTTCCTTTTTGGAAAAGTTTTGTCAGCGTTTTCAAATTTAAATTTTTAAGGGGAAAAAAAAATGCAATTTAAAATTTTGTGTTTTAAACCCGGAAAAACCAGCCAAAACCAAATTTTTGTATCTTCGCTGGTTTAGTGCCTCTTTATATTTAATGGGGGAAAAAATTTTTTGAAATGTAAAAGTTTTAAAAGAAAAATCTGTCGTTTAAAAAAGATGTCTTTATAATCGCCTTCTTTCATGACTAAAGTAAAAAATCTTATAAGTTTTAAAAGTTATGAAAAACAATTTAAGCTTGACGGGTTTTCCCCAGGGTTTGCAAATATTGTTCATCTAAACGGTTTGGTAACGTGAGGTTTGAAAAAAGGGTGGCCCTATATGATACACGATCCTCCTTTGGGTTTGAAAAGCTTTTAGGTACCTCTAAAATTTATTCACGTATTCAAAAAACAAGTTACATAAAATTAAGATAGCAGCATTATGTAGTAACCCGCAAACCCAAAAAAAACAGGGCGGAAAATGATTATCTCCATTGGAAAATCCTTGAATTATTCTTTTTGTTCAGTCAAAAGGAAAAAATTTTATAAAAATTACTATTTTTGGGTTTAAAAAACAAATAAAAAAATTTTTTTTTTAAAAAAAAAATTTTAAAAAATTTGACAAAAAATTTTGGGAAAAAAACCCCAAAATAAATGATCGTGATGGCCTTTCTGTGTCAATCGTACAATGTTTATTATTTTTATTAAAAAAAAAGCGTAAAATGAGTTTCAAAAATTTTTATTGTAAAAGCAAAAAGATTTAGAAATTTTTTTTAAAAATCTCCAGAAAACACAGAATTTAGCCTGTATGTAAAACAAAATGGGGTTCTAACATAAAAGTAAACAGGATAAATTTTTTTTTTTTCCCTTACTTTTTTTTGCATAAAATTAATTTTTAAAATTTTGAAGGCTTTTAAATAAACACAGTGTCGCGAATAATAATTATTTTTTGGCAGCCACCATTATTTTAATTTTTTTCCCGGATATTGCCCCGTAATAGAAAAATCCCCTAAAGAATTTTGCACTACGGCAATTGCATTATTTAAAAAGTTGGAAAAAGTTTGCACTTTTTGCCCTTTGATTTGTATGACATTTCCCCACCCCACAGGATGTGTAGACCCCAAATGTTTACAGTGGAACCCTTTTAATTAAACAGTATTTTGATTTTGGGTACCAAAAGATTTTTTTTTTTGTATTTAAAGGGTTTGGCAAATTTTATTCCGTGGGCAGGGGAAACAATTTGGCAAAATGTTGCAAGGTTCGAAATAGGGGGTAGAATACTGAAAACAGTTTTAAAAGGGTTTTTTTGAGGGTAGTGAGGCCCCAGATTAGATTTGTTGGGGGAGGAGGGGGTTTTTTTCCACTAAAAGTAAAGGCCCTTAAGCAGTAGGCCTATAAAAAATATCTTTATTTCTACAAGTAAGTTTCAAGGATACGGCCCAGGTGAAATCAGTGACATACTACTGTTTTTTGAAACCCCATTTTTGGGCAAATTAGGTCAATTTTGGGCCCAGGATGCGACCCCAACCAGTTTGACTAAAAACCCCGGTACCCATTTTACATGATGGGGACTTTGGAGAAACGGGTTCTTTTAAGGGGAAACAGGTAGTAAGGGTTTTCCACCCCTCTCTGCCCCTCCAAATCCCCTCTCCCCCCACATGTTCTGCCCCCCACACTGCTGCCCCCACACTGCTCTCTTTCCCCCCCACCTGTCTTGCCCCCCACACTGGGTCTCCGTCCCACAATGCTCTCTGCCCCTCACACTGTTTTCTGCCCCTCCCCTTTTGCTTCCCCCTCACAATGCCCCTCCGCCCCCCACTTGCCCATTTGCCCCTCACGTGCTCTCCGGGCCCTAACTGCTCTTGCCCCTCCCCACTGCTCTCTGCCCCCCACACTGCTCTTGCCCCCCACATGCCCCTTGCCCCTTTACACTGCTCTCTGCCCCTCACACTGCTCTCCCCCCCCCCCACTGCCTCCTCCCTCACAATGCTCTGCCCCTCCACGGCTCCCTTTTGCCCCCCACTGCTCTTGCCCCCCACACTCCCTGCCCCTCCACTGCTCTTTGTCCTTTACAAATGTCTTCTGCCCCTCACAATGTTTTCCGTCCCTCACATGCCCCCTCTTTCCCCTCACTCTCTCTTTTCCCTCACATGCCCTCCGTTCCCTTTACATCTCTTTCCCCCCCTCACACTGCTTTGCCCCTCACATGCTCTCCGTCCCCCACACTGGCCCCTCTGCCCATCACACTGCTCTCTGCCCTTTACATGCTCCCCCCCGGCCCCTCACATGTCTCCGCCCCTCACCTGCTCTTGGGCCCCTCACACTGCTTTGCCCCCTCACCTGTCTCCGCCCCTCCACTGCTCTCCGTCCCTACACTGCTTCCGCCCCCTCACATGCTCTCCGCCCCCCAACACTGCTCCCCCGCCCCTCCCCACTGCTTTCCGTCCCTCACACTGCTTTTGCCCCTCACACTGCTCTCTGCCCTCCCACTGTTTTCCGTCCCTCACACTTTCTCCCGTCCCTTTCCCCTGCTCTCTGCCCCTCACACTTTCTCTCTGCCCCCACTGGGTCTCTGCCCCTACACTGCTCTCCGCCCCTCCCACTACTCTCTGCCCCCCACACGCTCTCCGCCCCCCACAAAGCTTCCCCCGCCCCCCCCCAATTTCTCTCCGCCCCTCACCCCTGGCCCCCTTTCCCTCCCTAAAAATGCTCTCCGTCCCCCACATGCTCTCCCCCCTCACATGCTTTTCCGCCCCTCACACTGCTCTCCCCCTCACACTGGTTTCCGCCCCTCACATGTCTCCGGCCCCCCCACAATGCCCCTCCGCCCCTCACCAAATGCTCCCCCGACCCTCACACTGCTCTCCGTTTCCCCCACCCCGCCCTTTTCCCTCCCTCACACTGCTCTCCGTCCCCCAAAAATGCTTCCCCCCCCCCACAAAATGGGGGCTTCCCGTTCCCCCACACTTGCTCTCCGGCCCTTTACACTGGGTTTTCCCCCCCCACACTGCTCTCCGCCCCCTCCCCACTGCTTCCGCCCCCCACATTTCTTTCCCGCCCTTTTACACTGCTCCCCCGGTCCCTCACAATGTCTCCCCCCCCCTTCCCCCTGTCTCCCCCCCCTCCAAACTGCTCTCCGGCCCTCACACTGCTCTCCGTCCCCTTTTTTCATGCTCTCTGTCCCTTTACACTGCTCTTGCCCCTCACACTTTCTCTCCGTCCCTCACCCCTGTTTTCCCCCTCAAAACCGCTCTCCCCCCCCCCCACACTGCTCTCTGCCCCCCACTGCTCTCCGTCCTCACACTGTCTCTGTCCCTCAACTGCTCTCTGTCCCTCACACTTTCCCCTCTGTCCCCACATGCTCTCTGGTTCCCCCACAAATGCTCTCTGTCCCTCACTACTTTCCCCCGGGGAAATTCCATTTTTCTTTTTTGTCAAAAAAAGATTTCCTGCAGGTTTTCCATTTTTTAAATCTCGTGCAACACACGTCCTCTTCAGACGTCACATTCCCCTTGGAAACCCTTTAAATTCCCCTTCCCCCCCCCCCCGTTCACTTTCCTTCCGTTACCCTTTACTTTTCTCCCGTCCCCTTTTTCCCGTCCCGCTTCACTTTTCTTCCAGTCCCCTTCACTTTTTCCCGTCCCGCTTCACTTTCTTCCGTCTGCTTCACTTTTTTTTCCAGTCCAAATTTAAATTTCTTCCCGTCCCCCCTTTACTTTCTTAAACCCTCCGCTTCACTTTTTTACCGTCCGTTCCTTTTTTTAAATCCCCGCTTACTTTCTTAAACCCTCCGCTTCACTTTCTTCCCGTTTCCCCTTCCCCTTTCTTCCCGTCCGCTTTATTTTCTTCCCGTCCCCCTTCACTTTTTTTACCGTCCCCGCTTCACTTTCTTTTCCGTCCCCCTTCAAAATTTTGTACCGTCCGCTTCACTTTTCTTCCCGTCCACTTAAATTTTTTTCCCGTCCGCCCTTTACTTTTTTCCCCTCCGCTTCACTTTTTCCCCTCCACTTCAAATTTCTTCCCCTTTTCCCCCTTTTACTTTTTCCCCTTCCCCTTCACTTTCTTCCCGTCCCCATTCAAATTTATTTCCCGTCCGCTTTACTTTCTTCCCGTCCGCTTCACTTTTTCCCTTTCCCCTTACTTTTTCCCGGGCCACTTCAAATGTTCATGATTTTTTCAAAAATTTCGGCCTACTCATCACTCATCCTTCTCTCTCTCTATTCCATTATTCCTTTCCCCCTTTCTATCATGTTCTCCAAATCACTTATTTTCCCCTTCTCAATTACTCCCTTTACCCACCTATTTCTCATCCAACAAATCCTTACCCTTTTTCCCCCCCCTTACTCCCCTTCCCCCCAAACAGTCTTCCTCCCTCGACCTAATGTTGATTTTCCAAAAGTTTCAAATTTCTTGTGCTTTTAGCTATGAGTGATTTGGGGGGAACTACAAAAAGGGTAATACCGTAAGCAAGGGAAGCAATAAATTTATTTATGTTATAATCCAGGTAAATTTGCAATTTAGGTTGTTCTTTGGGCCCCCATGGCAGTGCCCCCCTGTTGCAATTGGTATCTATCGTGGAGTTTTGTTCTAAAAAAACGGATTCGAGCGCGAAGCATTTTTTGCTCAAGAAGCAGGGTTTCATTGGGGCGGGTTCCTTCATGAAGCGGGTTTTCCTTTATTTAAGCGGGGTTTCCCTTCCCTGAAACGGGTTCCTTTATTTAAAAGGGGGTTTCCCTTTATGAAGCGGGTTCCTTTTTTGAAGCGGGGTTCCCTTTAATTTTAAGGGTTCCATCCTGAACCGGGGGTTCCCCTTTATGAAGCAGGTTTAATTTTTGAATTGGGGTTTTATTAAAGAAGCTTCAAGGACGCAGGGCCCCAAATATTTAAAAACCTCGGTTTTGGCGGGAAATAAACTTTCATGGGTTGTGGGTTGTTTTTGGTTCGTGCAGGGGGGGGGGGCGGGATAATGCCCTGCTAGCACTGTATAAAAATATATTTTTTAAAATATATATATATATTTTATATATATATTTAAAATAATATTTATTTATATATTTTTAAAAATATTTTATATATTTATATGTCGTGCCCAATAGTCAGAACTTGCGATCTTGGCTTAAATAGCAACGCTCATCTTGCCATATAAGACAAGCGAAAATTTGTGTATGCAATAATTTCTCCAAAATCATTCTGAACCTAACGAAAAAAAATATATTTCACTGTGTTTGTTTAGTGTGAGGGAAAAGTTCAATAGATAGGAGTAGCGAGGGAGTATATAGTAACAA
Source organism: Cherax quadricarinatus (assembly GCF_026875155.1). NCBI lineage: Eukaryota > Metazoa > Arthropoda > Malacostraca > Decapoda > Parastacidae > Cherax > Cherax quadricarinatus. Next base: position 41,423,060 of record NC_069424.1, read on the forward strand.
TAGTTTCATTGCCGGCTACTTGTTAGGTAGGGTAAGTCCAGCTCCAGCTATTCTTCCCCCCCTTTTTCCCCCTCCCCGAAAGTGATAGTTTGATTGCCGGCTGCTTGTTAAGGTAGGGTCAGTCTAGCTCCCGCTGTCCCTTCCCCTCCGAAAGGTGACGTGTGGGGCTCCGGTCAAACAGTAAATCACTCGAATCACAGCTCCCAACAATACTATAAGTACGCGCCTGATCTTATTTTAGTGGACTTACGGGTTGAAAGCTTCACTTTTGACCAATAATTAACTTAGTCCTTTCATTCTTTATCTGTTAAATGTTTTAATAATGACCACATCATTTAGGTACTGTACTTATCATGGAGAGTGATTTCTTAAGCAGTGGGTAATCTGTAACTCTTTCCAGCTTGGAATGACAGAGAGAGTCACCTGCCAACCAACGAGAAGAATAGAAGGGGACGGACTAAAGTCCTGAGACGTCCCATGTTTAGTTTACTTACCTGTTATGTAAGCCAACACAGGACCTAACCCCTCATCATAGCAGTGGTAACGAACCTGTTTTCCTGTCATCTGAAGTAATTACACACGGCTGTACTCTGTGTAGAACGTGCCAGTGGTGGTCACCAACACCTGCTACCTCCTCCACATCAGCAACGGCTACGATTTCAACAACAGGCAGTGTCACAAACACCTGACACCCCATTACCACAATATACCTATATTAGCGTTGAGTTCAAATGTATTTTTTTTCATTTCATTTTTCATTTTTCTTTCAATTAGGATACCCATTCATGTTTTATTGTTTTACATTTTTCGTTTCTAAATAATAAAGTGTTTATTATTGTCTATTATTATTTATTTTTCTATTCATTAATTTTCCTGAGGAGGAGCCAGCCTTGGTAATACTGACTGAAGTTGTTACAGGGCTGAGTAAGCCTTCACATTTAGTATTAAATTATTGTAAACAAATCTAAAATATGTTTAGTTGGGTTAAGCTAAAATAAATTATTCTTGTTATAAGGTTAGGTAAGTTTTCTAAGATTCTGTTGTTGCAAAATTATAAATTTTTACAGTAACATTAATGAAAAAAGTATATCTTTAAACGTAAAAGAGAATTTTAGAAAGGACTTAATTTTAAATGACTTCTTGCTAATTGACCAGTTTTACCTATTCGGCACGACAGTATATATATATATATATAAATATTTATATATATATATAAAATATATAAATATATAATAATATAATATATATATAAATATATATATTATACTGTGAAAAAAATAGTGAAGTGAATTTCCAAGTGCTTTTGTGATTTCTCACATTATCAAGAAACTCTAAAAACAATAGGACAGAAAAGGCTTAAGTCCGAGATGTCGTGTCACATATGACATGACACCTGACTCAACGTGCAAGTGAAGTTAAAATTTATGTCAGGTTATATGTCACGTGAAATTTATGGCTGAATCATGTCATGCAGAGCATACTTCATACACAAATACTATTAATATAGATGATCTAATTTATATAACCCTAACTAATATTCGTATTAACAATCAATACTATTTTCATGAATACTGATTTCGTAAAACTCTCAAACGTGACTGCTTGAGCAAACTTTCTCGTCTTTGTATCAAGCAAGTTTATATTTGAGAGAATATCATTGAATTCATTGTTTTTTCATTAAATATATATATAAAATATATATATAATATATATATATATATATATATATATATATATATATTACCTGGAGTTACCTGGAGAAGAGTTCCGGGGGTCAACGCCCCGCGCCTAGTCTGTGACTATTAATCAGGTGGATCAGAGCCCTGATCAAACCAGCTGTACTTGACATGCGGCTGCAACGCAATCCAACGTACGAGCCACAGCCCAGCTGTCAGGTACCGACTTCAGGTGCTTGTCCCAGTGCCTACTTAAGAACTGCCAGGGGGTCTATGTATCTCCCCTTATGATGCTGGAGGCAGTTGAACAGTCTCGGCCCCTTACCACTTATTGGTATGGTCTCTTAACGTGCTAGTGACACCCCTGCTTTTCATTAGGGGATGTTGCATCGTGTGCGATCTCTAGCTTTCGATGTGATGATTTTCGTGTTGCAAGTCGGTACTAGTCCTCTAGGATTTTCCAGTGTTATATAATCATGTATCTCTCTCGCCTGCGTTGCCAAGGAGTACAGGTTTCAGGAACTTCAGCGCTCCCAGTATTTAAGGTGTTTTAATCTCCGTTATGCGTGCCTGAAGGTTCTCTGGTACATTTTCTAGGTCATGACAATTTCACCTGCCTTGAAAGGTGGCTGTTATGTGCAGAAAAAAAAAAAAAAACAATATTCCAGCCTAGTAGAACAAGCGACTGAAGAGTGTCATCCTGGGCTGATGGCAACCCTAGTTTTTGAAGTTCTCATTATCCATCCTGTCATTTTTCTAGCAGATCGATGATACAATTTATGGTCCTTAAAGGTAGATCCTCCTACCATGATCACTCTCCCAGTCTTTGACGTTGGTTTTTTCCTCTATTTTGTGGCCGGAATTTTGTTTTGTATTCTGATGAATTTTTAATTTGCTCAATGTTTACCATATCGAGTAATTAAAATTTCTCATATTGCACTTCATATTTTTCTGCAGCTCATTGAAAGATTTGGTTGATGTTATGCCTGGAGCCTTGCAGTGTCTGCAATGAAGACACGGTCATGCAATTCGGGTGTCCAAATACTGCAAAGGAAGACACTGTGCTGTGCTGACATCCTGTCATTCAGATATGAGATGAAAACAAAGATGAGCAGTACTGTGCCTTGTGGAACCAGAGCTTTTTCACAGCAGCCGCCGTCAGACTTACTCTGTTGACTACTACACTTTGGTGGTCTGTTTGTGAGGAAATTATAGATCCATCTACCAAATTTTCCTGTTATTCCTTTAGCACCGCAAAATTGTGCGCTATTACACCATGGTCACACCTGTCGAAGGTCTTTTTTTTTTTTTGCAAAGTCTGGAATATATTTACTCTGCATTCTTTTTGTCTTCTAGGCATCTAGGACCTTTCGTAGTGATCCAGTATGCTGGGACAGACAGGAGCGACCTGTCTAACCCATGTTGCCCTGGTTGTTAATTGATGGGTATCTAGATGGTGGCGGATCTTGCTTCTTTATGACACCTGTCAAAGATTTTTATGATATGGATGTATAGTGGTTATCGTCTGTGTTCTTTGCTATTGCTTTTACTGCCCCCTTTGTGATTGGGGCTATGTCCTGATGTTTTTAGTAGCTGTGGGACGACCCCCGTGTCCATGCTCCCTCTCCATAGCATGGTAAAGCTCGTGATAGGGGCTTTCTTGCAGTTCTTGATGAACACGAGTTCCATAGTCTTGGCCCTGGGGAAGAAACATGGGCATGTCATTTATCGTCTGTTCAAAGTCATTTGGCGACAGGATACATCAATTGCTTTGTGTTTACCAAATTCTGTGGCTCTTTCATAAAAAATTCCATTTTGATCATCGACTCTCAGATTTGGGTTAGCGGCTATGCTAAAAACTGAGTCATACTGGACTTGTAGCTCACTCATTTCCCTTGCTGTCATCTGTTGTACGAGACCATCTTGTTTAAGTAGGGCCCAATACTGATTTTTCTCGACTTTGATTTGGCATAAGAAAAAAATACTTTGGGTTTCTTTCTACTTCATTTATGCTTTATGTCTTCTCCCGCATTCCTGACTCCTATAAGATTTCTCAGTTTAAGTTCGTTGGTTTGCTATTTCTCTGACCTGTGTCTCCCAACGCGTTTCAGATATACTGACCTCTTTTAGACCGCTCGTTTATTCTATCCTTCGCCTTAAAGGGGCGCCCTGTTCTCTTTCCACTTTACACTACTCCTCTTTTCTTAAAGGAATAAGCCTTGAGCATACATCGAGTGCCACCGAGTTAAATCTGTTTCTAGGCATAAGTTGGTCTGTGTTGCTATATATCTTCCCACTTATATCGGTTTTAGAGGACTTGGTTTACGTGGTCCCACTTTATGTTCTTGTTATTGAAGTTAATTGGGTGATGCTCCCTCGACTGTAATCTCATTAGGTCGGTCTGGCTCCGCGCATACATGTCTGAACCTCGATTATGTTGTGATCTGAGTATTGTTTTTGATATGGTGACATTTCGTATCAGATCATCACTGTTAGTGAAGATGAGGTTTAGTGTATTCTCCAGTCTAGTAGGCTCTATTATTTGCTGGTTTAAATTGAACTTTGTGCAGAGATTTAAAAGCTCGTGTGTGTGCGAGTTCTCGTCAGAGTTGCCTCCTGGTGTTATCACTGCAACAACATTTGCTATATTCCTCCATTTTAGGTGCCTTAAGTTGAAATCCCCCAGGAGCAAGATGTTGGGTGCAGGAACTGGAAGATTTTCCAGACAGTGGTCAATTTTTAACAGCTGTTCCTGGAATTGCTGGGATGTTGCATCCGGAGGCTTGTATACTACCACAATGACTAGGTTTTGTGATCTGAGTATTGTTTTTGATATGGTGACATTTCGTATCAGATCATCATTGTTAGTGAAGATGAGGTTTAGTGTATTCTCCAGTCTAGTAGGCTCTATTATTTGCTGGTTTAAATTGAACTTTGTGCAGAGATTTAAAAGCTCGTGTGTGTGCGAGTTCTCGTCAGAGTTGCCTCCTGGTGTTATCACTGCAACAACATTTGCTATATTCCTCCATTTTAGGTACCTTAAGTTGAAATCCCCCAGGAGCAAGATGTTGGGTGCAGGAACTGGAAGATTTTCCAGACAGTGGTCAATTTTTAACAGCTGTTCCTGGAATTGCTGGGATGTTGCATCCGGAGGCTTGTAGACTACCACAATGACTAGGTTTTGATTCTCGATCTTTACTGCTAAAACTTCCACTACATCATTTGAGGCATTAAGCAGTTCTGTGAAAATAAGTGACTGCGATATATATATATATTATATATATATATATATATATATATATATATATATATATATATATATATATATATATATTATATATATATATATATATATTAGGTTGGTAGACAGCAACCGCCCAGGGAGGTACTACCGTCCTGCCAAGTGAGTGTAAAACGAAAGCCTGTAATTGTTTTACATGATGGTAGGATTGCTGGTGTCCTTTTTCCTGTCTCATGAACATGCAAAATTTCAGGTACGTCTTGCTACTTCTACTTACACTCAGGTCACACTACACATACATATACAGGCGTATATATACATACCCATCTGGGTTTTCTTCTATTTTCTTTCTAGTTCTTGTTCTTGTTTATTTCCTCTTATCTCCATGGGAAGTGGAACAGAATTCTTCCTCCGTAGGCCATGCGTGTTGTAAGAGGCGACTAAAATGCCGGGAGCAAGGGCTAGTAAACCCCTTCTCCTGTATATATTACTAAATTTGAAAGGAGAAACTTTGGTTTTTTCTTTTGGGCCACCCCGCCTCGGTGGGATACGGCCGGTGTGTTGAAAGAAAGAATATATATATATATATATATAATATATATATATATATATATATATATATATATATATATATATATATGCAGAACAAACCAAGGGGGGGGAATCATTAGCTCAAGTATTTTTCACACTTCTCAGTGCGTCATCAGAAGCTGTGCAATGTTGCAAGGGAGCAACCAAAGCGGGGAAAGAGGTCTCAGAGTAGCGAAGGTGTCACCGGCCACGGTTACCCTTAGTCTAAGGTTAACCGTGGCCAGTGAACACCTACGCTGCTCTGAGACCTCTCTTCCTGCTTTAGTTGCTCCCTTGCAACATTGCACAGCTCCTGATGACGCACTGAAGTGTGAAGTACTTGAGCTAATGATTCCCCCCTCGGTTTGTTCTGCATATATATATATATATATATAAAATATATATATATATTTTATATAATATATATATATATATATATATATATATATATATAATATATTATTTATTATTATTATCACACTGGCCGATTCCCACCAAGGCAGGGTGGCCCGAAAAAGAAAAACTTTCACCATCATTCACTCCATCACTGTCTTGCCAGAAGGGTGCTTTACACTACAGTTTTTAAACTGCAACATTAACACCCCTCCTTCAGAGGTGCAGGCACTGTACTTCCATCTCAGGACTCAAGTCCGGCCTGCCGGTTCCCTGAACCCCTTCATAAATGTTACTTTGCTCACACTCCAACAGCACGTCAAGTATTAAAAACCATTTTGGGCTCCATTCACTCCTATCAAACACGCTCATGCATACCTGCTGGAAGTCCAAGCCCCTCGCACACAAAACCTCCTTTACCCCTCTCTCCAACCTTTCCTAGGCCGACCCCTACCCCGCCTTCCTTCCACTACAGACTGATACACTCTTGAAGTCATTCTGTTTCGCTCCATTCTCTCTACATGTCCGAACCACCTCAACAACCCTTCCTCAGCCCTCTGAACAACAGTTTTGGTAATCCCGCACCTCCTCCTAACTTCCAAAATACGAATTCTCTGCATTAATTCACACCACACATTGCCCTCAGACATGACATCTCCACTGCCTCCAGCCTTCTCCTCGCTGCAACATTCATCACCCATGCTTCACACCCATATAAGAGCGTTGGTAAAACTATACTCTCATACATTCCCCCCTTTGCCTCCAAGGACAAAGTTCTTTGTCTCCACAGACTCCTAAGTGCACCACTCACTCTTTTTCCCTCATCAATTCTATGATTCACCTCATCTTTCATAGACCCATCCGCTGACACGTCCACTCCCAAATATCTGAATACATTCACCTCCTCCATACTCTCTCCCTCCAATCTGATATTCAATCTTTCATCACCTAATTTTTTTGTTATCCTCATAACCTTACTCTTTCCTGTATTCACCTTTTAATTTTCTTCTTTTGCACACCCTACCAAATTCATCCACCAATCTCTGCAACTTCTTCAGAATCTCCCAAGAGCACAGTGTCATCAGCAAAGAGCAGCTGTGACAACTCCCACTTTGTGTGTGATTCTTTATCTTTTAACTCCACGCCTCTTGTCAAGACCCTCGCATTTACTTCTCTTACAACCCCATCTATAAATATATTAAAAAACCCCACGGTGACATCACACATCCTTGTCAAAGGGCCTACGTTTACTGGAAATAATTACCCTCTTTCCTACATACTCTAACTTGAGCCTCACTATCCTCGTAAAACTCTTCACTGCTTTCAGTAACCTACCTCCTACACACCATACACTTGCAACATCTGCCACATTGCCCCCCTATCCACCCTGTCATAACGCCTTTTCCAAATCCATAAAAGCCACAAAGACCTCTTTAGCCTTATCTAAATACTGTTCACTTATATGTTTCACTGTAAACACCTGGTCCACACACCCCCTACCTTTCCTAAAGCCTCCTTGTTCATCTGCTATCCTATTCTCCGTCTTACTCTTAATTCTTTCAATAATAACTCTACCATACACTTTACCAGGTATACTCAGCAGACTTATCCCCCTATAATTTTTGCACTCTCTTTTATCCCCTTTGCCTTTATACAAAGGAACTATGCATGCTCTCTGCCAATCCCTAGGTACCTTACCCTCTTCCATACATTTATTAAATAATTGCACCAACCACTCCAAAACTATATCCCCACCTGCTTTTAACATTTCTATCTTTATCTCATCAATCCCGGCTGCCTTACCCCCTTTCATTTTTACCTATTGCCTCACGAACTTCCCCCACACTCACAACTGGCTCTTCCTCACTCCTACAAGATGTTATTCCTCCTTGCCCTATACACGAAATCACAGCTTCCCTATCTTCATCAACATTTAGCAATTCCTCAAAATATTCCCTCCATCTTCCCAATACCTCTAACTCTCCATTTAATAACTCTCCTCTCCTATTTTTAACTGACAAATCCATTTGTTCTCTAGGCTTTCTTAACTTGTTAATCTCACTCCAAAACTTTTTCTATTTTTCAACAAAATTTGTTGATAACATCTCACCCACTCTCTCATTTGCTCCTTTTTACATTGCTTCACCACTCTCTTAACCTCTCTCTTTTTCTCCATATACTCTTCCCCCCTTGCATCACTTCTACTTTGTAAAAACTTCTCATATGCTAACTTTTTCTCCCTTACTACTCTCTTTATATCATTCCACCAATCGTCTCTCTTCCCTCCCGCACCCACTTTCCTGTAACCACAAACTTCTGCTGAACACTCTAACACTACATTTTTAAACCTACCCCATACCTCTTCGACCCCATTGCCTATGCTCTCATTAGCCCATCTATCCTCCAATAGCTGTTTATATCTTACCCCAACTGCCTCCTCTTTTAGTTTATAAACCTTCACCTCTCTCTTCCCTGATGCTTTCTATTCTCCTTGTATCCCATCTACCTTTTACTCTCAGTGTAGCTACAACTAGAAAGTGATCTGATATATCTGTGGCCCTCTATAAACATGTACATCCTGAAGTCTACTCAACAGTCTTTTATCTACCAATACATAATCCAACAAACTACTGTCATTTCCCCCTACATCATATCTTGTATACTTATTTATCCTCTTTTTCTTAAAATATGTATTACCTATAACTAAACCCCTTTCTATACAAAGTTCAATCAAAGGGCTCCCATTATCATTTACACCTGGCACCCCAAACTTACCTACCACACCCTCTCTAAAAGTTTCTCCTACTTTAGCATTCAGGTCCCCCTACCACAATTACTCTCTCACTTGGTTCAAAGGCTCCTATACATTCACTTAACATCTCCCAAAATCTCTCTCTCTCCTCTGCATTCCTCTCTTCTCCAGGTGCATACACGCTTATTATGACCCACTTCTCGCATCCAACCTTTACTTTAATCCACATAATTCTTGAATTTACACATTCATATTCTCTTTTCTCCTTCCATAACTGATCATTTAACATTACTGCTACCCCTTCCTTTGCTCTAACTCTCTCAGATACTCCAGATTTAATCCCATTTATTTCCCCCCACTGAAACTCTCCTACCCCCTTCAGCTTTGTTTCGCTTAGGGCCAGGACATCCAACTTCTTTTCATTCATAACATCAGCAATCATCTGTTTCTTGTCATCCGCACTACATCCACGCACATTTAAGCATCCCAGTTTTATAAAGTTTTTCTTCTTCTCTTATTTTAGTAAATGTCTACAGGAGAAGGGGTTACTAGCCCATTGCTCCCGGCATTTTAGTCGCCTCATACGACACGCATGGCTTACGGAGGAAAGATTCTTTTCCACTTCCCCATGGACAATAGAAGAAATAAAGAACAAGAACTATTTAGAAAAAGGAGAAAAACCTAGATGTATGTATATATATATGCATGTGCGTGTCTGTGAAGTGTGACCAAAGTGTTTATATATATATATATATATATATATATATATATATATATATATATATATATAAATATATATATATATATATATTTCTTAGGACTTTATAAAAATATATATTTGTAACAATATATATTTTTATATCATCAACGATAACAATAATAGCAACAACAATGACAACGGCAACTACAGTAATAATATTAACAATAATAATAATAATAATAATAATAATAATATAATAATAATAATTTATAAATATGAATACAGAAGCAACAATAACAACTGCAGTAATAACAATATTGTTGCAACAGCAATAATGGTAAAGGACTTGGAATATTTTTCTAAGGCAAACTCCCACAAATAATATTTTGACAAAGGGTTCCTGACCGAAATAGGATTTCCCCAGGGAAGCGGGGGGTAGGAAAGGACAGGATGGAGGGAGGGGGGAGGGAGGGAGGGACAATCGTGAGGAAGGGGAAAGGGCTGAGGAAAGGGTCGAAGGACCGAAAAGGAGGGGGATGGAGGAAGAATGAGAACGAGGGATTGATGGAAGATTGGGGGAAGGGAGAAAGAAAGGAGAGAACGAAGGACTGAATGGAGAAAGATTGGAGAGAATGAGGACTGGAGGGAAACGGACGAAGGGAAGGGAGGGGGGAAGGAAGATAAGAATCTGAAGGTAAAAAGGGAAGAAAGATGTTAAAGGGGAAAAGGCGGATGGGGGAAAATGAGAAGGGGTGGGAGGGTACGGGGATAAGCCGGGTGGGAGAAGAACGAGTGATGGGGAAAGGGAGATGGTGCGGACGAAAGAAGGAGGGTGCAGGAGGGGGGAAATTTTCAACTCCTCCGGGAGGTTTGGGGGAATAATTTGCAATCAAAGGAGTAGGGTTGTGAGGTGTTTTAAAAAACAAAAATAGTTACATGCTCCCAAGACCAAAGGGAAAGACAGACTTTTCCCATTTTTCACACTTGTAAGGTTCTACGTTTCATTCCCGACTAAATAACTGATTTGTACTTTTGTAGCTTCATTCCCCGACAAAATAAAAATTTGTGTTTTTGTAGGTTCATTCCCCCGACAGAAATAACATTTCTGTTTTTTGTAGGTTCTTTCCCCCGACGAATAATAATTTGTGACATTGTGGTTCTTCCTTTACAAAATAACTAATTTGTGTTTTTTGTAGGTTCTTTCCCCCGACGAAATAACTAGTTTGTGCATTGTAGGTTCATTCCCCAAAGAAATAATAGTTTTGTGTCTTTACAGATTTATTCCCGACAGAAATAATTATTTTATTTTCAAAACTGAAAATTTTGCATTTAATACATACTTTTTGTTAATTTTAAAACCAGTCCCCTTAAAACCATTAAAATTTTTTACTTGTCTCAAAATTTAAAATTTCCCCCGTTTATATAAAAAAAAATTGTAATAGGGTGTATATAAAAAATTTTAAAGGAGATATAAATTTGATTTTATTGTTTCCTTTCAAATTCTTCAATAAATTTGATTTTAATTAAAAAAAATTTTGGCAGGCTTTGGCTTACAGGCTTTGTAGGCCTTGGCCCTACAAAAACTTGTAAGGGCCTAAAGGAAGAACCCACCTAAGAAAAAAACATCCTGGGGCCCAAATAGGCTCTTCTTTGATGATTGAACCTTAACAGAATATTAAAGCGAAACCCTTTTAATTCAGTAGAAGAAATAAACTAGGGTGTGTCCCACGGGGCAAAAAATAAACAGTAGTGGGTGGTACCAGGCAACAAAGGCAAGGTGTGCCCCCATGGCAAAAAAAAAGACAGGCGGGTACCACTGGCAAACAATAACACAGAGCGTGTGTCCACTGGCAACAAAAACACAGGCCGTGTACCCTGGCAACAAAACAGCAAGGTGTGTACCGCTGGAAAACAATTAAACAGCAGGGGCGGTGTACCCGGCAACTTTAAAAACGAGCGTGTGTACCACTGGCAACAATAAACGAGAGCGTGTGTACCACGGGAAACAATAAACAGCAGGCGTGTGTACCACTGGCAACAAAAAAACGCAGAGCGTGGTATGGTGGCAACAATAAACAGCAGGGGTATGTCCCACTGGCAAAAATAAACAGCAGAGCGTTGTACCGTGGAACTTTAAAAAGCAGGCGTGTGTACCGCTGGCAACAATAAACGAAGAGGGTGTACCGCTGGAAACAAAAAACGCAGACGTGTGTACCACGGCAACAATAAACAGGGCGTGGTCCCACTGGCAACAAAAAACAGCAGAGGTGTGTACCACTGGCAAAAATAAAACCAGAGCGGTGTACCACTGGCAAAAATAAAACAGCAGAGCGTGTGTACCCCCCGGCAAAATAAACAGCAGAGCGTATGTACCACTGGCACAAAAAACAGCAGAGGTGTGTACCACTGGCAACAATAAAAGCAGAGCGTGTGTACCGCTGGCAACAAAAAACAGCCCAGAGCGTGTGTACCGCTGGCAACAACAGCAGAGCGTGTGTACCACTGGCACCAATAATAAAGGGGTGTGTACCACGGGAAAACAATAAACAGCAGTGTATACCGGGCAACAATAAACAGCAGGGCGTGTGTCCCGCTGGCAACAAAAAAAACAGAGAGCGTGTGTCCCGCTGGCAACAATAAAAGCAGAGCGTGTGTCCCGGGCGGGCAACAATAAACAGCAGGGCGGTGTCCGGGGGCAACAATAAACGCAGGCGGTGACCGCTGGCAAAAAAACGCAACGTGTGTCCCCGCTGGCAAAAATAAACAGCAGAGCGTGGAACCCCTGGCAACAAAAAAACGCAGACTGTGTGTCCCCGTTGGCAAAAATAAACAGCAGAGCGTGTGACCGCTTCAACAATAAACAGCAAGCTGTGTCCCGCGGGCAATAAACAGAAAGGCGTGTGTCCCGTGGCAACATAAACAGCAGAGGTGTGTACCGTGGCAACAATAAACAGCAGGGGTGTGTACCGCTGGCAACAATAAACAGCAGAGGTGTGTACCGCTGGCAACAAAAAACAGCAGAGCGTGTGTACCGCGGCAACAATAAACACAGAGCGCGGTACCCTGGCAAAAATAAACAGCAAGCGCGTGTACCAGGGCACCAAAAAAATCAGAGGTGTGTACCACTGAAAACAATAAACAGCAGTGTGTACCGCGGGTAACAATAAACAGCAGACGTGGTACCGCTGGCAAAAATAAACAGCAGAGCACGTGTACCGCTAAAAACAATAAACAGCGGGCGGGGGGTACCGTGGCAACAATAAAAGCAGAGCGCGTGTACCGCTGGAAACAATAAACAGCAGAGGCGGTACGTTGGAACAATAAACAGCAGAGCGCGTGTCCCGTGGCAGCAATAAACGCGGGAGCGGTGTACCGCTGGCAACAAAAACAGCAGAGCGCGTGTACCGTGGCAACAAAAAACAGCAGAGCGTTGTCCCGTGGAAAACAATAAACAGCAGAGCGTTTGTACCGCTGGCAACAATAACAGCAGGGGTGTGTACCGCTGGCAACAATAAACAGCAGACCCTTTGTCCCCGTGGAACAATAAACGCAGAGCGTTGTACCACGGGCAAAAATAAACAGCGAGCGCGTGTCCCCGCTGGCAACAAAAAACAGCGGGCGTGTGTACCGCTGGCAACAATAAACAGCGGGGGCGCGGTACCGCTGGCAACAATAAACACAGAGCGTGTGTACCCGGGCAACAAAAAACAGCAGAGCGTGTGTACCACTGGAAAACAATAAAACAGAGCCGCTTTTACCGCTGGAACAATAAACAGAGAGCGTGTTACCGCTGGCAAAAAAAAACGCGGCGTGGTACCATGGCAAAAATAAACAGCAGAGCGCGTGTCCCGCTGGCAACAATAAACGCAGTGTGAGTGGTTTGAAAACCACAAGTTAAAAGATTGAGCACTTATGAAATATGGGAATCTTTTTTGGGAAACTTTTTCCCCACACAGAGGCTTCATCAGTCCAATACAAGAGGAAGGCGTAAGGAGGGGAGGGTATGAGGTAATCGTCCCTCAACTGGGTCGATGTTTTTCAGCCATCAATCTTGCAGAAGTACAGCAAGGGCCGTAGCGTGGCTTATATACTGTGTGAGGAGAGGTGAAGCAGGCGGAGGGGGGGTCATAGGGGGTACCATCACTGTCGAAGAAAGGTCTTTGTCCAAAGGTTAAACAAGTGTTGAGAATTTTTTGTAAACAAGATCCCATGATGGCAGTGTCTGACATTTGTGATGAAGGTTTAAAAAAAACCGACAAGTTGAAGATTGAGACATTATGCGATAGGGGAATTTTTATTGGGAAAAACTTTTTTCCCCACACGAGGTTAAAATCAGTCCAATACAAAGAGGAAGGCGTAAGGAATACGCAGCTAGGGGATCTTGTTACAAAGAATTTTCAACACTTGTTAAAACCTTTGGACAAGAACTATTTGACTAGTGGATGGTACCACTAGACCCTCCTCCCCCTGTTTTCCCTCTCCTCACACGTATATAGCTACGTTACGGCTCTTTGCTTCTTCGAAAGATTGAAAACTGAACAATCGCTCCAGGTTGGGGACTGATTACCTCAACTCCTCCTCCCCCTTCGCCTTCCTCTTTGTTTGGATGGACCTCTGTTGGCGAAACGTTTTCTGAAAAAAGATTCCCAAATGCGCATGTTCAATTTCAATAAACAGCAGGCGTGTGTACCGCTGGCAACAATAAAACAGCAGAGGGGCGTGTCCCGCTGGAAACAAGTGACCGATGGAACGGGAAGAGAAATGCTCCTCGCTGCTCCCCCAAACACAAACTCAAACACCATTTTTCCCGAATTATGATGCCATAGGGATTTTTAAGTTAAATCAGGTAAATAAACGGTATGCCGTATTATGGAATTTTGCAGTTTGAGGGGGGGCAGAAAAAATGTGTGTGTGTGTGTGTGTGTGTTGTGTGTGTGGTGTGTGTGTGGTGTGTTGGTGGGTGTGTTTTGTGTGTGTGTGTGTGGTATGGGTGTGTATGTCTCACCTAATTGGGTTGCAGGGGTCGAGACTAGCTCCGGCCCCGCTTCTTCACTGATTGCTGCTAGGTCCTCTCCCTCTCTGCTTCCCCGAGCTTTGTCTACCTTTTTTTTTTAAAAATTTATGGTTCCTGCTTCCACTACTTCACTTGCTAGGCTATTCCACTTCCTGACGACTCTATGCTTTAAGAAAAAACTTCGTAACGCCCTGGATCGTTGAGCTTCAGCTTCCAGTTGTGACCCCTTTTTTCTGTGTCCCCTTTTTGGAACATCCTATCTCTGTCCCCCTTGTTATTCCCCCCAGTATTTGATGTCGTTATCACGTCTCCCCTGACCCTTTGCCTCCGTTTTGTCAGTCTGATTTCATAAAAACATAAGAAAGGAGGGAAAACGCAGCAGGCCCGTTTGGCCCCTATGGCAGGTCCTTTACAATTCATTTCCCCCTAACAAACATTTGACCAAATCAATTTTCAATGCTACCCAAGAAATAAGCTCTGATGGAAAGTCCCATTTAAATCCCAACCCCCCCCACCATTACTTATCCAACCTAAATTTGAAAATATCCAAATCCTAGCCCCATAAAACCCAAAAGGTGATGTTCCCCTCATCAACTACCCATTTCCAAACCAATATTTCCTATGTCCCTTTTTATATTAAACTTTCTAATTTTTAAAATTTAGTGGGGACGTGTACTTAGCTCTGTGAAGACCCGTTTGCGTGCTCTCACGAATTGAAGCAAGATCCCTCCCCTCGAGCAAATTTTCCAAAAAGCTTAAAGGAAGGGAAATTTAGGTGGCGAAGATGGAGTTCGGTTTGACCGAGGAAAAAAAAGAAGATTGTAGTCCTCCTGTTTTGAGTCCTCGGTCAAGAAGGGAAATGGTCAGTGCTGGACAGCAGGGGAACGAAGTTGCGATCAAGAAGCGAAAAGGAAAGGGAGAAACGTTTAAGAAAAAAAAGAGACGCCGTGGAAACTGTTTTGGGAAAAATCTAATACTTCTCAGTGCTACCGACGAAGAGAGTCGATCTGGGAACATCACGCGAAAGCACCCAAAAAGGTAAGATATTTTTGTTGTTGGGATGCCCAAATTGAATCGTGAAACCTGTTTTTGTGCTTTGAGGGTGACCTGTACTTTGAGTGCGACCTGTATTAACCTTTGGGGAAAAATGTCTTTTTTGCTCCCCTGGATGAAAAAAGAGCCCTCCATGAGCAACTTTACCCAACTTAAGGAAAAATTGAGGGCAGTGAAGATGGAGATACGGCGACTGACCGAAGAAAACAAGAGGTTCGTATAGTCCTCCGTTTCGAGTCCTCAGGTAAAAAGGGATCGTGGTCAGTGGCTGGACAGCAGGGGACGACAAGTTGACGTCAAGAAACGAAAGGGGAAAACCAGAAAAAGATGAAGAAGAAAGAGTGCTGTGGAAACTCCCGTGGAAACCCCCAACGCATTCTCGGTGCTACCCGCGAATGTGAGTCTACTACTGGGGTCGTCACGACAACGACAAAAGGAAGGGAAGAATATTGTTGTTGTTGGGGATACCCGGTTGAAAAAAGGGAAGGGCATTCTGCTTTAAGGGCAGGGGTAGGAGCAAAGGGTATGCTTTCCCGGGGCTGGGATGGAGGACATTTTTTAGCCGGCTTGCAACATCATGAACGGTAATGGGATCAACCTTTATTTGCCTCAGTGCGGGGGAAAAGATGTTGGCAAGCGTAGAAGTGAGATTTAGTTAGAAAGTTAGGACAGCTATGACATGATTTTGGAAGAAGGGGGGCGCCCTGTTATATGTGGTTTTTTCCAAGAAGAGGTGTTGGGAATGTGGTTGTCCCGGCAATTGGTTTTTAATTGTTGGCTGGGATAAAAACCCGTAAAATAATGCAGTACCATTTATTGACAACTGGGACAACTTCAGGCCGAAAAGACATGTATGCCGGGGTGGGGTTTACTTATCCAGGGCAGGGGTGGGTTTTCCCTTTCTAACTCAGTTGAGGGGGTTGTTAGGGCTTTAAACTAGGATTAGTTAGAGGTTTTGGGTTTTTTTCAGGAAACTGTGAAGTCGCAGGGTAGTAAAGAGTATAGGAGAACTAGTAATAGGGAAAATGAGGTGGTATTGGGAAAAACCAGGCACTAATTTACAAGGCAGTAATAGGTTTTGTGGAATAATAGAAAAAAAAGAGGAAGGGTTTAAAAAGAGAGGAGGGTCTTAAAAGTTTATTACACAAATGTCGCAGGTAGGGAAAAAGATGGGCGAGTTTAGACTAGTTGCTAGTGCAGGTAACATAGATGTATTTGCCTTTATGAGAGTGGTTTAATTCAAAAAGTCGGGAATGCCTGCAGAATGTCACATTCAGGGTTTTTTTTAAATTTTTCCCAAATAGATGAATATGGGAAGGGGGGTGGGGGGGCATTGTATTCCGAGATCGCTTGAAGTTGATAAAAAAGGGTATTAAGTTGAAGTAAACATACAGAGTCTGTTTGGATAGAAATTTTCAGAGGGGCATGAAAAATTAATTTTAGGTGGATATACCGTCCCCCAAAATTTTGATAGGGACCAGGGGGGGCTACTAGGGAGGAAATTGCTAGGGCCACAAAGGGACGTTTTAAAGTAGTAATTTAGGAGACTTTAATTTGTCAATTGATTGGAATTTCTTTTACTGGGAATTTAGAATCAACGATTTTTTTAAATAGTTCAGGATTGTTTTTTGAAAAACAGTTTGTGACAGAACCTACAAGGGGAAATAACCTGCTTTACTTAGTTCTGGAAACAAAGAATCCCTTGTTAATAATTTGAAGTTTTAGAGGAACTGGGTGCTAGCGACCCAAATCAAATTCTTTAGTTGAAGGAAGTATGATTAGGGATAACTCGTAACAGTCCCAGATTTTCGCTTAGCAGATTACGATGGGCTTAGGAAACACTTATCCTTTTTTGACTGGGGTAAAGAAAAAAGAGTTCAAATGACAGTTTTCTGAACACAATACATGTGCTCAAAAAACGTTTTTCCATTATAAGGAAATTTTTCCCAAAAAGAAATGACCCTAAAAGGATGAATAATAGGCTGAAATATCTACTAGGGCTTAGAAAGGAATTTTAGGGGGGATCAAAAGGGGAGGGCATTTATGATCAGTATATTGACATTAAGGGGACATTAAAAAAGGGGGAAAAAAAAGCTAAAAGGGATAGAAATTAAAATTGTAGGGATTCTAAAACTAATCAAAAAATTTTTTTCCCGGATATAGAACAAAAGTCAGAGATAAGATAGGGCCCCCTTAAAAAAAAAACTATGGCATCTTCTGCAAAGGAATGAAATGGCTCGTTTTAAATAATTTTTTTCTCTCTTTTTTTACACAGGAAGAAAAATAAATTCCGGTAATTAATTTTTTAGTGGATCAGAAGAAGATAAATTTTTAACATCCAGTCACTGTGAAATGGTTGCGAAGCGATAGACCGACTGAAGCAAAATAAGTCACCGGGTCCTGATGAGGTTTTTTTCAAGGGTTTCTTAAGGAATGCAAAATGGAAAACTGTGCATTTAAATAAAATTTTTAATTTATCTTTCAAACAGGTGTAGTGTCTGTATGTGGAAGATGGTAATGTTTTTCCTATTTTTAAAACAGGGGACAAGTCGTTACCGTCAAATTACCGCCCAATAAGCCTGCCTCAATTGTAGGAATTTTTTTTCTAGAGCAATTTTGTGAGATTATAAGAAGCCATCCGTAAGCAAGCTTGGTTAATGATACTCAGCATGGATTCACAAGAGGCCGGCTTGTCTAACTAATTTATTAACTTTTTTAGTAAAACTTTTGAGGCTGTTGACCACGATAAAAAATTTGATATTGTTTACTTAGATTTTATAAGGCATTTGATGGTTCCGCACCAAAGACTGTTGAAGAAAGTAGCAGTCAGGCATTGGGGGGGGGGATGCCTCGTGGATCGAGTCATGGCTCACAGCAGGAAACGAGAGTGTCCATAAATGGGGTTTTTAAATCCGAGTGGGGATCAGTAACAAGTGCGTTCCACAGGGATCAGTCTTGGGCCCGTTGTTGTTTATAATATATTCAATGATTTTTGTGAAGGAATTTATAGTGAAGAGCAAATTCGCCGAGCACGAAGATAGGTAGGGTAATTGATTCAAAAAGTAGATGTTTGGGAAATTCAGGAGGATTTAGACAACTCTATCTTTGGGCAGAAAGTGGCAGATGGTTCAATGTGGAAAAAAATGCAAGGTTTGAAGCTCGGGAGTGTCTATAAACCCCAGCACTTATAATTAATAATGTAGAATTAGCCATCAGATTGCGAAAAAAGGGCTTGGGGTTTTTGTAAGCAGCAACCCTTTTAAACCAAGACAGCAATGCCTAACGTACGTAATAAAGGGAAATAGATTAGGGATTTTTATCAAGAAGTGTAAGCAACAGAAGTCCAGAGGGGGGGATACTGCAGCTTTATACTCATTAGTAAGGCCTCACCCAAATTTTGCAGTCAATTTTGGCTCCTATTACAGAATGGACTAAATTCGTTAGAAAAAATTCAGCGTGGGTGACTAAACTAAAACATAGCATTAGGAAATCTTCCTTATGAAAAAAAGATTGAAGCTCTTAAGTTACACACTTGTTTGACAAGAATGAGGGGGACCCGATCGAAGTGTTTAAAGGGGAAGATAGGTATTAATAGGGGGGATTTTAACAGGGTCCCTTTAGGGAATCTCTCCAAGGAAAAACCCGCAAAATAATGGATTTAAATTGATAAAATTTAGATTTAGAAAGGCAAGGGAAAATATTGGTTTGGAAATAGGGGAGTTTTATGAGTGGAACAGTCTACCTAGTTGGGGGATTGAGGCTGGGACTTTGGGTAGTTTCAAATTTAGGTTGGATAAGTACATGAGTGGGAGGGGTTTTGGATTTGAGAGGGACTTGCACATCGGAGCTTGTTTCCTGGGTGGCATTGAAAATTGGGTTTGTCAATGTTTGTTAGTGGGATGAATTGTAAAGGACCTGCCTAGTATGGGCCAACAGGCCTGCTGCATGTGTTCCTCCTTTCTTATGTTCTTATGTTCTTATAGGGCGTTCTGCTTGAAGGACAGGAGTAGGAGACAGAGAGTTTGCTTTCCTGGGGCTGGGATGGAGGATATTGTTAGCCGTCTGGATGACATATGAGAGGTAATGGGAGCAATCCTATTATCTGTCTCAGTGCTGGAGGCAACGATGTTGGCACGTAGGAGTGAAGACTTGATTAGCAGGTATAGGTCACCAATATAAATAATTAGGAGTAAGGGTGGGAACCCTGTCATATGTGGTATTTTGCCAAGGAGAGGAGTTGGAAATCAATGGTGTCCAGGGCAATTGGTGTCAATTGCTGGCTGGACAAATACTGTAAGGAAAATGCGGTAACATTCATTGACAACTGGGACCTCTTCTATGGCAGAAATGACATGTATGCCAGGGATGGGGTTCACTTATCTAGGTCTGGGGTGGTTAGCACTGGCAACTGCAGTGGAGGGAGCAGTTAGGACTTTAAACTAGGAATAGTTAGTGGTAATGTTTATTATGTTAATTGCCGTAGTGCTAGGAATAAGATGGACGAGTTGAGATTAGTTGCTAGTGCAGGTAACATTGATGTATTTGCCTTAACTGAGACGTGGTTTAATTTAAAAAGTCGGGACATGCCTGCGGAATGTCATATTCAGGGTTTTAATATGTTCCAGTAGATAGAAGTATCGGGAAGGGGGGTGGGGTGGCATTGTATGTCCGAGATCGCTTGAACTGTTGCATAAAAACGGGTATTAAGTCTGAAGTAACACATACTGTGTCTGTTTGGATAGAATTTTCAGAGGGGCATGAAAAACTGATTTTAGGAGTGATATACCGTCCCCCAAACTTAGATAGGGACCAAGGGAGACTACTATGGGAGGAAATTGTTAAGGCCACAAGGCACGATAATGTACTAATTCTAGGAGACTTTAACTTTTAGTCATATTGATTGGAATTTCTTGACTGGGAATTTAGAATCATACGACTTCTTAGTAGTTCAGGATTGTTTTTTGAAGCGTTTGTGACAGAACTACAAGGGGAAATAACCTGCTTGACTTAGTTATGGCAAACAATGAATCCCTTGTTAATAATTTAGAAATTTCAGAGGAACTGGGTGCTAGTCGACTCACATTCGTCGGGTAGCACTGAGAATGTATTAGATGTTTCCACAACAGTTTCCACGGCAGTCTCTTTCTTCTTCATCGTTTCTACCTTTCCATTCGCCTTCTTGATCGTCAACTTCGTTCCTGCTGTCCAGCAACTGACCAGTTTCCCTTCTTGACCTGAGGACTCAAACAGGAGGACTACTACTAATCTTCTTGTTTTCCTCGGTCAGTCGCCGAATCTTCATCTTCGCCATCCTCAATTCTTCCTTAAGCTGTTGGTAAAGTTGCTCGATGGAGGGCATCTTGCTTCAATTCGTAGAGAGCGCGCAAACAGGTCTTCACAGAGCTAAGTACACGTTCCCCTGAGCTCTGGGACTTAGCCTTGTTGCAAAACTTTGTACTTTCTCTAACTTTGACGTGCTTGACCAGGTTGTGGGTTCCAGATTGGTGCTGCATACTCCAGTATGGGCCTAACATACACAGTGTACAGTGTCTTGAACGATTCCGTATTAAGGCATGGGAACGCTATTCTCAGGTTTGCCAGGCGCCCATATGCTGCAGCAATTATTTGGTTGATGTGTGCCTCCGGTGACGTGCTCGGTGTTATGGTCACCCCAAGGTCTTTCTCCCTGAGTGAGGTCTGTAGTCTTTGTCCACCTAGCCTATACTCTGTCTGCGGTCTTCTTTGCCCCTCCCCAATCTTCATGACTTTGCATTTGGCAGGATTGAATTCGAGAAGCCAGTTTCTGGACCACATGTCCAGCCTGTCTAAGTCTCTTTGCAGTCCTGCCTCATCCTCATCCGATTTAATTCCTCTCATCAACTTCACATCATCTGCGAATAGGGTCACTTCAGAGTCTATTCCCTCCATCATGTCGTTCGCATTTATCAAAAATAGCATGGTCCTAGAACTGACCCCTGTTGGACCCCGCTCGTCACAGGCGCTCACTGTGATACCTGTTCACGTACCATGACTCGTTGCTGCCTCCCTGTCAGGTATTCCCTGATCATTGCAGTGCCCTCCCTGTATATGCGCCTGATCCTCCAGCTTCTGCACTAATCTCTTGTGGGGAAACTGTGTCAAAGGCTTTCCTGCAGTCTAGGAAAACGCAGTCAACCCACCCTCTCTCTCGTGTCTTACTTCTGTTACCTTGTCATAAAACTCCAGGAGGTTTGTGACAGGTTTTCCTTCCATGAACCCATGCTGGTTTTCATTTAATCTTGTTCCGTTCCAGGTGTTCCACCACTCTCCTCCTGATAATCTCTCCATGACTTTGCACACAATACATGTCAGATACACAGGTCTGTAGTTAAGTGCCTCATTTCTGTTTCCTTCCTTAAATATGGGGACTACATTTACTGTCTTCCATTTCTCAGGTAGTTGCCCAGTTTCAAGGGACGTGTTGAAGATTGTGGTTAGGGGCACACACAGCATCTGCTCCTTCTCTAAGGACCCATGGGGAGATGTTGTCCGGTCCCATTGCCTTTGAGGTATCAAGGTCACTTAGCAGCTTCTGCACCTCCTCCTCGGTTGTTCGTATGTCATCCAACACTTGTTGATATATTCCCTCTTGATGTTCAATTCTGTGCTGTCTTCCCACATCCCTTCCTGTTTCTACTGTAAAAACTTCCTTAAATCTCCTGTTTAGCTCCTCACATACCTGCTGATCATTTCCTGTGAGTTCTCCACCTGTCCTCAATCTGATCACCTGGTCTTTGACTGTTGTCTTCCTCCTGATGTGGCTATACAACAGCTTCGGGTCAGTCTTGATTTTCAATGCTATGTCATTTTCATACTGTCGCTCTACCTCCCTCCTTACCTGTGCACACTCGTCCCTGGCTCTGCGACTGATCTCCCTATTTTCATGTGTTCTCTGCCTTCTGTACTTTTTCCATTCTCTATTGCACTTTATTTTTGCCTCCTTACAACGTCGGGTAAACCAGGGGCTCGTTCTGGTCTTCCCATTGTTTCTGTTGCCCTTGGGAATAAGCCTTTCCACTGCCTCCTTTCATTTTGTTTCATATTCCATCATTTCATTTAGTTGTGTGTGTGTGTGTGTGTGTGGTGTGTGGTGTGTGTGTTGTACGTACTCACCTATTTGTGGTTGCAGGGGTCGAGAGACAGGTCTTGGCCCCGCCTCTTCACTGATCAGTACTTGGTCCTCTCTCTCTCTCTGCTCCATGAGCTTTATCATACCTCGTCTTGAAACAATGTATGGTTCCTGCCTCCACTACATCGCTTGCCAGACTATTCCACGTCCTGACAACTCTATGACTAAAGAAATACTTCCTAACATCTATTTGACTCATCTGAGTCTTCAATTTATAATTATGACCCCTTATCTCCGTGTCCCATCTCTGGAACATCCTGTCTCTGTCCACCTTGTCAATTTCTCGCAGTATTTTGTTTGTTGTTATCCTGTCTTCCCTAACCCTCCTGTCCTCCAGTGTCATGTCGATTTCCCTTAACCTATCTTCGTAGGACATTTCCCTTACCTCTGGAACTAGCCTTGTTGCAAGCCTTTGTACTTTAATTTCTTGACGTGCTTGACCAGGTGTGGGTTCCAAACTGGTGCTGCATACTCCAGTATGGGCCTAACGTACACGGTGTACAGAGTCTTGAACTATTCCTTACTGAAGTATCAGAACGTTATTCTCAGGTTTGCTGGCGCCCATATGCTGCAGCAGTTATCTGGCTGATATGTGCTTCAAGAGATGTGCTCAGTATTATACTCATCACAAGATCTTTTTCCTTGAGTGAGGTTTGCAGTCTTTGGCCACCTAGCCTGCACTCTGTCTGCGGTCTTCTTTGTTCTTCCCCGATCTTCATGACTTTGCATATGGAGGGGTTAAATTCGAGGAACCAGATGCTGGACCAAGCTTCCAGCCTCTCCAGGTCTCTTTGTAGTCCTACCTGGTCCTCGTCTGATTTAACTTCATATCATCTGCAAACAGGGACACTGAGTATCTCTTCCGTTATGCCATTTACATATATCATAAATAGCACTGGTCCTGAGATTGACCCTTGTGTAACCCTGCTCGTCATAGGCGCCCACTGTGATACCTCGTCACGTACCATGACTTGCCTCTCTGTCAGGAATTCTCTGATCCATTGCAGTGCCCTTCCTGTTACACGTGCCTGATCCTCTAGCTTTTGCACTAAACTCTCGTGAGGAATTGTGTTGAAGGCTTTCTTGCAGTCCAAAAAAATGCAATCTACCCACCCCTCTCTCTCGTGTTTTATTTCCGTTACCTTGTCATAAAACTCCAGTAGGTTTGTGACACAGGATTTGCCTTCCATGAATCCATGCTGGTTGTCGTTTATAAGCTTGTTCCGTTCTAGGTGCTCCACCACTCACCTCCTGATAACCTTCTCCGTGACTTTTCATACTATACACGTCAATGACACTGGTCTATAGTTTAGTGCCTCGTTTCTGTCTCCTTTCTCTAAAAATCGGGACTACATTTGCCGTCTTCCATATCTTAGGTAGTTGTCCATTTTCAATGGATGTGATGATAATTGTGGTTAGTGGCACACACAGCGTCTCTGCTCCCTCTAAGGACCCAGGTAGAGATGCTGTCAGGTCCCATCGCCTTTGAGGTTTCAAGGGCACTTAGTAGCTTTTTCACCTCCTCTGTTGTGTGTATTCCATCCAACATTTGTTGTTATGTCCCTTGTTGGTATACCCCTCTGTTCTGGCCTCCCAGAGCCCTCTCTGTCTCCATTGTAAATATTTCCTTAAATCTCATGTTTAGCTCCTCACATACTTCTTGGTCGTTTCTTGTGAGCTCCCCACCTTCTTTCTTCAGCCTGATTGCCTGGTCCTTGAATGTTTTCTTCCTCCTGATGTGGCTAAACAATAGTTTCGGGTCAGACTTGACTTTTGATGCTATGTCGTTTTCGTACTGTCGCTGGGCCTCCCTCCTTATCTGTGCGTACTCGTTCCTGGCTCTTCGACTGATCTCTTTATTTTCCTGGGTCCTTTGTCTTCTGTACTTTTTCCATTCTCTAGTGCACTTTGTTTTAGCCGCCCTACACCTTTGGGTAAACCAAGGGCTTGTTCTGGTCTTCCCATTAATTGTTGCCTTTAGGAATAAACTTTTCCTCTGCCTCCTTGCACTTTGTTGTTACATAGTCCATCATTTCGCTTACTGACTTTCCTACCAATTCTCTTTCCCACTGAACCTCTTGCAGGAAGTTCCTCATACCTGTGTAGTCCCCCATTTTGTAGCTTTGCTTTTTTCATCCTACTTATGTTACCCCTCTACTGTAACTATTATTCAAAGCTCAGAACCACGTGACCACGAGCCCCAAAGGGGGCCTTTCATACGTGATGTCCTGAATGTCCGAGCTACTCAGTGTGAACCGAGATCCAGTCTTGCTGATTCATCCCCCCTCTCTCTTTTGGAGTGTCCCTAACATGTTTGCCTGAGGTTTTTCAGTACCACATCCATCAATTTTGGGCTCTCCATGTTTCGGGACCCCCATGTGGCTCGGGTTTTTCCCCACTCAATCCCCCTTGTGGGCTGAAATCGGCCCATAACTAATAACTTTGCTCATCCGTTTTGAACTCTTCTGGCCACCTCAGCTAGTGTGTCCATCATTGCTCTATTGATCTCTTCATATTCTTCTCTTGGCCTCCTGCAGTTCTTTTGGGTTATACATCAATGCAATGACTATTCTAATGTCCCCCCCAGACTGAAATGTACCTACTTTTGTAATCCCTTTCTCCAATTTCGTCCATTCCTTCCATTTCCTTTGTGTGTGTGTTGTTTTTTAGTTAGCAAAACTGCATATATCAGCAATGTGCTGCTACACTATTCTCTAATTACGCTCTGGGAACTACATAAATTATGTTTCCCCGTAATTTTCCCCAAACTCACAATGGGATTCATCCACAATGTTGAAATTCATTAGGAAGATGTGTGTGTGGAAGGACGGTGTTTGGATGCTGAACTGAATTATCGAACTGCTTGTCTCCTAGTGTGAAGATGATATGGCCATTGAATAGTTATACGATTCTAATATATTTCAGATTTCCAAGAAATCTGAAGTATATTAGAATCGTAATAACAAGTTAGAGAAATAATAAAACTAACCTATACGTGACATTCATAACAGAGTGCTTTGTAGGGAGAAAAATTGTTACAATGGTGAGGAGGGAACCATTGATCACGAGTGCCATAACTTTTTTCTTTATTATTAACACATCGGCCGTCTCCCACCAAGGCAGGGTGGCCCGAAAAAGAAAAAGTTTCACCATCATTCGCTCCATCACTGTCTTGCCAAGAGGCATGCTTACACTACATTTATAAAACTGCAACATTATTTATCAACTTTGTTGGTAAATATTATATTATTAGCAGTCAAGTGCCTCCTTCCCTCTCCGATCACCTCCATCATACCTCACCTCTCCATCATACTAAGATATGCAGATATCCATCATACTAAGATATGCAGAACTCTCAGTGCTGGTGGAAATGATATTGGGAAGGGTAGGAGAGAAGAGCTGCTAGATAAGTACAGGTCAGCTATAGATTTCATTAAGTCTAAGGGAGGGATCCCAATCATATGTAGCATCTTGCCTAGAAGGGGAGTAGGAAATGAATGGTTGTCTAGGGCAATTGGTGTAAATTGCTGGCTAGACAGATACTGCAAGGAACTTGCAATCCCATTCATTGACAACTGGAACAACTTTTATGGCAAACATGATATGTATGCAAAGGATGGGGTACATCTCTCTGGGGCTGGGGTGGTAGCACTTGCAGACTCGATTGAGAAGGCTATTGGTGAAATGCCTATGATTTTAAACTGATGGAAGATAGAGGTATGGGTGTGTGTGAGAAACAAGCAGGTTGCAACACTTGGGTTGGAAACAGTAAATGTATAAAAGGCATTCAGCATGAAGTTATAAATAAAGACAATAGATCAGGTCAGCAAACAAAGGGGGACAGCAAAGGGCAGCAAGGGACTAGCTCCCTTAAGGTTTACTATACTAATAGCAGGAGTGTAAGAAATAAGATAGATGAGCTAAGATTAATTGCAAGTGCAGGAAACATAGATATTATTGCTATAACAAGACCTGGCTCAATCTGAAAGATAGAGAGATGCCCTCTGAATGTCACATACAAGGCTATAAATTATTCCACACTGACAGGGTCAACAGGAAAGGTGGTGGAGTAGCGATGTATGTCAGAGACAATTTAAATTGTTGTGTTAGACAAGATATTAAATTAGAAGCGTCAGCCACTGAATCTGTTTGGTTACAGCTTCTCGAGGGCCGAGAAAAACTAATTTTGGGTGTGATTTACAGGGCCCCAAATCTTGATAGGGAGTGCAGTAAACTTCTATGGGACGAAATTCGTAAGGCATCTACATACGAAAATGTTGTGCTAATGGGGGATTTCAACTATAGACAGATTGACTGGAGCAATTTGACAGGAAATTTAGAGTCAGGTGACTTTCTTGATACGATCCAGGATTGTTTTTTAAAACAGTTTGTGACAGAGCCAACTAGGGGAAATAACCTCCTTGACTTGGTTCTTGCCAGTAGGGAAACACTAATTAATAAATCTTGAGGTTAATGACGAGCTTGGGGAAAGTGATCACAAATCACTCAGTTTTAATATATCATGAATTCCCCTAATAATGGCAATCAAGTCTCCGTCCCTGACTTTCGCTTGGCTGATTTCATAGGACTGAAAAATTACTTAGGTGGGCTGAACTGGAATGACCTGACTAAGGGTCAGGTAGGTGGTGATGGTTGCCGATATGATGCTTTCCAGGGCATAGTTCTAGCTGCTCAGTCAAATTATGTTTCCAAATAGGGAAATCAGATCAAACAAAAATGATCCTAAATGGATGAACAATAGATTAAAATATTTGATTGGTCAAAAGAGAGGCATATATAGGCAAATCAAAAGAGGAGAGGGCAATTGAGAAATCGATATATTCAGTTAAAGAGAGAAATAAAAAAGGAATTAGAAAAGCAAAAAGAGATTATGAGGTTAAAGTTGCAAGAGAATCGAAGACTAACCCAAAAAGGATTCTTTCAGGTATACAGAAGTAAGATCAGGGACAAGATAGGCCCACTCAAAAGTTCCTCGGGTCAGCTCACTGACAGTGATAAGGAAATGTGTAGAATTTTTAACACATACTTCCTCTCAGTTTTTACACAGGAGGATACCAGCGATATTCCAGTAATGATAAATTATGTAGAACAGGACGATAATAAACTGTGCACTATTAGGGTCACAAGTGACATGGTCCTTAGGCAAATAGATAAATTAAAACCTAACAAATCCCCAGGCCCTGATGAACTGTATGCAAGGGTTTCTAAAGGAATGTAAAGAGGAGCTTAGCACACCTTTGGCTAATCTTTTCAACATATCACTACAAACTGGCATGGTGCCAGATAAGTGGAAAATGGCAAATGTGATACCTATTTTCAAAACAGGTGACAGGTCCTTAGCTTCGAACTATAGACCAATAAGCCTAACCTCCATAGTGGGAAAATTTATGGAATCAATAATTGCCGAGGCAGTTCGTAGCCACCTTGAAAAGCATAAATTAATCAACGAATCTCAGCATGGTTTCACAAAGGGGCGTTCCTGCCTTAGGAATTTATTAACTTTTTTCACTAAGGTATTTGAGGAGGTAGATCATGGTAATGAATATGATATTGTGTATATGGACTTCAGTAAGGCTTTTGACAGGGTCCCACATCAGAGACTATTGAGGAAAATTAAAGCACATGGAATAGGAGGAGAAATTTTTTCCTGGATAGAGGCATGGTTGACAAATAGGCAGCAGAGAGTCTGCATAAATGGGGAGAAATCAGAGTGGGGAAGTGTCACGAGCGGTGTTCCACAGGGGTCAGTTTTGGGGGCCCCCTGCTGTTCACAATCTACATAAACGACATAGATGAGGGCATAAAGAGCGACATCGGCAAGTTTGCCGATGACACCAAAATAGGCCGTCGAATTCATTCTGACGAGGACATTCGAGCACTCCAGGAAGATTTGAATAGACTGATGCAGTGGTCGGAGAAGTGGCAGATGCAGTTTAATAATAGACAAATGCAAAGTTCTAAATGTTGGACAGGACAATAACCATGCCACATATAAACTAAATAATGTAGATCTTAATATTACGGATTGCGAAAAAGATTTAGGAGTTCTGGTTAGCAGTAATCTGAAACCAAGACAACAGTGCATAAGTGTTCGCAATAAAGCTAATAGAATCCTTGGCTTCATATCAAGAAGCATAAATAATAGGAGTCCTCAGGTTGTTCTTCAACTCTATACATCCTTGGTTAGGCCTCATTTAGATTATGCTGCACAGTTTTGGTCACCTTATTACAGAATGGATATAAATCTCTGGAAAATGTACAAAGGAGGATGACAAAGTTGATCCCATGTATCAGAAACCTTCCCTATGAGGATAGACTAAGGGCCCTGAATCTGCACTCTCTAGAAAGACGTAGAATTAGGGGGGATATGATTGAGGTGTATAAATGGAAGACAGGAATAAATAAAGGGGATGTAAATAGTGTGCTGAAAATATCTAGCCTAGACAGGACTCGCAGCAATGGTTTTAAGTTGGAAAAATTCAGATTCAGGAAGGATATAGGAAAGTACTGTTAGGTAAGACACATATGCAACAGTTAGGTATCTTTATTATGAAACGTTTCGCCTACACAGTAGGCTTCTTCAGTCAAGTACAGAAAAGTTGATAGAAGCAGAAGATACTTGAAGACGATGTAATCAGTCCATCACCCTTAAAGTTTTGAGGTGGTCAGTCCCTCAGTCTGGAGAAGAGCATTGTTCCACAGTATGAAACAATATGGAGAAGAAGTGACAGGATGGAGCTTTTATAGCGCCAGGAGGTGAGACGTAGGCCACTAGGAGAGGTAAGAACTCAGATGTTGAAAGGGCCCAAGACTGATCCCTGTGGAACGCCACTTGTTACAGATCCCCACTCGGATTTAACCCCATTTATGGACACTCTCTGCTTCCTGTCAGTGAGCCATGACTCGATCCACGAGAGCACTTTTCCCCCAATGCCATGGGCTGCCACTTTCTTTAACAGTCTATGGTGCGGAACTCTATCAAAAGCCTTACTAAAATCTAAGTAAATAATATCAAATTCTTTATTGTGGTCAACAGCCTCAAAAGCTTTACTGAAGAAAGTTAATAAATTAGTTAGACAAGACCGGCCTCCTGTGAATCCATGCTGAGTATCATTAATCAAGCTATGCTTATCGAGATGGCTTCTTATAATCTCAGCTATAATTGACTCTAGTAATTTGCCTACAATTGAGGTCAGGCTTATTGGGCGGTAATTTGACGGTAACGACTTGTCCCCTGTTTTAAAAATAGGAGATACATTAGCCATCTTCCACATATCAGACACTACACCTGTTTGAAGAGATAAATTAAAAATATTAGTTAATGGTTCACAGAGTTCCATTTTGCATTCCTTAAGAACCCTTGAAAAAACCTCATCAGGACCCGGCGACTTATTTTGCTTCAGTCTGTCTATCTGCCTCACAACCATCTCACTAGTGACTGTGATGTTACATAATTTATCTTCTAGCCCACTGTAAAAATTAATTACTGGTATATTGTTAGTGTCTTCCTGTGTAAAAACTGAGAGAAAATAATTATTTAAAATCAAGCACTTTTCATTCTCATTGTCAGTAAGGTGCCCATAGTTATTTTTAAGGGACCTATCTTATCTCTAACTTTTGTTCTATAGACCTGGAAAAAACTTTTTGGGTTAGTTTTAGAATCCCTAGCAACTTTAATTTCATAGTCCCTTTTAGCTTTTCTTATCCCCTTTTAATGTCCCTCTTAATGT
The DNA here is from genome assembly GCF_026875155.1 of Cherax quadricarinatus. Lineage (NCBI taxonomy): Eukaryota > Metazoa > Arthropoda > Malacostraca > Decapoda > Parastacidae > Cherax > Cherax quadricarinatus. Next base: position 41,453,378 of record NC_069424.1, read on the forward strand.
CAATAACTGATTCATAAGATGACCCTCACCTCTTTTGATACGCCTATAAATTCCTTTCTTATGCCCTAGTAGATAATTTGAGCCTATTATTCATCCATTTTGGGTCATTTCTATTTGATCTAATTTCTTTATATGGGGTAAACGCTCTTTGAGCAGCATGTATAGTGTTCAGAAAACTGTCATATTGATAGCTCTCTTCGTTACCCCAGTCAACAGATGATAAGTGTTCTCTAAGCCCATCGTAATCTGCTAAGCGAAAATCTGGGACTGTTTTCTGAGTTATCGCTACTATCGTACTTCCATTCAATGCTAAATGTAATTGATTTGTGGTCGCTAGCACCCAGTTCCTCTGAAATTTCTAAATTATTAACAAGGGATTCATTGTTTGCCATAACTAAGTCAAGCAGGTTATTTCCCCTTGTAGTTCTGTCACAAACTGCTTCAAAAAACAATCCTGAAATACTTCTAAGAAGTCGTACGATTCAAATTCCCAGTCAAGAAATTCCAATCAACATGACTAAAGTTAAAGTCTCCTAGAATTACTACATTATCGTGCCTTGTGGCCTTAACAATTTCCTCCCATAGTAGTTTCCCTTGGTCCCTATCTAAGTTAGGGGGACGGTATATCACTCCTAAAATCAGTTTTTCATGCCCCTCTGAAAATTCTATCCAAACAGACTCTGTATGTGTTACTTCAGACTTAATACCCGTTTGTATGCAACAGTTCAAGCGATCTCGGACATACAATGCCACCCCCCCCCCCTCCCAATACTTCTATCTTCTTGGAACAATTTAAAACCCCGAATATGACATTCCGCAGGCATGTCCCCCGACTTTTTGAATTAAACCACGTCTCAGTTAAGGCAAATACATCAATGTTACCTACACTAGCAACTAATCTCAACTCGTCCATCTTATTCCTAGCACTACGGCAATTAGCATAATAAACATTGAAAGACTCCTCCTTTCTCTTTACCCTTCCTGCTCATTTCTATTTTTCTACTAAACCTATTACCGTCCTTATCACCCAAGGTCCCTGGCTTTTCAATATCTATCTCGTTCTTATTATTACTAGTTCCCCTAGAACTCGTAATATTACTACACTGGGACTTCACTGTTTTCCTGCCAAAACCCATACCACTAACTATTCCTATGTTCTTATGTTCTTATAGTTCGATACACAAATAACCCGCACATAAAAGAGAAGCTTACGACGACGTTTCGGTCCGATCTGGACCATTTACAAAGTCAGTGTGACTTTGTAAATGGTCCAAGTCGGACCGAAACGTCGTCGTAAGCTTCTCTCTTATGTGCGGGTTATTTGTGTATCGTTCCAGTCACGGTATTGTGCCTTTTTTTTGTTATTTATCTACGGTTCGATGTTAGTTATGGTAACTGTGAGCAGTCACTCCCCCTTTACCCCCACCACACACACCTGAAGCCAGGTGTACACACGCTCTGACGTTTGTCTGTGTATATGCTGAACAGTTCAGGAGGTGAGTGGTGGAGCACCTAGAACGGAACAAGCTTATAAACGACAACCAGCATGGATTCATGGAAGGCAAATCCTGTGTCACAAACCTACTGGAGTTTTATGACAAGGTAACGGAAATAAAACACGAGAGAGAGGGGTGGGTAGATTGCATTTTTTTGGACTGCAAGAAAGCCTTCAACACAATTCCTCACGAGAGTTTAGTGCAAAAGCTAGAGGATCAGGCACGTGTAACAGGAAGGGCACTGCAATGGATCAGAGAATTCCTGACAGAGAGGCAAGTCATGGTACGTGACGAGGTATCACAGTGGGCGCCTATGACGAGCAGGGTTACACAAGGGTCAATCTCAGGACCAGTGCTATTTATGATATATGTAAATGTTTAGTGGGTTGACGAGCATCAACAAACACTGGTCTTCAAGGATGTCGCTCATTTCATATTCATCTTCTATATATGAACTTCCTGTGATTAATTTTCCAATTCTGCAGTTAGTTCTTAGTTTGGAAGTGTTCGGGATTTCTTGCAATATCCTCGACGGCATTTTATTCCTTTTGTGCTGCTTAAGTTTTCGTTCTATCTCGGTGATCTCTCTGCTAAGATTATCTTACTACGTTGCGACAAATTCGTATTTTGAAGCATGTATGTGCATTCTTCTGCACTCTATATTAGATCTAGGTTTTCTCAATGCTGCATAGTTAATGCAGACCTTGCACACTTCTTCGTTTAGCTTTTCAGGAACTGGTGAGGATTTCGACTGCTCATGAATGTTTCCCAGGATATGTCCGCTGCATAGAAATGTTCCAGACTCTAGTCATTCTATGAATGAATGATCTAAGATGAAGTGATGCTTTTGCAAACGTTACAGCCTGATCACTCACAGCTCTCTGGTAATGAAGACACTGCTGGAATGGCACATCTATCCAGGTCATGCGCAAGAGAGAGAGAAGTCGTCTTACGAGGCTCTCTATTCTTTCCAGAAGCTACAGATGAGACGAAGGGCAGACACTTCAAGTTAGTTAGTTAGTTTAATATGTTTATTATGCACCCCATATCCATCCAGTGGGCGGTAGTCAAAAGATTACAGAGGTACATAATGGGTCCAGGGACTGGGCCTCAAAGTTTTGATAGCTGAGCAAGTTACAGAGGTAATGAATTCACAATTTACAAAGGTAATGAACTCACAATTTACAAAGGTAATGAACTCCAGGTAGGTCTAGTCACAATCATGACAAGTTACAAAGGTATTTACAGATTACAGAGGTACACAATGGGTCCAGGGACCGGGCTCCAAAGTTTTGATGGCTGAACTAGGTACAAGGTAATGAACTCACAAGCTGTTAGGAAAGACACATATGCAACAGTCAGGCATCTCCACTTCGAAACGTTTCGCCCACACAGCAGGCCCCTTCAGTCGAGCACAGAAAAGTTGACAGAAGCAGAAGAGACTCGAAGACGATGCAATCAGTCCACCACCCTCAAAGTTTTGAGGTGGTCAGCCCCTCAGTCTGGAGAAGAGCACCGTTCCAAGGCATGAACATATGTGCCTCGAAGAAAGTTGTGCAGTTCCTGCTCTGCTGTCGAGTAGTTATGAGATACGCTTTGGTGCTGTTAGCTTCATGGCTTTGCATGCAAAATTTTCTCTTAATTCTTTATAGACAGTTTGGAATCAAATTTCTCAGTCAGGATATACTATACCTCATCCCCGGGTTCCGATACTCTCCCACTCATTTCTACCACTGCTCCAGTATTTATATTACACACACACACACACACACACACACACACACACACACACACACACACACACACACACACACACACACACACACACACACACAAAGACAGGATGTTCCAGAGATGGGACACAGAAACAAGGGACACAGTTGGAAGTTGAAGACACAGATGAATCACAGGGATGTTAGGAAGTACTTCTTCAGCCACAGAGTAGTCAAGAAGTGGACTAGTTTGGGAAGCGATGTAGTGGAGGCAGGATCCATACATAGCTTAAAGCAGAGGTATGATGAAGCTCACGATTCAGGGAGAGTGACCTAGTAGCGACCAGTGAAGAGGTGGGGCCAGGAGCTTGGACTCGACCCCTGCAACCTCAACTAGGTGAGTACGCGCACACACACACACACACACACACACACACACACACACACACACACACACATGCAGTGATAGACGGGCGACAAACCCAGTATTGAAAAGAAATGAGGGTTAAGTTGCGAGGAAAGTCTCCAAGAATGAATAAAGTGGTAGACAGTTGCATCTACTGGTAAGAAATTTGCAAACACGAACCACGGAAGGTGATGACGGAGTGAGGGAGGGAAGGAGGAAGGGAAGGGAAGGAAGGAGGTAGGGAAGGAGAAACGTATTGAGGGAGTAAGGAAATAAGAAAGGGAGAAGAGGGATGAGAAATACGGAGTGAGAGAGGGAGGAAGAGAAAGGAAAGATGGAGAGGGAGGAAGGGAGGAGAAAGGTCGCACATGCTCGTTTCCTGTAGTTCCCAATGGTCAGGTCCCCAGTCAGGCCTCCTGGCCTGTTTGACGAGGTTGTTGAGATCCCCCACCAAGAAACCATCTTCACCACAGCAACGCCGTTCAAGAATTGATTTAGGAATTTGTTCAGACCCTCATGAAGTCAGCCAGAGGTCCGCTAGTAATCTCCCCGTTCAGTGAAGGGAGGGTGTTAAAGATTCGCAATTAGATTATACTTATTGAGTTCTCTTTCAGTGTACCCATCCCTTGCTTGTTTTTTGCCGGAGGTATCGTGCACCACTTTCCAAGTTGTCCCGTAGCTCGGCTGGTAGCGCACTCGACTCAGGTCTGTGGTTCGATCCCCGTTACGGCGTGTTTCCTTAAGATATCTGCTGTCTCTCTTCTCTTAAGAAAGCATACAAGTCCCTCCCAAGAAGCTCATTGCTATAATCCCTTCCTTAAATCTCTTGTTAGAGCAACTGCTCAAGAAGAAATTTCTCACCTAGCTGGTAGTAATAAGTTATCACAAGTTATATACACTGATGGATCTAAAAAGGAGTCTTCTGGCAGGGCTGCATCTGCTCTTGTTGCCACCTCCCTAGTTAAGAACGATAATAAATTTGCTGAGTTAGGCATAAGAATTAACAACTGGGCGTCTACACTGCAAGCTGAATTGTTTGCAATCCTAATGGCGCTAAAGCTAACCTATGACACTGAGCTTGACTCTGTCATCATTACTGATTCTATGTCATCATTGAAGGCTCTTGACTCATATAATGACTCCAACAACATGCTCATTGGAGAATCCAGGTATAGATACTCAAAAATTAGGGACAAAGGAATTAATGTACAAGTGCTATGGATCCCATCACACATTGGATTACTCCTTCATGATAAAGTTGATATGTTAGCCAAGAAGAGTACCCAGAAGGAGAATGTAGAATATAACTTTGGTATAACTGTGTCTAGCATTAGGAATAATATTAGGAGAGAAGTAAATAATGAAAATGATTGTTATAGGAATGCAATTAGAAGCCTGAGTAGATCTATAACCCACTATGATAACATGAACGTAGATAAGTATGTTTATGGAGCAACTTGCAATGTGAACAGACTGACTGATGTTGTAGTGGCCAGGCTTAGGCTTGGTTATAAGTACTTCTGGCAGTTTGGAGACACACAGATGATGATCAAACTAAATGTAAATTATGTGATCAGGCATATGGTCACTCTCTTGAACACTATGTGCTTAATTGTCCACTCATTGAGGAATACAGAGACAGACAGTATAATAACCTATGTGACATGCCAAGATATCTTATTAATGAAAATAAGATACCAGATATACTAAGCAAATTTCCTAAATTTGCTTGTAACAGATAAGTGAACTATAGATATGTAGATATAAATCCATATGTATTCCTGTTAACCCTTTGGGGCGTAGTTCCTAGGCCTTTTGTGAATCCATATGCTCTCGCGCTACCGTCCACAGGATGGATATGAGTGCACAATAAACTAGCCACTTCGGTGGCAAAATCTAAAAAATCTCTCTTCTCTTACCAGCAAGTGCGTACCGACTCGTGTTGGTAGCATCCTAGTGACAGAATTTACCTAAGTTGCCCGAAATGCTCTGCATATTATTATTATTTATTATTATTATTATTATTATTATTATTATTATTATTATTATTATTATTTAGTGATCTCGATGTGCAGATCTGGACCAATTTCTCTCTAGTTTTCCTTGTGTAGATCATTGTGTCGTGCTCCCAGTGTTTACAGTTTCACTCGACATTTATTACACAAATAATTTTTGCATTACCTTTGTACTAGTCAGACTGACTTAAGTTGGAGTGGCTGCCTGGTACCCGCGGCCACTCTGATCCGCTAGGTACTGCAAGCCCATTATTAGGGCACCTGTGCCTGTCTTGAAGACCTATTGTGATTTTGTTAAGCTGCTCTGCACTTTGTATTTATGTTGCTATTATATTTTATTACTATTGTCGTGCATTGAGCACTGGTATTTGTTACACTTAGTGCTAGCTTGGTAATAGCACTGGAACATATTAGACATTTCGTGACAGTAACTACTTTGCAGTTCTTTGCCCAGACTTTCTCTTCAGCACCCCTGGTATATTGCTCGTTCTATTTATATTGAATATTGACTTACTTTAACTGCTGCACAGCTTCGAGAGCTAGTTGACAACAAGCTAAGGTCTCATTTATCTATTATGGCGTCTCCATTTGATGTCTCTGTTGGTGAAGCCCCTCAAGGGAGGTTCCCTGATGCTGGTGAGGGGCTCTTGATCTAGGGAATTGGATCTCCACTCCGGTTCCTTGAACTGAATCTGAATACCTTCCATACCCCCCCCTTCCCCACATGAGCTGTATAATCCAACGGGTTTATCGCTCCCCATAATTATAATTATAATCAGTTGCTGAGGATGATAGCGTTAGTCTCCGCTCCTCACTGTATTTTCTAGCTCGCTGTGGTGGTGATCAAACTTGTAAAGGTTTGCCTGATAGTCCACTAGCAGCAGAGGCTAGTGATGGTCGCAAAGGTTTATCTAACCATTTGAATTAGCGAAATTTATAATTTAGCAGACGGGGGAACAGTGTGTTGTTGCTAAGGAAGAAAATGTTAATGAGAAGTACGGGGTAATTGACCAATTCACCTTTAGACTCGACTTTATAAATATTAATAACAACACTGCGACTAGCCGAGAGCTCGAACCCGTGTTATTTTGGCCAGCCTCATGGTAAGCAAAAATTCCACGACGCTCTAACCCACAGGACCACCCAATCCCACAAAAATCACGCAATGAGACATTTAAGGAAACGTTTAGCCACACAGTGGCCTCTTCAGTCCAGTCCAAAGCAGAGAGGGGTAAGGAACTTGATATAAGGAATTCTTCAATAATTGTTCATCCTTTGAACGAAGACCTACTTACACTAGTGGATGGTTCTACTGTGATCCCCCCCCCCCGCCTCCTGCTTCGCCTCACCTGTCTACAGTATATAAGCCACTTCTCTGGTCATATACTGGACTTTCTACTAGTGATGGACTAAACATATCGATTCCAGGCTGAGGGACTGATTACATCGAACTTCTTTCCATATCCCTCTCTGTTCTGCAATGGACTGAAGAAGCCACTGTGTGGCGAAACGTTCCCTTAAAGATTCCCATATGTTGCACAAGTCTCTCAATGTTCAACGTATCGGTTTTCAAACCATTTATCACAACACCCAGCAGAGCTAGGTGTTGTACCGTGATCCGTGAAAATACGATGGTGTGGGTGCCTCAGAGATAATTTCATTCTACTCCCTGTTTGGTGTACCAACCTTCACAAGCAGTATATATATATATATATATATATATATATATATATATATATATATATATATATATAATATATATATATATATATATATATATAATTATTGTAACCACGAACATGTGGTATTTAATCACTAACAACACTGGGGAGTAGAATGAAATTACCTCTGAGGCACCCACACCATTGTATGTCCTCGTATCATGGTAAAACACCTAACTCTGCTGGGTGCATGTTCTTTGTAGGATTGAGTGGTCCCGTGGGTTAGAGCGTCGTGAATTTTCTCTCTCCATGAGGCAGGCTAAAATGACACGGGTTCGAGTCCTCGGCTAGTTGCAGTGTTGTTACTGATATATCCGCACACATTCTTAAGACTAAATAACAAAAAGGCACAATACCGTGACTTTGTCAATGGTCCAAGTCGGACCGAAACGTCGTCGTAAGCTTCTCTCTTTTATGTGCGGGTTATTTGTGTATCCTTAAAACTAATTTTTCGACAAAATATTGAACGTATGGTTAGCAAAACATTCGATTGTGATTTAATTGATCCCAAATTGTCAAATATACCTCAAACCTTAATACCTTATCAAACACACGTTTATTTTACCTGAACTGTTCAGTTCATAAATAATTTATAAAATAGTCTTAAGATGCACCATTATCAAGGTAGGCCTTGATATTAGTCAAAAATTTTCCGAATTGTCGACCAATTTATCTCCTGTTTGTGGTTTGTGGGGTAATTGTAAATTGTTCGAGCATCGAGAATGTGACGTTTTTCTTTTTTAATAAAAATCATTCTGTATAATGGGTGTAAAAGAAAATTTGTAAAATAGTTTAAAAAAAACCATCTTAAGATTTTCTAACGAATTTATATATGACACTCAATTTTTTTCTTAATTTTGCATCTCTAATATATGCAATATTAGCAACCAGTGTAGCAAGAGTCTTCCTCCTCGCCTACGCTATCGTTCTCCATGTACTGCTCACTCGAGCATAAAATGGATTTACAATCAGGATCCTTCCATAAGACGTGGTGAGCCTTGGCAGCACTTCCCTCGCTGATTGCATCTTGGCCAACAACAAGACGTACGAGGCTTTCTTCTCTCTCCTTAGAGTTTCACTTTGAAAATTCGCAATGAAAGAATAAGGGGATCATTTTTTGTTGTGTCTCGGAAACCCCCAATTTTAATTGCTTCGTTAAAATTAATTTCAAGGTTGTGGCGTTTTTAATTGCTTCGTTAAAAGTAATTTTAAGGTTCTGGCATTTTTAATTGCTTCGTTAAAAGTAATTTTAAGGTTCTGGCAACTTTAATTGCTTCGTTAAAAGCAATTTTAAGGTTCTGGCAACTTTAATTGCTTCGTTAAAAGCAATTTTAAGGTTCTGGCAACTTTAATTGCTTCGTTAAAAGTAATTTTAAGGTTCTGGCAACTTTAATTGCTTCGTTAAAAGTAATTTTAAGGTTCTGGCAACTTTAATTGCTTCGTTAAAAGTAATTTTAAGGTTCTGGCAACTTTAATTGCTTCGTTAAAAGTTTGTGTAGATGAATGGTTCAGAGAACCGACATGTTGATAAATTAGACACATGTGCAACTCTTGGGTATCTTTATTGAGGAAACGTTTCGCCACACAGTGGCTTCATCAGTCCATACGTAGGAGAAACTTGAAGAACAGGAGGAGAATGAGGTAATCAGTCCCTCAACCTTGAGTCGATGTGTTCAGTCCATCAATCTTGAATAGAATACGGCATATCAGCGGAGAAGCAGCTTATAAACCGTATGGCAGGAGAGGTGCAGCAGTCATAGGTCCTGCCATACGGTTTATAAGCTGCTGCTCCGCTGATATGCCGTATTCTATTCAAGATTGATGGACTGAACACATCGACTCAAGGTTGAGGGACTGATTACCTCATTCTCCTCCTGTTCTTCAAGTTTCTCCTACGTATGGACTGATGAAGCCACTGTGTGGCGAAACGTTTCCTCAATAAAGATACTCAAGAGTTGCACATGTGTCTAATTTATCATTCATTAAAAGTAATTTTAAGGATCTGTCATTTTTCAAATCACAGAAAATTAAATAAAACAAAGAAAAATTAAATAGTCCATCAAAATTACGGTTTATTATTATAATCTAAAAAAAATTAAGAGGATTCAAATGATCCAAATTTTCTGAGTAGAAAAATAATTCAACCTCGTTGGGAGAAGGGGTCCCATGATGGGGGTTAGAGCTTTTATTCCTAGGAATCAGAGCTACCTCTCACTTTCTAGAATCCACCCTAACTGCTTCTCATTCTCCAGGTGCTATGTGGCTCACATGGATTTAGAGCTTGCCATAAATCCAGTAATAATCTGAATCGTTTATTATAATCAAGGGGGAGCGCTAAACCCATAGGATTACGCAGCGCCTGTGGGGCTTAATTCAAGGAACTGGAGCACAGATCCAATTCCCTAGATCAAAAGCCCCTCACCAGCGTCAAGGAACCCTCCTTAAGGGGTCTGAATCGAGTGAAATAAAATTCATCAGGCAACCAGATAGACATTGTTAAAATTTTCTCCTGTCTTATAGCACGATTCAGATGGCGAGAAAATACTCAGGAATATCCTCACTATTAACCAAGCATGCAAACGCCATTACCCAGGCATTTTGATGTCACTACCCTGGCATTTTGACGTCACTGCACGTCGGTATATGGCGCATGGATTGTCTAAGTCGAATCTCCCTGTCTCTGTCTCTGTCTCTGTCTCTCTCTCTGTCTCTCTCTCTTTCTCTCTCTGTCTCTCTGTCTCTCTGTCTCTCTCTCTCTCTCTCTCTCTTCTCTCTCTCTCTCTCTCTCTCTCTCTCTCTCTCTCCATCAGAGATTTAGATGTTCAATCATTTTCCTTGTGGAATCATAAATCATGTGAGTAATGAGACTGAATAAGTCTGATGTATGGTGAAGCTGATGATGGGAACTGGGAGACTGCAGCAGCAGCTACTGTTGTGGGAAACACTTTGATTACCGCGAGTGACAGCATAAACATGGAGGAGCACAGAGAAGGTTCACTGGTCCACGTCAGGCAGCTCCTCCTTATCCAGTCCTCACACACTCGCACTTGTTCAGCCCTTTTCTAAAACTACTCAGTGTTAGTTTGAGAAACATATAATGTTGATATCTGACATTTATTTCCCCATGACTGACTACTATATGACAGGTCGACACGATAGACGAGCTGTCACTGTCGATTTGGGTTATGAGTCAAGAAATCGTAATGACACGATTGCAAACAAACCATACCACAGGTGAGGTTAGAAGCCGCGGGTTCTAACCCCACCCATGGTATGGTTTGGTTTGGATTATTTCCCATCACCTGCATAACAAGTGGTTAAAGGTTCAATTTAGCAATACAGTAAAATATCCGGCATTAATATTTACCCTAGAGTAGCCCATTTTGATTATTGATATTTCCTTGGATAGCTCTCAAAAATTGTTAGACAAATATCTGAGTAAAAATTGTTGAATTTGAATTAAATCTGTCAGTTATGTGTCCGCAGGCCAGCTGCATTGTTCACCCATTCTTACCGACGTGCAGTGACGTCAAAATGCCAGGGTAGTGACATCAAAATGCCTGGGTAATGGCGTCTGCATGCTTGGTTAATAGTGAGGATATTCCTGAGTATTTTCTCGCCATCTGAATCGTGCTATAAGACAGGAGAAAATTTTAACAATGTCTATCTGGTTGCCTGATGGATTTTGTTTCACTCGATTCAGACCCCTTAAGGAGGGTTCCTTGACGCTGGTGAGGGGCTTTTGATCTAGGGAATTGGATCTGTGCTCCAGTTCCTTGAATTAAGCCCCACAGGCGCTGCGTAATCCTATGGGTTTAGCGCTCCCCCTTGATTATAATAAACGATTCAGATTATTACTGGATTTATGGCAAGCTCTAAATCCATGTGAGCCACATAGCACCTGGAGAATGAGAAGCAGTTAGGGTGGATTCTAGAAAGTGAGAGGTAGCTCTGATTCCTAGGAATAAAAGCTCTAACCCCCATCATGGGACCCCTTCTCCCAACGAGGTTGAATTATTTTTCTACTCAGAAAATTTGGATCATTTGAATCCTCTTAATTTTTTTTAGATTATAATAATAAACCGTAATTTTGATGGACTATTTAATTTTTCTTTGTTTTATTTAATTTTCTGTGATTTGAAAAATGACAGATCCTTAAAATTACTTTTAATGAATGATAAATTAGACACATGTGCAACTCTTGAGTATCTTTATTGAGGAAACGTTTCGCCACACAGTGGCTTCATCAGTCCATACGTAGGAGAAACTTGAAGAACAGGAGGAGAATGAGGTAATCAGTCCCTCAACCTTGAGTCGATGTGTTCAGTCCATCAATCTTGAATAGAATACGGCATATTAGCGGAGCAGCAGCTTATAAAACCGTATGGCAGGACCTATGACTGCTGCACCTCTCCTGCCATACGGTTTATAAGCTGCTTCTCCGCTGATATGCCGTATTCTATTCAAGATTGATGGACTGAACACATCGACTCAAGGTTGAGGGACTGATTACCTCATTCTCCTCCTGTTCTTCAAGTTTCTCCTACGTATGGACTGATGAAGCCACTGTGTGGCGAAACGTTTCCTCAATAAAGATACCAAGAGTTGCACATGTGTAATTTATCAACATGTCGGTTCTCTGAACCATTCATTACACAAACTTTTAACGAAGCAATTAAAGTTGCCAGAACCTTAAAATTACTTTTAACGAAGCAATAAAGTTGCCAGAACCTTAAAATTACTTTTAACGAAGCAATTAAAGTTGCCAGAACCTTAAAATACTTTTAACGAAGCAATTAAAGTTGCCAGAACCTTAAAATTGCTTTTAACGAAGCAATTAAAGTTGCCAGAACCTTAAAATTGCTTTTAACGAAGCAATTAAAGTTGCCAGAACTTAAAATTACTTTTAACGAAGCAATTAAAAATGCCAGAACCTTAAAATTACTTTTAACGAAGCAATTAAAAACGCCACAACCTTGAAATTAATTTTAACGAAGCAATTAAAATTGGGGGTTTCCGAGACACAACAAAAAATGATCCCCTTATTCTTTCATTGCGAATTTTCAAATGAAACTCTAAGGAGAGAGAAGAAAGCCTCGTACGTCTTGTTGTTGGCCAAGATGCAATCAGCGAGGGAAGTGCTGCCAAGGCTCACCACGTCTTATGGAAGGATCCTGATTGTAAATCCATTTATGCTCGAGTGAGCAGTACATGGAGAACGATAGCGTAGGCGAGGAGGAAGACTCTTGCTACACTGGTTGCTAATATTGCATATATTAGAGATGCAAAATTAAGAAAAAAATGAGTGTCATATATAAATTCGTTAGAAAATCTTAAGATGGTTTTTTTTAAACTATTTTACAAATTTTCTTTTACACCCATTATACAGAATGATTTTTATTAAAAAGAAAAACGTCACATTCTCGATGCTCGAACAATTTACAATTACCCCACAAACCACAAACAGGAGATAAATTGGTCGACAATTCGGAAAATTTTTGACTAATATCAAGGCCTACCTTGATAATGGTGCATCTTAAGACTATTTTATAAATTATTTATGAACTGAACAGTTCAGGTAAAATAAACGTGTGTTTGATAAGGTATTAAGGTTTGAGGTATATTTGACAATTTGGGATCAATTAAATCACAATCGAATGTTTTGCTAACCATACGTTCAATATTTTGTCGAAAAATTAGTTTTAAGGATACACAAATAACCCGCACATAAAAGAGAGAAGCTTACGACGACGTTTCGGTCCGACTTGGACCATTGACAAAGTCACGGTATTGTGCCTTTTTGTTATTTAGTCTTAAGAATGTGTGCGGATATATCAGTAACAACACTGCAACTAGCCGAGGACTCGACCCGTGTCATTTTTAGCCTGCCTCATGGAGAGAGAAAATTCACGACGCTCTAACCCACGGGACCACTCAATCCTACAAAGAACAGCACCCAGCAGAGTTAGGTGTTTTACCATGATACGAGGACATACAATGGGTGTGGTGCCTCAGAGGTAATTTCATTCTACTCCCAGTGTTGTTAGTGATTAAATACCACATGTTCGTGGTTACAATAATATATATATATATATATATATATATATATATATATATATATATATATATATATATATACTGCTTGTGAAGGTTGGTACACCAAACAGGGAGTAGAATGAAATTATCTCTGAGGCACCCACACCATCGTATTTTCACGGATCACGGTACAACACCTAGCTCTGCTGGGTGTTGTGATAAATGGTTTGAAAACCGATACGTTGAACATTGAGAGACTTGTGCAACATATGGGAATCTTTAAGGGAACGTTTCGCCACACAGTGGCTTCTTCAGTCCATTGCAGAACAGAGAGGGATATGGAAAGAAGTTCGATGTAATCAGTCCCTCAGCCTGGAATCGATATGTTTAGTCCATCACTAGTAGAAAGTCCAGTATATGACCAGAGAAGTGGCTTATATACTGTAGACAGGTGAGGCGAAGCAGGAGGCGGGGGGGGGGGGATCACAGTAGAACCATCCACTAGTGTAAGTAGGTCTTCGTTCAAAGGATGACAATTATTGAAGAATTCCTTATATCAAGTTCCTTACCCATCTCTGCTTTGGACTGGACTGAAGAGGCCACTGTGTGGCTAAACGTTTCCTTAAATGTCTCATTGCGTGATTTTTGTGGGATTGGGTGGTCCTGTGGGTTAGAGCGTCGTGGAATTTTTGCTTACCATGAGGCTGGCCAAAATAACACGGGTTCGAGCTCTCGGCTAGTCGCAGTGTTGTTATTAATATTTATAAAGTCGAGTCTAAAGGTGAATTGGTCAATTACCCCGTACTTCTCATTAACATTTTCTTCCTTAGCAACAACACACTGTTCCCCCGTCTGCTAAATTATAAATTTCGCTAATTCAAATGGTTAGATAAACCTTTGCGACCATCACTAGCCTCTGCTGCTAGTGGACTATCAGGCAAACCTTTACAAGTTTGATCACCACCACAGCGAGCTAGAAAATACAGTGAGGAGCGGAGACTAACGCTATCATCCTCAGCAACTGATTATAATTATAATTATGGGGAGCGATAAACCCGTTGGATTAACAGCTCATGTGGGGAAGGGGGGTATGGAAGGATTCAGATTCAGTTCAAGGAACCGGAGTGGAGATCCAATTCCCTAGATCAAGAGCCCCTCACCAGCATCAGGGAACCTCCCTTGAGGGGCTTCACCAACAGAGACATCAAATGGAGACGCCATAATAGATAAATGAGACCTTAGCTTGTTGTCAACTAGCTCTCGAAGCTGTGCAGCAGTTAAAGTAAGTCAATATTCAATATAAATAGAACGAGCAATATACCAGGGGTGCTGAAGAGAAAGTCTGGGCAAAGAACTGCAAAGTAGTTACTGTCACGAAATGTCTAATATGTTCCAGTGCTATTACCAAGCTAGCACTAAGTGTAACAAATACCAGTGCTCAATGCACGACAATAGCAATAAAATATAATAGCAACATAAATACAAAGTGCAGCGCAGCTTAACAAAATCACAAAAGGGCTTCAAGACAGGCACAGGTGCCCTAATAATGGGCTTGCAGTACCTAGCGGATCAGAGTGGCCGCGGGTACCAGGCAGCCACTCCAACTTAAGTCAGTCTGACTAGTACAAAGGTAATGCAAAAATTATTTGTGTAATAAATGTCGAGTGAAACTGTAAACACTGGGAGCACGACACAATGATCTACACAAGGAAAACTAGAGAGAAATTGGTCCCAGATCTGCACATCGAGATCACTAAATAATAATAATAATAATAATAATAATAATAATAATAATAATAATAATAATAATAATAATAATAACAATAATAATAATAATAATAATAATATGCAGAGCATTTCGGGCAACTTAGGTAAATTCTGTCACTAGGATGCTACCAACACGAGTCGGTACGCACTTGCTGGTAAGAGAAGAGAGATTTTTTAGATTTTGCCACCGAAGTGGCTAGTTTATTGTGCACCTCATATCCATCCTGTGGACGGTAGCGCGAGAGCATATGGATTCACAAAAGGCCTAGGAACTACGCCCCAAAGGGTTAACAGGAAAACATATGGATTTATATCTACATATCTATAGTTCACTTATCTGTTACAAGCAAATTTAGGAAATTTGCTTAGTATATCTGGTATCTTATTTTCATTAATAAGATATCTTGGCATGTCACATAGGTTATTATACTGTCTGTCTCTGTATTCCTCAATGAGTGGACAATTAAGCACATAGTGTTCAAGAGAGTGACCATATGCCTGATCACATAATTTACATTTAGTTTGATCATCATCTGTGTGTCTCCCAAACTGCCAGAAGTACTTATAACCAAGCCTAAGCCTGGCCACTACAACATCAGTCAGTCTGTTCACATTGCAAGTTGCTCCATAAACATACTTATCTACGTTCATGTTATCATTGTGGGTTATAGATCTACTCAGGCTTCTAACTGCATTCCTATAACAATCATTTTCATTATTTACTTCTCTCCTAATATTATTCCTAATGCTAGACACAGTTATACCAAAGTTATATTCTACATTCTCCTTCTGGGTACTCTTCTTGGCTAACATATCAACTTTATCATGAAGGAGTAATCCAATGTGTGATGGGATCCATAGCACTTGTACATTAATTCCTTTGTCCCTAATTTTTGAGTATCTATACCTGGATTCTCCAATGAGCATGTTGTTGGAGTCATTATATGAGTCAAGAGCCTTCAATGATGACATAGAATCAGTAATGATGACAGAGTCAAGCTCAGTGTCATAGGTTAGCTTTAGCGCCATTAGGATTGCAAACAATTCAGTTTGCAGTGTAGACGCCCAGTTGTTAATTCTTATGCCTAACTCAGCAAATTTATTATCGTTCTTAACTAGGGAGGTGGCAACAAGAGCAGATGCAGCCCTGCCAGAAGACTCCTTTTTAGATCCATCAGTGTATATAACTTGTGATAACTTATTACTACCAGCTAGGTGAGAAATTTCTTCTTGAGCAGTTGCTCTAACAAGAGATTTAAGGAAGGGATTACTAGCAATGAGCTTCTTGGGAGGGACTTGTATGCTTTCTTAAGAGAAGAGAGACAGCAGATATCTTAAGGAAACACGCCGTAACGGGGATCGAACCACAGACCTGAGTCGAGTGCGCTACCAGCCGAGCTACGGGACAACTTGGAAAGTGGTGCACGATACCTCCGGCAAAAAACAAGCAAGGGATGGGTACACTGAAAGAGAACTCAATAAGTATAATCTAATTGCGAATCTTTAACACCCTCCCTTCACTGAACGGGGAGATTACTAGCGGACCTCTGGCTGACTTCATGAGGGTCTGAACAAATTCCTAAATCAATTCTTGAACGGCGTTGCTGTGGTGAAGATGGTTTCTTGGTGGGGGATCTCAACAACCTCGTCAAACAGGCCAGGAGGCCTGACTGGGGACCTGACCATTGGGAACTACAGGAAACGAGCATGTGCGACCTTTCTCCTCCCTTCCCTCCCTCTCCATCTTTCCTTTCTCTTCCTCCCTCTCTCACTCCGTATTTCTCATCCCTCTTCTCCCTTTCTTATTTCCTTACTCCCTCAATACGTTTCTCCTTCCCTACCTCCTTCCCTTCCCTTCCCTTCCTCCTTCCCTCCCTCACTCCGTCATCACCTTCCGTGGTTCGTGTTTGCAAATTTCTTACCAGTAGATGCAACTGTCTACCACTTTATTCATTCTTGGAGACTTTCCTCGCAACTTAACCCTCATTTCTTTTCAATACTGGGTTTGTCGCCCGTCTATCACTGCATGTGTGTGTGTGTGTGTGTGTGTGTGTGTGTGTGTGTGTGTGTGTGTGTGTGTGTGTGTGTGTGTGTGTGTGTGTGTGTGTGTGTGTGTGTGTGTGTGTGTGTGTGTGTGTGCGCGCGCGTACTCACCTAGTTGAGGTTGCAGGGGTCGAGTCCAAGCTCCTGGCCCCACCTCTTCACTGGTCGCTACTAGGTCACTCTCCCTGAATCGTGAGCTTCATCATACCTCTGCTTAAAGCTATGTATGGATCCTGCCTCCACTACATCGCTTCCCAAACTAGTCCACTTCTTGACTACTCTGTGGCTGAAGAAGTACTTCCTAACATCCCTGTGATTCATCTGTGTCTTCAACTTCCAACTGTGTCCCCTTGTTTCTGTGTCCCATCTCTGGAACATCCTGTCTTTGTGTGTGTGTGTGTGTGTGTGTGTGTGTGTGTGTGTGTGTGTGTGTGTGTGTGTGTGTGTGTGTGTGTGTGTGTGTGTGTGTGTGTGATATAAATACTGGAGCAGTGGTAGAAATGAGTGGGAGAGTATCGGAACCCGGGGATGAGGTATAGTATATCCTGACTGAGAAATTTGATTCCAAACTGTCTATAAAGAATTAAGAGAAAATTTTGCATGCAAAGCCATGAAGCTAACAGCACCAAAGCGTATCTCATAACTACTCGACAGCAGAGCAGGAACTGCACAACTTTCTTCGAGGCACATATGTTCATGCCTTGGAACGGTGCTCTTCTCCAGACTGAGGGGCTGACCACCTCAAAACTTTGAGGGTGGTGGACTGATTGCATCGTCTTCGAGTCTCTTCTGCTTCTGTCAACTTTTCTGTGCT
>NC_069424.1:41471887-41495765 GCF_026875155.1 Cherax quadricarinatus
TAAAAGCAGCCGGGGCATAAAACTACAACGAATAAAAAAATATAAGCCTATATTGTATAATTAATAAACAAGCATTATATATCACAAAAAAAATAAAATAAACCAACTTGTCTTTTGTAAGTTTTTAGTGAGATTTAGGTTTGGTGTAGTTTGCAGATAATTTTTGATGTTAGGTGGTATATTAGACATTCCCTTATTTGTTCCTCGACCTTCTGTAGCTTTTCATTCTTATTAATTTTCCATGTTTGTGAGCACAAACAAATTCCAGCTCACACAGGCAAGATGTGAAATTGCATGAGAATTAACCAGAGTTTATGTTGCCAACATCAGGATATTCATTCTTAATCTCTACCCAGAATTCGTCCAGAGGTATTTTCTTATGCTTTTATTTTCACAATTCCATCACTGTTTATGTCAGTTAATTTTTCATATTCTGTGAGATTGAGCTCAATCAGTCACAGTCTTCGGTACAAGTTTTGGAAATAGTACTGATTTTTTTTTCTGACACTAGTTCAAGATGCTTAAAAATCAGTGGCATAATCTAGTTACTCTTTGTTGCAGCAGCAACAACATGATTGGAACATATTCTTGTTGCCTTCCTTCACTTTGACAGTCAAAATTCTTAGTTAATCTCTCACAGAATCGATTTTGCCAGTGTAAGATAAGATATTTTCAGTGTTGCCTTGAATGTTGGAATTTACCTTGTTTAAATCTTCAACATATCCACTAAATTGGATAATTCATAGACCAAGTGACATCTGGAAGCACCATACAACATTCTTCTTGACCAAGTGACATCTGGAAGTACCACACAACATTCTTCTTGACCAAGTGACATCTGGAAGCACCACACAACATTCGTCTTGACCAAGTGACATCTGGAAGCACCACACAACATTCTTCTTGCTGCTCAATAGTAAAAAATCTAAGTAATTGATCCTTAGTACATACACTCGTTACAGCAGCTTGCCTCTCCGTTGACCATCTTGCCTCTGTGTCCAGAAATTCATATGCTTTGCCCAGTTTTTACAAATAGTTTTAGAAAAATGAGAAACTGACAGTGACGAACACCAGTGATGTATCTGACAACACAAACTGTAAACCTGTAAACAAAGAAACCGAAGAGTGTAAACCAAACACAAACGTTGGTGATTATGTAAATTTACTTTCCTATCACAATGCCTATTGTCTTAATATGAATCATGAATTTAATATTATTCTATAATAGTTTATCATTTAACGACATTTGAAAAAATTATAACTCTTGTGTGGTAGTTAATTATACAATATACAACAGCCCCCAAAAATGTGAATTTTAAAATTAAAAAAAGATAAAAATCAGGACAAAATTTACTAACAACAAGCGGCACCCCGGCATATCAGTGACACAAGGGTGCCTTGGCACCCGGGGTCCCCAGTGGCACACGGGGTGCCGCGGCACCCAGATTTAAAAAACACTACATGATAAGAGAGAAAAAATTAAAAAACCGGGTGATTGTCGCACGGAATAAAAATTAGAATAAAAATTTAGAAGCGTAACAAAAGACGGTGAAACGAATAAAACGTCTAAATACGTGTAACGAATATAACTCTAAATGACGGTGAAACAAACTAAACGTCTAAATGAGGGTGTAACGAACTAAACGTCTAAATGACGGTGAACGAACAAATAACGTCTAAATGACGGTGTAACAACTATAACGTCTAAAGACGGTGTAACGAACTATAACGTCTAAATGAGGGTGTAACGAACAACCGTCTAAATGACGGGTAACGAACTAACCGTCAAATGAGGGGTGAACGAACTATCCCGTCTAAAGAGGGGTTAACAAAAACTATAACGTCTAAAATGACGGTGAAAAACAAAACTATAACGTCAAATGGGGTGTAACGAACATAACGTCAAATAGGGTGTAACGAACTATAACGTCAAAATGAGGGTGTAACAACTAAACGTCTAAATACGTGAACGAACTATAACGTCAAAATGACGGTGTAACGAACTATAACGTCTAAATGACGGGGGTAACGAACTATCCCCGTCTAAATGACGGTGTAACGAACTATACCGTCTAAATGACGGTGTAAGAACTATACCGCTAAATGAGGGTGAAACAAAACAAAGTCAAAATGAGGGTAACGAACTAAACGCTAAATGACTTTAAAACAAACTATAACCCCCTAAATGAGGGTGTAACGAACTATAACGTCTAATACGGTTAACGAACTATAACCCCTAAATGAGGGTTAACGAACATAACGCAAAAGAGGTGTAACGAATATACCGTCTAAATGACGGTGTAACGAACATACCGTCTAAATGACGGTGTAACGAACTAAAACCGCAAAAAGACGGTGAAAACGAACTATAAACGCAAAGACGTGTAACGAACTATAACGTCTAAATGACGGTGTAACAAACTAAACTCAAAAAACGGTGAAACGAACATAACGTCAAAAAATACGGTGTAACGAACTATAACGCTAAATAAACGGTGAAAACGAACTATAACGTCAAAATGACGGTGTAACGAACTATAACGTCTAAATGAGGGTTAAGAACAAACTCTAAATGACGGTGTAACGAACTAAAACTCTAAAGGACGGTGTAACGAACTAAAAAACTCTAAATGACGGTGTAACGAACAAAAAAACGTCTAAATGACGGTGTAACGAACTAAACGTCTAAATACGGTGTAACAATATAACGTCTAAATGACGTGTAACGAACTATAACGCTAAATGACGGGAACAAACTAAAACGTCAAATGACGGTGTAACGAACTAAAACGCTAAATACGGTGTAACGAACTATAATCTAAATGAGGGTGTAACGAACTATAACTCTAAATGACGGTGAAAAAGAACTATAACGTCAAAAATGAGGGTTTTAAAACGAACATAACGTCAAATAGGTGTACGAATATAACGCTAAATGAGGGTGAAACGAACTAAACTCTAAATGACGGTGTAACGAACATAACGTCTAAATGAGGGTTTAACGAACTATAACGTCAAAATGGGGTTAACGAACTAAAACGTCTAAATGACGGTGTAACGAACTAAAACTCTAAATGACGGTGTAACAACTATAACCTAAAGACGGTGTAACGAACTAAACGTCAAAATGACGGTTAACGAACTATAACGCCAAATGACGGTGTAACGAACTAAACGTCTAAATGACGGTGTAACGAACTATAACGCCCCCTAAATGACGGTGTAACGAACAAAAGTCAAAGACGGGAACGAACTAAACGTCTAAATGCGGTGAACGAACTATAACGTCAAATGACGGTGTAACGAACTAAAACGTCTAAATGACGGTGAAAACAAACATAACCCTAAATGACGGGTAAGAACTATAACGTTTAAAGAGGGTGTAACGAACTAAAACCTAAATGACGGTGTAAGAACTATAACTCCAAATGACGGTGTAACAAACCCTTAACGTCAAAAATGAGGGTGTAACGAACTAAACGTCTAAATGACGGTGTAACGAACTATAACGTCCAAATGACGGTGTAACGAACTATAACGTCTAAATGACGGGAAACAACTATAACGCTAAATGACGGTGAACAAACTATAACGTCAAATACGGTGTAACAACTAAACGTCTAAATGACGGTGTAACGAACTATAAGTCAAATGACGGTAACGAACTAAACGTCTAAATGAAAGGTGTAACAACAAAAACGTCAAATGACGGTGAAAAACGAACAAACGCCAAATGACGGTGAAAACGAACTATAACGTCTAAATGAGGGTGTAACGAACTATAACGCAAAAATACGGTGTAACGAACATAACGTCCAAATGAGGGTGTAACGAACTATAACGCAAAAGAGGGTTAACAACTATAACGTCCAAAGAGGTGTAACGAACATAACGTTAAAATGACGGTGTAACAAACTAAAACGTCTAAATGACGGTGTAACGAACTATAACGCAAAAATACGGGGGAACAAACTATAACGTTTAAATGACGTGAACGAATTTAAAAAACGCTAAATGACGGTGTAACAATATAACGCCCAAAAATGACGGTTAACGAACTAAAACGTCTAAATACGGTGTAACGAACTATAACTTCAAAAATACGGTGTAACGAACTAAACGTCCAAATGACGGGTAACGAACTAAACGTCTAAATGAGGGTTAACGAACTAAACTCTAAAGAGGGTGTAACAAAACATAAGTCCAAATGACGGTGTAACGAACTATACGTCTAAATGACAGTGTACGAACTATAAGGTCAAAATGAACGGTATAACGAACTATAACGTTAAATGACGGTGTAACGAATTTAAAAACCGTTTAAATGACGTGTAACGAAATTAAACCGTCTAAATGACGGTGTAACCGAACATAACGTCTAAATGACGTGTTAAGCGAACTATAACGTCTAAATGACGTGTAACGAACTATAAACGTTTAAATACGGTGTAACGAACTATAACGTCTAAATGACGGTTTTAACGAACTATAACGTCCAAATGAGGTGTAACGAACTAAACGTCTAAATGACGTTAACGAACTAAAACGTCTAAATGACGGTGTAACAACTATACGTCTAAATGACGGTGTAACAACATAACGTTCTAAATGACGGTGTAACGAACAATAACGAAATTAGGGTGTAACAAACTATAACCGTCTAAATGACGGTGTAACGAACTATAACGTCTAAATGACGGTGTAACGAACTATAACGTCAAAATTTGACGGTGTAACGAACTATAACGTCTAAATTTTTAATTTCCGACTCTTGTGAAATTTCAGACTAGGAAATTTTATTTAATTTCTTCATTTTAGGTCAAATCACGTAAAATGTCTCCCTGTATATCCGTAATGATGATTAATATACGTTGTAAAAAATGGGAGTCGCCAGAGGAGAAAATTGTATTAAAATTTTGGGTTTTGTCTGTATCTTGGGTGTATTACAACTCCAGTAAATTCAGGTGTGAAATGTTGAAAGATGAAGATGTGCAAGTGGCAGGTGGTTGTTATATACTGAAGATGAGGATGTGAAGTGGCGTGTTGTTAGTATACTGAAGAGAGATGTCAAGGGGCGGTGTTGTTATATACTGAAGATGATTTTGCGCAAGTGGCATGTTGTTAGTATACTGAAGATAATGTGCAAGGGGCGTGTTTTAGTATACTAAAGATGAGATGTGCAAGTGGCGGTTTTGTTATTTAATACTGAAATGAAATGTGCAAAGTGGCGGTGTTGTTAGTAAAACTGAAGATGAGATGTGCAAGTGGCAGTGTTGTTAGTAAACTGAAGATGAGGATGTGCAAGTGCAATGTTGTTAGTATACTGAAAGATGAGATGTGCAAGGGGCGGTGTTGTTAGTATACTGAAGATGAGATGTGCAAGTGGGGGTTTGTTGTTAGTATACTGAAGATAGATGTGCAATGGCGGTGTTGTTATATACTGAAATGAGATGTGCAATGGGGGTGTTGTTATATAATAAAGGGTAAGATGTGCAAGTGGCAGGTTGTTAGTATACCTGAAGATGAATTGTCAAAGTGGCAGTTTTGTTAGTATACTGAATGAATGTGCAAGGGCAGTGTTGTTAGTATACTGAAGATAGATTTTGCAAGTGGCAGGTTGTTAGTATACTGAAGATGAGATGTGCAAGTGGCGGGTTGTTAGTAATACTGAAGATGAGATGTGCAAGTGGCAGTGTTTTTTAATATACTGAAGATAAATTTGTGCAAGTGGCGGTTTGTTAGTAAAACTGAAGATGAGATGTGCCAATGGGGTTTGTTTGTTATATAAGAAGGTAAGAATGTCCCAAGTGGCAGTGTTGTTGTATACTGAGATGAGATTGCAAGTGGCAGTGTGTTAGTTAACGAAGATGAGATGGGGCAAGTGGCGGTGTTGTTAGTATACTGAAGATGAGATATGCAAGTGGCGGTGTTGTTAGTATACTGAAGATGAGATGGGGCAAGTGGCGGTGTTGTTAGTATACTGAAGATGAGATGTGCAAGTGGCGGTGTTGTTAGTATACTGAAGATGAGAGGGTGCAAGTGGCAGTGTTGTTAGTATCGAATGATGAGATGTGAAAGTGCAGTTTTGTTAGTATACTGAGATGAGATGTGCAAGTGGCATGTGTTTTTTAGTATACTGAAGATGAATGTGCAAGTGGCGGTGTTTTAGTATACTGAAGATGAGTTGTGCAAGTGGCAGTGTTGTTAGTATACTGAAGATGAATGTGCAAGTGGCAGTGTTATTATTTATACTGAAGATGAGATGTGCAAGTGGCGTGTTGTTAGTAAAACTGAAGATGAGATGTGCAAGTGGCGGTGTTGTTAGAAATACTGAAGATGAGATGTGCAAGTGGCATGTTGTTAGTATACTGAAGATGAGAGGCAAGTGGCAGTGTTGTTAGTATACTGAAGATGAGATGTGCAAGGGGCGGTGTTGTTAGTATACTGAAGAT
Source organism: Cherax quadricarinatus (assembly GCF_026875155.1). Classification (NCBI taxonomy): domain Eukaryota; kingdom Metazoa; phylum Arthropoda; class Malacostraca; order Decapoda; family Parastacidae; genus Cherax; species Cherax quadricarinatus. Next base: position 41,478,340 of record NC_069424.1, read on the forward strand.
GAGTTGTGCAAGTGGCAGTGTTGTTAGTATACTGAAGATGAGATGTGAAAGTGGCAGTGTTATTAGTATACTGAAGATGAGATGTGCAAGTGGCGGTGTTGTTAGTATACTGAAAGATGAGTGCAAGTGGCGGGTTTGTTAGTAAAAACTGAAGATGAGATGTGCAAGTGGCAGTGTTATTGTATACTGAAGATGAGTTGTGCAAGGGGCAGTGTTATTAGTATACTGAAGATGAATGTGCAAGGGGCGGTGTTGTTAGTATACTAAAGATGAGATGTGCAAGTGGCAGTGTTGTTAGTATACTGAAGATGAGTTGTGCAAGTGGCAGTTTTTGTTAGTATACTGAAGATGAGTTGTGCAAGTGGCAGTGTTGTTAGTATACTGAAGATGATTTGTGCAAGTGGCGTGTTGTTAGTATACTGAAGGTGAGACATGCAACAGTCAGTACAGAGATTATGAGACATATAATACGTAGAAATTATCAAAAATTGAAGGCAAGCCTAGAAAAGGGGGGAAAGGAGTGGTCATTTGTGGAAGTAAAACAAGTAATGGACAATGTTGCCAGTACAATGACGGGGAGGTTTGTAATGGGAGGTGTTGTCAGTCGAGTAAACTTTAAAAGTGGGTAACACTTCTTACTGTCAGTGGGGAAATCCTTATTTTCTTAGAAGATCTGAAGGCAGGATTTAGTGTAATATTGAAGCGCTTAGTCAGAAAGTTAAGTGTAGGCAAGTGTTTTCTGTATTTTAGTAGAGAAAATCACCACTTCCTCCCACACAACAACAGCTGCAAAGTGGTAGGGGCTTAACCTGATTTAGCAAGTTAAGTTTGCACAATATCTCCCAATTGATGGGACATGAGGAATTCCAGTTGGGAAAGTGTACCTATTTAACACCTGCATGGAAGAAGAAAGATGGTGCCCCTTTGCTTCTTGTGTATTATGTAAAAAAAGCGAAAGCTGAAATTTCATCTTTCTTAGATGTAAATAAGAATATTTCTGATGAGTTTGGAGGAGGATTCGTAGGTTTTAAATCATGAACCAACAGGTAGCTTGCCACAAAAAAACACACACACACCACACACACACACCAGAGAGAAAATATATATAATAGAGAGAGAAGAGAAGGAGAAGAAGAGAGAGAGAGAGAGAGAAAAGAAGAGAGAGAGAGAAAAAGAGAAAGAGAGAGAGAGAGATTATAGAAGAATGAATCGATATTTAAGAAAAAAAAACAGGGAGTGACAAATTACCCAAGCTGAAAAACCTACAATGACCGACATGAATATGAATACACAAGCAACACCTGTCTGTTGACTTGGCATGCAAGTGCAAACTTGCAAGCCCTAACCAGTATAAATTAATGACAGTACTGAATTACAAAGTGTCCGCAATTAGGGTGTAAAATATTAAATTACACCTAACGGGTTTCCCCGCTTCCCCATGATATGTGTGACAGAGGATGCTGACACCCGCTGAGCAGGTCTTCATACAGAAATACGACTTTAGCGTCTTGTGACGAACCGAAGCCTCTACCACCATCCTAACACCAACGTAAAAATTTCAGGCTCCAATTCAGCGGCGCAAAAAAGTCAAGAATTCAAATTTGATTTTAGGCTCTCAGCTCCCCCAAAAATTAATAAACCGTTGCAATTATCACAACAAAAAATAAATTAAGGTCGGGGCATAAAAATGTCGATTAGAAATCGTGGTGCAGCGAGAGACAAGAAAAGGAACGTGGGAAGGAAGAAAGGAAGAGCAACCTAGAAAAGGGAAGGGTTTGGGAAGAAAAATGCAGCTGCTTGACGAAAATATGTTTGTTTTATAATGAAAGAAAAAGTGGGGAAGGAGGAAATCCCAAAATGAAGTGTGAGGGAGGAGAGACAGTGAGAGAGAGAGAGAAGAAAGAGAGAGAGAAGAGAAGGAGAGAGAGAGAGAGAGAGAGAGAGAGATAGGAGGGGAAACAGACAACAACAGAGAAAAAACAGGTAGCACATGGACTTTTGGAAGTTCACAACCATGGCTTTCTTCTAAGAACTTCTTCCTCGTATCTATAATAAGGGCTATTGTGTATTACCTTGGTGCATGGGGCAAGGATAGAAAAGCAGAAGGCTCTTCCTCACATTCCACTCCCAGCCACTGTTTGCATGACTGGGGGGAAAGAAGAGCGGAAATTACCTTACCATATTGAAAATCTGTCAAGGAATTTTTCAGAAGGAAACGAAGTGGATGGAAGGCAAGAGCTACGACTTGCACTTCTTAATTAGCACTAGGAATTAACAGAGTTAACCGATCGCTTTTCTGTTACATTTATAACTCTGGAGGAATTTCACTGAGCTACTGGATTTGTTGCTATTCAGCTTGAGTAGCATTGAAAATTGAGTTGGGCAAATATTCTGTTAGTGGGATGGATTGGTGAAGGACCTGCCTAGTATGGGCCAACAGACCTCCTACAGTGTGTTATTATCATTAGTACGTATATAATAATAATAAAATAATAATAATAAAAAATTTTTATTTTATTATTATTATTATTATTTTTATTTGTAATTTAGGGAAGTGGAGCCCCAGATCCAATTCCCTTGATCAAGAACCCCTCAAACCCAAGCAACCCCCCTTGAGGGGGAAACTCAAACATATCCAGAAGCAAAAAAAACGATCGAGTGACTGTTCGTATCCTGAAAATTCGCATGGTGGGGGGATTCGTAAGCCGAGGTTCCACTGTATTTTATTATGCCTTACTTACAATTTCACCACTAACTATTTCTCGTCTTATGGCATGGAAGCAAATTGATTAAATTAGACACATGTGCATCACTTGGGTATCTTTGTTGTGGAAACGTTTCGCCACACAGTTTCCTTCTTTCAGACCAAAGAATTTGGCAAATATGATAAGTATGCTAGGGATGGGGGTTCATCTCTTGTTACAAGGGTGACAACCTCGGCCAGTCAGTCGAGGAGGCCCCCCTTGCTAAGTTGTATAACACTTTAAATTGATAGAAGATTGTGATGTGGATATGAGCAGGGAACAAAAGGGTTGCTGCAAGAATGCTATGTATGGATTGAAAATCACCGATGAAAGGGGTTTGGGTAAGTATTTGGCGTTGAAAATCACAATGTGATAGGGGAAAGGGAAAAAAAATGGGTTTGATAAGTATTGATAATGAAATCACTATGGGATATAATAACATCCTCACTTATGTGGTGTGTAATAACTTGCCAGAAAATAATATGTAAAACATAACTGTGGAAATGCATGCTTTCCACTCGTGTGATTGTACTGCCCCGCTATTTGCATACCATTTATCCTGTAACAAAAGCGTATAATGAAGGTAACCACCTTGAAAATATATGTACCCTCAACCCCCTTTTCTCTGTTTAGTTTTAAGGAGACTAATAAATAAGACACTTTTGATTTTTTGGGTTATCCTAGGGAAAAAAAATCACATATGCTGATATGTAAGTGTATTTCATGTGCGCATCTGAGTAAATTTATTTACAAGGGGCACTGATGGATGTGACTGCTTTTGAGTTTTGAGTGTGAGTTTGCGAGAGAGAGAGACCAGCAGGTGCGATCATAATCTTATGTAACGATGCAGTGATGTTGAGAAGACAAGTCTTCCTGGAGTTTTCGTGTGTAGGGACGACCATCATTGTTTGCTGTTTTGGGGCTGACATTATCTCAGGTAAAACTAATGAAGTGGGTGGTTATTTTGCTGATGTGTTTTTTTCATCAAGCTAGGTAACACAGACCTCGTCTTTATGACATTGTACTTAAATCTCCACCTAAATTTTGCAGAAATGTGTATTTTGAGGTTATCTATGTATGAAAGGATTTTAAACCGGCAACAGCTTGTTGATTAGGCCCCGACCACGATGAGGCCTGGGCACAGACTGGGCCGCGGGGACGTTGACCCCCGGAACTCTCTCCCGGTATCTCCAGGTATCTATCTCCAGTATATAGAAGGCTTTGTGAATTGTAATAAAGAGGGGTGTTCGCTGCTAACTGCTAATTTCCAATAACAATCTCTGCTAGGAGGATAAAGTAGAATTTTTAATTTGGTGGGGCACACAACCCAAAATCCAAACTCCTCCCATTGGCTCTGGGGGTTTTAACGGTGGGCTTGAACGGGACTATTTGCCCACAAGGTGCTGCGACTTACAACGAAAATGTGAGTGTTAGTTATATTCAGAAAGCAAGGCAACTCCGTGTTACAGATGGAACTGGCAGTTTGCCAATTTTTTCTCCATCACAGGTTAGAGAGTTGTAAATGGTTGTATTGGTTGTATTTGTGGGGTATTTTTAGAGAGATGTAGAGATGTTTGTAGATTTTTTATTGGTTGTGTTATGGTTGTAGTTGAAGAGTTGTGAGTTTTTGATGTGAGTGTTTATGAGCTGCACTAGTGTTATATAGAGTGTTGTACTTGTGAGTCGTGAGCACTTTGGGGGTTGTGAGTGTCACTAGAGTTATGAGAGTGTTGGCTTGTGTTTCTGAGTTGTAAGAGAAGTAGAGTTGCTTGTAGAGTTGTATTGATTGTGATTTATAGATGTGATTATAGAAAAGAAAGAGAGAGTAGGAGAGAGAGAGAGAGAAGGGAGAGAGAGGGACTGTTTAATCTTCCCCCACAGGATGTCGAGAAATGGAAAAGAGGAATCACCTTTCCTCAGGCGCAGAAACCTGTCGCGTGAATCTGAAGGTCCACAGCGGAATCTGCTGCCGGTTGCTTCGGATGGGAGTGACTTGACCAGCCTTGTAGACAACAGCTATGTCAATAAACGTTTGTGTTTACCTTTCTTAAACATACCTGGAAAGGTTTATCATACAAATATAACTTATACCCGCCGCTTTTTATACACTATAACGCCACATGCAGTTTTTCGTTACCTATGGACCAAGAGTTGTAACACTTGTTAAACCTGAGAGACCTGAGGTGTAACTAAGTACCCTATAATCATAATACCATGTTGCCTGGGAACAGGAGATTGGCTTAAAAACCACATAAATGGTCGAAAAACCGTTATGTTGTATGATTTTTCTTGGGAGATACAAACCTTTCTAAATGAATATGCCTAGAGGGTCCAAGAACCGTAGCTTATTACCTTGGAACCAGAGACGTCTCAGAAAAATCTTCCCGTGGAACCAGAAGCTGTACACAGACTCACCTTTGACTAATCTGGTAAAACGTTTGTAATTCCCTGAAAAGTCTAAGGGCATCATGTGCGGGCATTCAGACTCTACGAATAGTTGTACATACTGGTAATACAAATACTGACAAGATATCCTTAGATCCTCAAGACAAAGGGGCTCTTTACCAACTCCCAAGGCTGAGGGACTAATTACCTCATATTTTGTATATATTTCTTCAACATTATGTCTTCTTATTGTATTGATAAAGCCACTGGTTTGGCGAAACGTCTATAATAAACATACCCAGAAATGTTAAACAAGTGTCTAATTCCTCAACTCTGTGAAATATCACTAAGTATATATGACGCTGCGAACATATAAAAATGATTCTGCTCCTGCTGATGCGGTTTTTATCCGAGGAATTGGAGATACGCCATAGCGTGATCGTGGGGTTCGCGCCAGAGCCAGGACCGAGTCATAGCTTGATAATCACTGCATCAGTCTATTCAGATCATCCTGGAGTGCTCTAATGTCCTCATTAGAATGAATTAGACGGCCTATTTTGGTGGCAGACGAAGGCATTGTCACTGATAGGTGGGATTATCCAGTGGAAGTAGGTTATACCCAAGGAATGCACCAGTAGTAAGCAAGAAGGTTGTGAAGATTTCCTCTGTACCAAAGATTCCGAGATGTTGCAGTGTCTGACAGGATGTACATAAATGGTGTGTGTGTGTGTGTGTGTGTGTGTGTGTGTGTGTGTGTGTGTGTGTGTGTGCGCGCGCGCATGTACTCACCTAATTGTAGTTGGAGGGATAGAGTCACAGCTCCTGGCCCCGCCACTTCACTGGTCGCTACTAAGTCACTCTCCCTGCTCCATGAGCTTTATCATACCTCTTCTTAAAGCTATGAATGGATCCTGCCTCCACTACATCATTTTCCAGACTACTCACTTCCTAACAACTCTATGACTGAAGAAATACTTCCTATATCTCTGTTACTTATCTGACTCTTCAACTTGTAATTGTGACCCGAAATGCCCGAAATGCCCACTGGCTTGATAGTGGCATTCTTTGTACTTAGCAAACAAAACTGTAATTACACATTGTAACCTTTACAAAGAATTAACCTTTTATCTTATCTTTCGTTACTGTGTCTCATCACGGGAACATTTTATCTCTGTCCACCTTGTCGATTCCTTTCAGTATTTTATATGTCGTTATCATATCCCCCTATCTCTCCTGTCCTCCAGTGTCGTCAGGTGATTTCCCCTAACCTCTCCTCGTATTACATACCCCTTAGCTCCAGGACTTGTTGTAAACCTTTGCACTCTCTCTAGTTTTCCTTACGTGTCTGGCTAGGTGTGGGTTCCAAACTGGTGCTGCATACTCCAATATGGGGCCTAACATATACAGTATACAAGGTCCTGAACGATTTCTTATTGAGATGTCGGAATGCTATCCTTAGATTTGCTAGGCGAACCGTATTCTGCAGCAGTTATTTGGTTGATGTGCGCCTCAGGAGATGTGTCCCGTGTTATACTCGCACCGAAATCTGTTTCCTTGAGTGAGGTTTGTAGTTTCTCGGCCCACTAGACTGTAATCCGTCTGCGGCCTTCTTTGCCTTCTTCCCCAATCTTCATGACTTTTGCAATTGGTGGATTGAACTCCAGGAGCCAGTTGCGGACCAGGCCTGCAGCCGTCCAGATCCTTTGCAGTTTCTGCCTGTCCTCGTCCACTTGAATTCTTCTCATCAACTTCACATCATCTGCAAACAGAGACACTTCTGAGTCTATTCCTTCCATGTCGTTCACAAATACCAGAAACAACACCGGTCTTAGAACTGGCCCCTGTGGAACCACACTCGTCACAGGCGCCAAGTACCTCGCCAAGTACCATTACTCACTGTTGTCTTCCTGACAGGTATTCCCTGATCGTTGTAGTGCCTTCCTTGTTATCTCTGCTGATCCTCCACTTTCGTACTAATCTACTTGTGTGGAACTGTGTCAAACGCCTTCTACAGCACAAGAAAATGCAGTCTACCCACCCCTCTTTCCTGTGTTAGTGCTGTCACCCTGTCATAAAACTCCAGTAGGTTTGTGACACAGGATTTCCCGTCCTGAGAGCATGCTGGCTGTCGCTGATAAGCTCATTCTTTCTAAGTGCTCCACTACTCGTCTCCTGATAATCTTCTCCATGACTTTGCATACTATACATATCAGGACACTGGTTTGTAGTTTAATGCTTTGTGACTGTCTCCTTTTATTAAATTAGAACTACATTTGTTGTATTCCATACCTCAGGTAGTCTCCATGTTACGATAGATGTGTTGAAGATTGTTGTTAGTGGTACACATAGCGCCTCTGCTCCCTCCCTCAGGACCCATGGAGAGATGTTATCCTGCCTCATCGCCTTTGAGGTATCTAGCTCGCTTAGCAGCCTCTTCACTTCTTCCTCGGTTGTATGTATTGTGTCCAACAGTTGATGGTGTACCCCACCTCTCTGTCTTTCTGGAATCCCTTCCTTCTCCTCTGTGAACACTTCTTTGAATCTCAAATTGGTCTCAAATACTTCACTTCCGTTTCTTATGATCTCCCCGCCTTCCTTCCTCAGCCTGATTACCTGGTCCTAGACTGTTGTTTTCCTCCTGATGTGGCTGTACAACATCTTCGGGTCAGATTTGGCTTTCGCTACTATGCCATCTTCGTATTGTCATTGAGCCTCACTTCTTACTTGTGCATATTCATTTCTGGCTCTGCGACTGCTCTCCTTATTCTCCTGGGTCCTTTGTGTTCTATACTTCTTCCATTCTCTAGCACACTCGGTTTTGGCATCTCTACAACTTTGGGTGAACCAAGGACTCATCCTGGCTTTCTTGTTGTTTCTGTACCCTTGGGTACAAACCTCTCCTCAGCTTCCTTGCATAGTGTTGTCACATATTCCATCATCTCGTTGACTGACTTTTCTGCCAGTTCTCTGTCCCACTGAACCCTCTGCAGGAAATTTTTCATGCCTGTGTGTGTGTGTGTGAGTGTACTCATCTAAATGTACTTGCCTAATTGTGGATGCATGGGTCGAGACTCAGCTCCTGGCCCGCCTCTTCACTGACCGCTACTGGGTCCTCCTCCCTGCTTCATGAGCTTTATCATACCTCGTTTTAAAACTATGTATAGTTCCTACCTCCAGTACATCGCTTGCGAGACTATTCCACTTCCAAACAACTCTGTGGCTGAAGAAATACTTCCTAACATCTCTTTGACTCATCTGAGTCTTCAGCTTCCAATTGTGACCCCCTTGTTTCTATGTCCCATCTCTGGAACATCCTGTCTCTGTCCACCTTGTCTATTCCACGCAGAATTTTGTATGTCATTATCATGTATCCACTGACCCTCCTGTGTGTGTGCGCGTGCGCTCGTGTTTGTACTCGCCTAATTGTTCTCACCTAATTGTGGGTGCAAGGGTCGTGTGTGTGTGTGTGTGTGTGTGTGTTGTGGTGTGTGTTTTGGGGTGTGGTTTTGTGTGTGTGTGTGTGTGTTGTGTGTGTTGTGTGGTTATCTGGCTTTACCAGTAACCACGATTTATGTATTTTCGAGAATAGGGACTTGCATATCAGGATCCGACTGTGGCCGCCATGGGATCATGAAGCAGAGTTTTTTTATTGTGCTAACTCCCAACAAGATTTTTCCTAACTTAAAACAATAACAATTTCATAACCACTCTAGCTTGGTTAATGTTTGAGTCTTGTAATACGCAAGTTAATGTGTGTAGCGATGGTCAGTCACAGAACAACTCTGTATATAAACATTCTTAACATAATGAAAATTTCTAATTCACATAGCCCTTGTGGAGTTAATTATGACTTGATCCCGAGGGGTTTCGTCCATATTTTTAGTATTACAGCTTTAATCAAGCTTTCCATGATTTAATTATTTTAGATTATTATACGTAAATATTATAGTGAATGCTTAGATCATCTATGTTTCATTCTTTCTGATGACTTAAAATGTTTAGTTTTAGTTTATATTCAGAGGATTCCAATATAATTTTTTTTGTGCTATCCTAGGGAATCTTCTAGGAAAGACAATTCATTCAGATCAGGGTATTCATTAATGGGGACGTTTCATTAGGATGAAGAAACCACTCGTGGCAATCTTTTTTCTTTAAAAATGTGTTTTTCCACATCCTGTACGTACACCATACAATTTATTTTTTAGACAAACAATGCCTTTACGTCACTAAGTTTTTAGCAGCTACTGTCTTAATCTAGGTTGTGCGGTACTAGTAAAAACTTAATTTATGCTAAGGGAAAATTTGGGTACAGGATTATTAGTGAAATTACAAAGATAAAAAGATGGGGTGGTAGGGGAAGCAAAATATTCCAACGACTCGGAAAGAAAATCCAAATGTTTTTTTCCTAGAAGACTTTTTATCTACTTCTCCAAGGGTAAGGGTCCCACAATTTGCACAGAGGTGGCCCTCTAGTGAAAAATTTTGGGGCGATTTCAGACACCAACCTCTTTGAAACATCACCTTTATATAAAATATAAATATATAATATATATATATATATATATATATATATATATATATATATATAAAATAATAATATGGTGATGTTTCAGAGAGGTTGCTGTCTGAACCGCCAAATTTCCAGCCTGTGCCTGGCTGGCAGTTTCCAGAGGCCATTAGACCCCTTTTTCTTTGGTGCTTCATTGTGTGCTCTCCGAAAAAGGATGGCGGAATCAGGCCCATTGCAGTGGGCGAAAACCCTTCGGGCGCCTAGTCGCCAAGGCTGCAGTAAGAATGGTGAGTCAAGAGGCTGCTGCAATGTTGAAACCAACTCAGCTCGGTTTTGGTGTTCAACAGGCTGTGAAGCAGCTGCCCACGCAGCACAGTATAATATCAACATGTCCGATGAAAAACCTTGATCAATTTGGACTTTGTCAACGCTTTCAACTCAGTCAGAAGGGATGCTGCTCTCCAAGCAGTTTTCTGACACATCCCTTCCTCTTTCCCCCATAGAATCGTGTTATAGTGTGACTTCTAAACTATGTTCGGGGACCAAAAAAATTGACTCGTGTGAGGGCGTGCAACAGGGGGATCCCTCTCGCCCCCTTTCTATTCTGTTTGGTCATCAAGCAAGTCACAGAAACACTCTCCAGCGAGCTCAATATCTGGAACTGTTCTTGGATGATGGTACCCTAGCTGGTACAACAGAAATCTCTCCTGTGTGAGAATGGTTTGAAAAACCGACAAGTTTAAAATTTAGCACTTATGCAGCATATGGGAATCTTTATTCAGGAAACGTTTTCGCCACACAGTGGCTTTCATCATCCAATACAAAGAGGAAGCGTAAGGAGAGGAGGAGAATGAGGGAACAGTCCTCAACCTGGATCGATGTGTTCAGTCCATCAATCTTATAGAATGTTACAGCATAGGAGGCCGTAGACGTGGCTTAATACTGTAGTGAGGTGGACGTGAAGCAATGAGGCGGGGGTCAAAGTGGTACCATCCACTAGTCAAGTAGGTTCTTTCGTCCAAAGGTTGAACAAGTGTTAAGAATTCTTTTAACAAGATCCCCTATGCGTAGTTCGGTTTTTTTTAAACCATTCATCCAAAAAGCAGACACTGCACACATGGGATCTTGTTACAAAAAAATTCTTCAACACTTGTTCAACCTTTGGACGAAACCTACTTTTGACTAGGGATGGACCACTAGACCCCCTCCACTTCTTCCGCACCTCACTACATAATAAGCCACGTCACGGGGCCCCATGCTGTACATTCCCACAAGACTGAGGACGGGAAAACATCGATCCAGTTGAGGGGCTGATTACCTCATTCCCTCCTCTCCTACGCCTTCCTCTCTGTATTGGACTGATGAAGCCACTGTGTGGCGAAACGTTTCCTGAATAAAGATTCCCATATGCTGCATAAGTGTCTCAATCTTCAGAACTCTCCTAAGAGACATCAGAAAAATTAAAGACATGGGAGAAAGCCTGGGCCTTTCTTAAAACCCCACCAAATGTGAAATAGTTTTTCTACCAATCAACAGATGAATCCAGAATATTAGTGCTGTTTTACCAGGACACGAGCCATTGATCCAGCCAATAGCACTCTCCTCCGTGCTCCTCTTGGTCCAATGCCATCGATCTGATCATAGAAAAAAAAATCTCAGACCTCCGGACGATGGAAAGCAGGATGAAGACATTGATACACATGATAACCTTCTTCCTACTCACCAGGTGCCTGTCAATCCCAAAACTTACCTATTTTCTGAGATGCTCCCCAGCCTTCAGCAGTCCAAAACTCGAGGAATATGACTCTCTCCTTAAGACCATGCTAGAGAGTGTATGAATCTTTCCCTTGAGATGGACAGTGGTTGCAAGCCTCACTTCCGGTCAGGCTTGGAGGGCTAGGAGTACGCAGATCCTCCCAGATTGCTCTACCAGCTTTCCTATCCTCTTCCATAGCATCAAACGAGTTAATAAGACAAATTCTTCCTAACAACCTCAGTGACTAAGCAGGAATACAGGACCTTAACTATGCCAGTGCCATCACTGAATGGGAACTCTTGCTGCTCCAGCACCATACCCTAGTGCAGCACTGACTCACAAACAGTCAAGCTGGGATGGCCCGATCGCTGAAAAGGTGCTTGCTAACATGCTCAGGGCTGCAACATCAGATAGGGAGACTGCCCGTCTCCAGGCTGAGCGCACATCACTCCGGGGACTTCCTCCAAACAGTTCTCATATCGGCAATGGGAACGCGCCTCGACGCTAAGACCCTCCGTATTGCAGTGGCTCTGCGCCTTGCTGCCCCAATTCACACGGAATATACTTGTATTTGCGGCGATGCGAAAGCCGATCAATATGGTCTACATGGTCTTAACTGTTCCAAAACCAAAGGCTGGCATGCAAGACACAATGAGGTCAACGACATCATAAAGAGAACCCTTGCTACATCTGGATGCCCAGCTGAGAGGGAGCCTCGATCACTAGCAGCCAACAATACCCACAACCCAGCAAACCGTCCCGACGGGATCACCGTCTATCTTTGGAAGAATGGCAAGCTCTTAGCATGGGACTATACCTGTGTGTCCACACTGGCTGACACCTATATCCATCACAGTGTTGGGCGACAGTGAGGAGCTGCTGATCACAGGGAGGAGTACAAGATCAGCAAGTACAGGGACATAAGCCAACAGTATCAATTCGTCCCAGTGGGATCAGAGACCTTGGGATCATGGGGAAAACATGCCACAACGTTTTCCTTAAAGAACTGGGTTCCAGACTCAACGACACCACCAGGACCCAAGGGCAGCCACTTTCATGTTCCAGCGCCTCGCTGGCCATCCAGGGGGAAAAATGCAGCGCATACGGGGAGCTGGAGGAGATTCAAGCCCTTTGATATATTGTACCAATGTATTCATGTCTGTGTTTCTACCAATGTGTTCTGTCATTAAAAAAAAGTTAAATGTGGTGTGTTGTGTGTGTGTGTGTGTTTTGGCATCAAAGAGACGAAACCTTTATTGGGGCGCAGACACACCCTCATTTGGGGGCTATCCCCCCCAACCAGCGAACCGGGGTTGTTAAGAGTTGATGATGGGGCCCCGTCTTTCACCATAAACCAGGTTTCTACCAATAAATAGGTTTTTTGGAAATCCAAGATATTTGTGGTGCCACTCTCCGTCTCCCCCTTTCATTCCCATTCTGAGCGGTTGAACCCGGGGCGGGGCTATTTTGGGCTTCTATTTCTCCCCTGCTTACTATATTTTATCGTTTGACATATGTACATATTGCTGTTCTAAATTGGGTGAAGGAAAATTAAGTCTAAACTTTTTCTGCTGGTTTTTTTTTGCTCCCATTACACCCGGGATAACGGGCCATTTGGAATCCTGGTTGAATATGGATAGCCGTCCGAGAGCGGAGCTGCTTAGAAAAACCCGTTGAGCTTAGGGAACTCGTAGCAGGAACATTGTGCAGTTTGCGCTGGCTTTGCATTAGCTTTGCCTACGCTTTAAAAATTTTTGGTGTCAGTTATGTTATGGTCACCTTCTATTGTGTGATCGTTCAACACTGGGTACTATTTTTGTCGGTGTGCACGTTTTCGCTACTCAATCTTCTAGAACAGTGTAGCTTCTGGCATTGCTTTAAAAATTTTTGCGTGTCAGTTGTTACTAGCCTTTTCGGTGTGGAGAATTCTGAAGTCTTTTTTTGCTTGTATGCGTATTCTGCAACGTACTGTGATACTAAGCGTGTTCGCAAATTAACGTGTTACTTGGGGTATTCTGCAATCGTACCGGCATAGCGAAAAACTTAGCCCCCTAGACGATCAGACGTCGGTGTCGCATATATTTTGCATAACCTCCCAAAATTGTCCCAACAGGTTGTTGGCAATTGCTTGTTCCATTGGCTTTAAAATAAAAAACGCACTCTACAGCCGTAACTGCGTTCACTGTTTGCTGACAAACTTATAGAAGAAGAGAGGGCACATCAGACCCTCCCTCTCGGGAGCTAGGGGCAAAAACTACTATGTTCTCGCAGGGGGAAGATGATACCCCTAGGGAGCAAAATGGCATTTTAAAAGGCAGCTGGTTGTCTCAAGGGTGAATCAGCGTCTTTGGGCACTTGACTGGCAAAAATCAATCTTGAGCAAACAGGAACAAGAGCATTCCAAGGGAAAAATTTGATGGGGAAAGAGAAAGGAGGCATTTTTTTCGCATTCTGAAAATTTATTTTTTACAAAAAGCATACAGCTTTTTCCCCGCTAAATGAGCCGAACCAGAAAATTTTTTTCAAAGCTTCGAAAATCAGCTGGGCCCTTGAGGGGGCCCGGGAACAGCTTTGGGCATCGTTGGTTCATACAGCAAATTTGGGTAAGGCCGGGAATTTACGTCAGTATTAAATGACGCTAATTTTCTGATTATCAAGTAGTGAAGACCACAGTTTTTGGAGCATATACATGAAACCTACCCAAAATGAAAAAAACTTTAAAACGGGGCAGACGACAGCTTGGTCAACCCTCGGGGACTTTGTGAGACAGCAACCAAAGTTTTTACCACGGGTATAAAGCAAGGGTGCCCTTTCCCTTTGAGGACTGGTACAGCTTATTCTATTGATAACCTGCTGGAGTTGTGGACCAGGGGTTAGAGTTTTTTCTGCAGGATCGTGACTTAACCACTCATTGGGGGCAGCCGGGTTGGGCATCCTTCGAAACTAACCGCCCCTTTGTCCGAGGGGGTCCCGTCTTCTTTTCAACAGCCTGGCATAGCAGAGATCGTCAACCTTGGAGAATGAAGTGCCACCGGGGGGAGAACGTCTACGTCACCCAAACTAACCGGGAGCCACGTTTCTCAACTTATGGTCCACCTGCGGAGAGACAAACTACTCATGGTGCATCTCGACAACATATCCAAGAGACACACCGAACGACACCATTTGCAACGTCCGCAGGGGGTAAAAGGGGAAGCCTGCGCTGCTTCCTTTGTAACAAGTAGCATATCCTCCCCCCTGCCCCCAAAACCCCAACCCATTGGGAAAATTTCTAAAATCCCTTAACATGTCCCCCTAGAGAAGTAGAAAAAAGGCATGGGCCCCCTTTTTATTAAGAGTCTTTTTTCCCCTTTGGAAAACTCGAAAAAACTAAGTAAAGACCTTTAAGATACCGGAGCATTTGCTCACTTTTTAAGAGAAAGGAATATTACCCCTTTAAAAGAACATTCCCTTTAATTCCCTGTTTTTTTCGAAGCATTTGGAGGGGGCTATATATTCTGTCCCTTTGCATAAAATTTATGTACATGCAATATTACACTGGATACTTGACTGAGGTGTCTTAAAGGATTTCCCCCTGAAAATGCCATGTTATTCTGGGGAATAACTTACTACTGTTATGCGTGCCTGAAACCCATAATGGTAATTTTTCTCCGGTGTTGGGCCCTAACTCGGGGAACACCCAAGGGTTGCGGAGAGAAGTTGACCCACCTTGGGGCGCTCCCCTCTCGGAATAGCCACGTTGTTTTAAGGGGCACACCGGCCGGACCCCGTAAAATCAAGTGAACAGACCCCGACAAGTCTTTTCCCATTTTCCCCGGTTGCAGGATTGCCAGATGTCCTGTTTCCAGGGCCCCGGGGGCGTCCTTCCGGGAGGAAACAACGAAAGGACCCCCCCTTTAAAATTCGCTTTTCAGCACCATGGGGAAATCCTCTTTTTTTCATCTGGTCAAGTAGAATTAAAAACAATTATTTGATCTGCAGAGACTGGGAAGGGATAACCGGGAATTTATGACAGGTTTGTGGTCCAACAAAGTTTAGCCCAAATTTAAATAAGCTCATAATACTTCTTAGGGGGTCATTAGGAATTACAAAAACCTTGTAAAGAATCACAAAAGAATTTTTTTGGCCAAAAATTTAAAAAAGATGTAAAATCATATTAGGGGTTGCCGGGAAAATCACAAGTGGGAAACCGGACATTTCCTTAAAACCCGCATCTCTCCAACCCATACCTTCTGTGGAGAACCTTTTGCAGATTTAATTAAGATTGTAGGGGCCACTACCTAGGGCAAAGTCTGGGAAAACAATATTTATTTACGATTATGGAAAAAAACCAATATCCTAAGCAATTTTTCCCATGCCTATTTTCAAAGCGTTAACCAAAATTCATTTCTTTTTTTGGCATTCCCAAAACATTCAAAGTGATCAAGGTATAACTTTACTCCAAATCATTTAGGGGAATATTAACTAGTTTTGGATAATCCAACTTATCCACTTTCCTATCATCCTCTCCCAAGGGGCCCGGAAAGATTTCCCTCAACGTTTTAAAAAATATATGAAACTTTTTTTCATGCACTTTCCAAGACGGGGTGAAAGTACCTTTTTCGTTCTCATACGAGAAAAGGGCAAGAGTCACAGGGTATATCCGTTGAGCTGATCTTTTGGGCCAATGGGACGAGGTCCTCTTCGGGGGCTCAAAGAAGGGGGGATTGGGGAAGACGTTACTCAACACTCTACAACCCGTCTTTAAGGTTTGAGGTTTCACATCACAGTATCACAATCCTCTATAATCTCCAAGCCATGAAGAACCACAACACAAGGGATGGCGCTGGGCGCTAAGACTGCAACCAATCACTCAGAAAATTTAAAAAAGCCGGCAAAAAAATGTGTTGGGGGTCTTTTTTCTAGAGTCTAATATTTTTATTTATTTTTGGTTAGGGGTGTTTTTAATTTTTTGTGGAACCCTTTTCACGCTCTTTTTTTTTTTTAAACTCCGGTGTGGGGTTTTTTTTTAGTGAGGGGGTCGGGCTACCGTCCGCCTGTATCTTGGGCCCATCTAGCCTGACTGACGCTTTTTCCCCTTTGATTTAGGGTTTGGGTTTTTTTCACGGGAAAACTGAGCTCTAAGAGTTGGATGGTGGAAGGAAAGGCGGTCCCATTATTTTGTGCCATGGCGGCACGGGTTTCCACGGGAGGGGGGAGCCTAATCCTGACCTTCTGGGGTGGGGGGTGGCATGCAAAATACGTAACCTTTATTCGCGAAATTTCACACCCTCATTTACAGGCTATCTCCCCCAACCAGCGAAACCCGGGGGCTAAAAGTTTATGAGGGGCCCCCTCGTTCAAAATAGGACCAGGGGCTAGCCAATAATGTTGGTTTTGGCAACGAGAGAAAAAGTGGGTACCCCCTCTCCGTCTGCCCTTTTCCCCATTCTAAGCGGTTGAACCGGCGCTTCTTGTGGGGTTTTATTTTTGCCTTTTTACGTGAAGTGCCTATACTTATCACTGTACTTTGTGTACTATTGCGTCAAATTGGTGAAGGATAATAAAGTCTAAACTTTTTCTGCTGTTTTATTTTGCTCCCTTCACCCGGATAACAGGCCATTTGGGAAACCGGGTTTAATAATAATATAAATTTTTCAAAAAGATCACAGTAAAAAGGGGAATTAAAAATTGCAAAACTGGAAAGAGTTTCCTTTACAATGTGATAGTCACGAAAGCGCTTTTAAATTTCACTACTCTTTCACAGTGGTTGTTTTGCATAATTTAAAAAAAATATATATATAAAATATATAATATATAAAATTATATATATAAATATAAAATATATATATCCCACCAGGCGGGGGGGCCCAAAAGGAAAAACAAAGTTTTTTCCTTTTTCATTTAGTAATAATACAGGAGAAGAGGGTTTCACCCCCCTTCTCCCGGGATTTTATCGCCTCTTACGACACCCTGGGTTACTAGGAAAATTCTGTTCCGCTTCCCCATGGAGAAAATTTTATATAAAAATATATATTATAAAAATATATAT
>NC_069424.1:41496265-41549485 GCF_026875155.1 Cherax quadricarinatus
AAGGGTAGAGGACAGATCATTATGGGATTTTCTTGTATGAAAGGCCTTGATTTGATTAATGTGGTAAGTTTTTTTTTTTTGAGGTCTTATCAATGGGAGCTACCACATAATTTAAATCAGATAATCTACTTACTATCTGCATAGGTCCCGTAAATCTAGCTTTTCAAGGTGTGGCCAGGTATAGGTTCCTGCACCAACACCTTGTCTCCTGGATGGAAGGAGCGGAATTGTGCACTTTGTCATACCTCTGTTTCATCTTCTTTGAGCTTCTTTAGGTTAGCCGTGGCTAACTCACGTCCACCTCCCAACCTTGAAGACGGGTTGTAGATTTGCTGAGCTTACGTCTTCCCCCACCATCCTTCTTTGAGCACCCGAAGAGGACCCGTACATTGTCCCCAAAAGATCAGCTCAAACGGACTATACCCTTTTAGACTCTTGCACCGTCTCCCGTACTGAGAACAGCAAAAGGTAGAGATTCACCCCAATCGTCGGAAAGTGCATGCAAAAACTTCTCATCATTTTTTTTAAATGTTTGGTGGAATCTTTCCAAGGCGCCTTGGGACTGAGGGTGATAGGCAGTGGATAAGTTGTGAATTATCCCAAAACCTAGTTAATATTTCCCCTAAATGCATTTGGCAGTGAAGTTAGTACCTTGATCACTTTGTATAGTTTTAGGAATGCCAAAAACAAAAATGAATTTTGTTAAAGCTTTGAGAATAGCTTTAGTATTGATACTACGCTTTGGGATCGCTTCAGGATATCTGGTTACTTTATCCATAATTGTAAATAAATACTGATTTCCAGACTTTGACTTAAGTGTGGACCTACACAATCTAAAATTAAAATCTGAAAAAGGGTTCTCCATCAGCAGGTATGGGTTGGAGAGGTGCAGGTTTAATGGAAGTCCAGGTTTTTCCAACTTGCTGACATTCTCGGCAACACCTAATAGATTTTTCACATCTTTCTTTAATTTGGCCAATAAAATTCTTTTGTGATTCTATACAAGGTTTTTGTAATTCCTAAGTGACCTCCTGATGACGTATATGAGCTATATTTAAATCTGAGGTCATACTTGGTTGGAAACCCCTAACCTGTCGTATAATTGCCGGCCCTTTCTCCTTACCAGTCTCAGTGCAACCAAATAATCATTTTTAACTTCATACTTGATGGATGACCCAAGAGGATTTACCCATGCTGCCTCAAAAGCGAATTTTAAGAAGGGTCCTTTCGTTGTTCCTCCCGGAAGGACAGTCCCTCGGGCATGGAAACAGAGACATCTGGCAATCCTGCAACCTGGGAATAGGAAGGCTTGATCGGGGTCTGTTCACTTGATTTACGAGGAAATCGGCCGGGGTTTTCCTCTAAAACAAGTGGGTATTCCGAGATCGGGGTCGTCCAAGGATAGGTCAACATTCTCCAGACAACCCTTGGGATGTTGCCCGAGTTATGGCCAACACTGGAGAAGCATTAATCATTATAGGTTCAGGACACGAAGTAACAGTAGTAATGTTATTACCCAGTAATAACATGGCATTTTTTCATGGGAAATCCTTTGAGATACCTACAGTCAAGTACCCAGTGTAATATTTGCACTGTACATAAATTTTATGCAAAGGAACTGAATATATAGCTCCTCCATAGGCTTCCAATAAAACTGAGGAATTCAAGGAAGTATTCTCTGAAAGGGGTAATATTCCTTCTCTGACAAGTGAGCAATATGCTCCAGTATCTCTAAAGGTATTTACTTTAGTTGGTTCTGAGTTTTCCTGAAGGGAAATAAGACTTTCGCAATAATAAGGGGCCATACCTTTTTCTACTTCTCTAGGGGACATGTTACTAGGGATATTAGAGATTTTCCCGATGGGTTGAGGTTTTTGGGGGCAGTTGGAAACTGATTGACCTACTTTATTGCACCTGAAGCAGACGACAGGCTTGCCCTTTACTCCCTGATGACGTTGCAAGTGGTGTCGTTCTGGCTGGTGCCTCTCTGGATATTGTTGTCGAGATGCTCCATAAGTAGTTTGCCTCTCCGCAGGGGGACCATATGTTGAGAAGCGTGGCTCACCAGGTGACTTGGTTGGATGTCGTAGACGCTCTCCCTCCGGCTGGCACTTCATTCTCCAATGTTGTCGATCTCTGCTCACGCCAGACTGTTGAAAAGAGAGACGGGACCGCTCGGACAAGGAGCGGTTCGTTTCGAAGGTATCAGCCAACCTGGCCGCCTCCAATGCAGTGGTTAAGTCACGATCCTGCAGAAAGACACGAACCTCTGGTCCCACAGACTCCAGCAGGTTATCAATCAGAATAAGCTGCACCAGCTCCTCAAAGTTAGAGACACCACTCGCTTTATACAGCTGGTAAAGCTTTGGTTTGCTGTCTCACAAGTCCACCAGGGATTGACCAAGCTGCCGCCTGTTCAATTTGAAGGTCTTACGATATTTAGCTGGGATACATGTATATGCTCCCAACACTGTGGTCTTCACTACTTGATAATCAGAGAATTCAGCGTCAGTTAATACCGACGTAAATTCCTGTGCCTTACCCAATAATGCTGTATGAACCAACGCTGCCCAGTGCTGTTCCGGCCACCTCAAGGCTCGAGCCTGATTTTCGAAGCTTTCGAAAAATTGCTCTGGTTCGGCCTCATTGAAGCGGGGAACAAGCTGTACTGCTTTTTGTAAACTGAAATCGTTTACAGAATGCGAAAACTGCCTCCTTTCTCTTTCCCTATCAAATTCTTCCCTTGCGAATGCTCTCTGTTCCCTAGTTTGCTCAAGATTGATTTTTGCCAGCTCAAGTGCCAACGACGCTGATTCACCCTGAGACAACCCAGCTGCACTATACTGACCATTTTGCTCCGTAGGTGTATCATCTTCCTCCTGCGAGAACATAAGAGTTTTTTCCCTAGCTCCCGTAGAGGGAGGAGTTTGATGTGCCATCTCTTCTTCAATAAGTATGTCAGCAATAAGTGAACGCAGTTGCGCAGCTGTGAGAGTGCGTTTATAGGGAATGCCAATGGAACGAGCAATTTGCCAACAACGCTGTAGGGACAATTTTGGTAGGTTATGCAAAGTATATGCCGACACCAGGCGTCTGACTCGTCTAGGTGGCATAAGTTATTCGCTATGCACAGTACGAATACCCCAACGTAACACGTTAATTTGCAGAACACGCTTAGCTATGCACAGTACGATTGCAGAATACGCATACAAGCAAAGCCGACTGCACACAAGATGACCGTAGCGAAGCGAGCACACTGAACAAGCTAGTAGCGAGCTGTTGAACGATCACACAATAGCAAGGCTGATCATAAGCAACTGACACGCAAAATTTGTAAAAGCGAAGCGAAACAGCAAGCTACACAATGTCTGCTACAAAGCTTCACCCAAGCTCAACCGTTTCTCTAAGTCCAGCTCTCGGACAGGCTAACCCATATTACAACCTAGGATTTCAAATGGCCTGTTAATCCAGGTGTAAAGGGAGCAAATAAACACAGTAGAAAAAGTTTAGACTTATATTATCCTTCACCAATTATAACAGCAATATGTACACTATGTACAGTGATAAAATATAGTGCACTCCACGGGAAAGCAAGGCAGAAATAGAAGCCACAAGATAGCAGACCGTGCTTCAAACCAGCTCTAGAGTGGGAATGACAAGGGCAGGACAGGAGAGCGGTATCCACATAACCTCTGCGATTGTCAATCCCACCTTCTTAATTGGCTAGAACCTGGTCACTAGTTGAACGATGGGGCCCCATCATCAACTCTTAGCAACCTGGTTCGCTGGATTGGGGGAGATAGCCTGTAAATGAGGGTGTGTCCATGCGCCGAATAAAAGGGTTTCGTACTCTTTGCATGCCACAAACCCATAATTTTTAAAAAACCCCCAAAAATCATACGGGGGCCCCCGGGGAAAATTTTTTAAAAATTTTTTAAAATTTTTGGGGGTTTTTTTTTCCCTTTTAAAAGGGGGGAAAAAAAAGGGGGAAAAGGGAAGGGCCTTTAAGGGAAAAAAAATTTAAAAAAAGGGGGGGGAAAAAAAATTTTTAAAAATTTTTCCCCCCGGGGGGGGGTTTTTGGGGGGTACCCCCCCTTTTTCCCCCAAACGTTTTTGGAAAAAATTTTTTAAAAAAAAAAACCCAAAAAAAAAACCCAAAGGGGGCCCCCAAAAAAAAGGGGGGGAAAAAAATTTTTTTTAAAAAAAAAAAAAGCGAAACCCCAAAAAAAGGGGGAAAGGGGGGAAAAAAAACCCCCCAGGGGAAAAAAAAAAGAAAAAATTTTTTCCCCCCCCCCCCCCAAAAAAAAAAAATTTTTTTTTGGCCCAAAAAAGGGGGGAAAAAAAAACCCCCAAAAAAAAAAAAAAAAAAACCAAAAAAAAATTTTTTTCCCCCCCAAAAAAAAAAAAACCCCCCCCCCAAAAAAAAACAAATAGGAAAACCCCCAAAACCCGGGAAAGGGGGAAAAAAAAAAAAAAAAAATTAAAAATTCCCCCTTTTAAAAAAAATTTTTAAATTTTAAAATGGTTAAAAAAAGGGGGGGGAAAAAAAAAAAAAAAGGGGGGGGGGGTTTTTTTTTGGGGAAAAAAAACCCCCAAAAAATCCCTTAAACCCCAAAACAAATTTTTTTTTCCGGGTTTTTTTTTGGGTTTTTTAAATTTTTTTCCCCCGGGGGGGGGGGGGGAAAAAAAAAACCCCCCCAAAATTTTTTCTTTTTTTTTTTTCCCCCCTTTTTTTGGGGGGGAAGGGGGGGGGGGTTTTTTTTTGGGGGGGGGGGGGGTTTTGGGGGGGGAAAGGTTTTGGATTTTATTTTTGGGGGTTGGGGGGTAGGTGGGGGTTTTGGGGGTGAGGTTTTAAAGGAGAATGGGGGGTAGGGGGGGTTTTAAGGGGGGGGATGGTGGGGGGGGGGGGGTTTATGGGTTTTTTTTGATGGTGGGGGGGTTTGGTGAGAGGGGGGGTTTTTTGGGGGGAGGGGGTTGGGGTTTGGTGGGGGGGGGTTTGGGGCATGCAAGAGTACGTAACCTTTTTTCGGCGCAGGGGACACACCCTCTTTTACAGGCTTCCCCCCAACCAGCGAACCAGGTTGCTAAGAGTTATGATGGGGCCCCCTCGTTCAATAAGGGGGGCCAGGTTCTAGCCAAAAAAAGGTGGGATTGGCAATCGCAAGGTTATGTGGAACCGCCTCCTGTCTGCCCCCGTCATTCCCATTTAAGGGTTGAAGCACGGTCTCAATTTTTTTTTTTGGGTTCTATTTTCTGCCTTGCTTACGTGACGTGGACTATATTTTATTACTGTTACATAGTGTTACATATTGCTGTTTCTAAATTTTGTGAAAGGTTAATATAAGTTCTTTAACTTTTTTACTGTGAGTTTATTTGCTCCATTACACCTGGGATAAAGTGCCATTTGAAAATCCTCGTTTGTAATAGCCTGTTATCCGGGTGTGTATGGGAAACAAAAATAAACCACAGCAGAAAAAGTATAGGACTTATTTTATCCTTTCACCAGTTTAGAACAGCAATATTGTACACTATGTACGCGATAAGTAAAGTGCACTTCACGGTAAACAAGGCAGAAAATCGAGCCACAGATAGCAGGACCGTGCTTAACCAGCTCTAGAATGGAAATTAGAAGGCCGACCGGCGAGTGGTACCATACCTTGCGATTTGCCAAAACCATCATCTTGTTGGCTAGAACCTGTGCACTAGTTGACCGACGGGGCCCCCATCATCAACTTTAGCAAACATGGTTCGCGGGTTTGGGGGTTATATCAGTACTAGAGGGTGTGTACATGGCCGAATGAAGGTTACGTTTTTACTCTTTGCAGCACACACACACCAACAATATATATTTATATATATATATATATATTATATATATATATATATATTATATAGATCTATAGCCTGTGAACTTTCTTAATAGACAGAACCATTGGTGAATACAAGACATGGAAATACATCTGGTACAATATATCAAAGGCTATGAATCTCTCTCCAGCTCTCAGTATGCGATGCATTCCCCTCTGGATGGGCCAACGCGGAGGCGCTGGAACATGAAAGTGGTGCCATGGGTCCTGGATGGTGTCGTTGAGCCTGGACCAGTTTTTAAGGAAAACGTGTGGCCTGTTTTTCCTGATCCAAGGGTCTCTGATCCACTGGGAACAAATTGATTGTTGCTTCTGTCCTGTACTTGCTGATCTTGTACCTCCTTCCTGAGTGGTCAGCAGTCCTCATGTCGCCCAACATAGTGATGGATATAGGGTGTCAGGCCAGTGTGGACACAAGGTATAGTCCCATGCTAAGAGCTTGCCATTCTTTCCAAAGTAGACGGTGACCCGTCGCGACGGTTTTGCGGGTTGTGGGTATTGTTGGCTGCTAGTGATCGAGGATCCTCTGTGAGGCATCCAGATGTAGCAAGGTGTTCTCTTTATGATTCGTTGATCTCATTGTGTCTTGCATTCGCCAGCTTT
Organism: Cherax quadricarinatus; assembly: GCF_026875155.1. NCBI lineage: Eukaryota > Metazoa > Arthropoda > Malacostraca > Decapoda > Parastacidae > Cherax > Cherax quadricarinatus. The sequence goes on from NC_069424.1 coordinate 41,502,736, forward strand.
GGTTTTGGAACATTTAAGACCATGTAGAACATATTGGTCGGCTCTTTTGCATCGCCTCGCATATACACGTATATTCCGTTGTGAATTGGGGCAGCAAGGCGCGCGGCCACTGCAAATAGGCGGGTCTTGCGGTTGAGGCGCGTTTTTTTACCATTGCCGATATGAGAACTGTTTGGAGGAAGTCCCGGAGTGATTTGCGCTCACAGCATGGAGGACGGGGCAGTCTCCCTATCTGATGTTGCAGCCTGAGCATGTTAGCAAGCACATTTTCAGCGATCGGGCATCCAGCTAGACTGTTGGTCAGTGCTGCACTAGGGTATGTGTGGAGCAGCAAGAGGGTCTCCCATTCAGTGGATGGCACTGGCATCGTTAAGGTCTGTATTCCTGCTTAGTCACTGAGGTTGTTGGAGAATTTGTCTTATAACTCGTTTGATGTATGAAGAGTATAGAAAGCTGGTAGAGCAATCTGGAGGAATCTGCGTACTCCTAGCCTCAAAGCATGACGGAAGAGAGCTTGCAACCACAGTCCATCTTCCAAGTGGAAAGATTTCAATACACCTTTTCTTTTTTTCTAGGCATGGTCTTCTTAAGGCGGAGAAGTCATATTCTCAGTTTCGGACTGCTGAAGGGGGGGTGGGGAGCAAGGCATCTCAGAATATGTAGTATTGGGGCTTGACAGGGCACCTGGTGAGTAGGAAAGAAGGTAATCATGTGTTAATGTCTTTCACCTGCTTTCCATCGTCCGGAGGTCTGAGGATTTTTATTTTTTTCTCGAACTCAGATCGTTGGCCTTGGGGACCAAGAGGAGCACCGAGGGAGAGTGCTATTGGTGGATCAATGGCTCGTGTCTGGTTAAAAAACAGCACTATTATTCTGGATCATTCTGTGATTGGTCGAAAATATTTCACATTTGGAGGGGTTTTACGAAGAAAGGCCCAGGCTTACTCCCATTGTCTTTAATTTTTCTGATGTCTTCTAGGAGAGGATTCTGTTGTACAGCTCTAGGAAACCATCATCCAAGAACCTGGCTATTGAGCTCGCTGGCGAGTGTTCTGTGACTTGCTTGTTGACCAACAGAATAGAAAGGGGGCGAGAGAGGATCCCTGTTGCACGCCTCACATGAGTCCAATTTTGTGGTCCCCGAACATAGTTTAGAAGTCACACTATAACACGATTCTATGAGGGAAAAGAGGGAAGGGATGTGTCTAGAGAAACTGCTTGGAGAGCAGCATCACTTCTGACTGAGTTGAAAGCGTTGACAAAGACCAATTGATCAAGGCTTTATCATCGGACATGTTGTTTGTATATACTTGTGCTGGTGGGCAGCTGTTTCACAGCCTGTTGAACACAAACGAGTGAGTTGGTTTCAACATTGTTCAGCAGCCTCTTGACTCCCATTCTTACTGCAGCCTTGGCGACTAGGCGCCGAAGGGTGTCGCCCACTGCCATGGGCCTTATTCCGCCATCTTTTACGGAGAGCCACAATGAAGCACCAAGAAAAGGGGTCTAATGGCCTCTGGGACACTGCACCCGGCACGGGGCTGGAAATTGGCGAGTTCAGACAGCAACCTCTCTGAAACACCATATATATATTTATAATATATAATTATATATATATATATATATATATAAAATTAATATATATATATATATATATGGTGATGTTTCAAAGAGTTGGTGTCTGAACCGCCAAATTTTGCACTAGAGGTCCACCTCTAGTGCAAATTGTGGGACCCTTACCCTTGGAGAAGTAGATAAAAAGTCTTCTAGGAAAAACATTTGGATTTCTTTCCGTTAGGAGGCCTGGTCACAGACCGGGCCACGGGGGCGTTGACCCCCGGAACTCTCTCCAGGTAAACTCCAGTCGTTGGAATATTTTGCTTCCCCTACCACCCCATCTTTTTATCTTTGTAATTTCACTAATAATCCTGTACACATTTTCCCTTAGCATAAATTAAGTATTACTAGTACCGCACAACCTAGATTAAGACAGTAGCTGCTAAAAACTTAGTGACGTAAAGCATTGTTTGTCTAAAAAATAAATTGTATGGTGTACGTACAGGATGTGGAAAAACACATTTTTAAAGAAAAAGATTCGCCACGAGTGGTTTCTGCAGTCCTAATGAATCGTTCCATTAATGAATAACTGATCTGAATAAAAAAGTTTTTCCCTAGAAGATTACCTAGATAGCCACAAAAAAAATTATATTGGAATCCTCTGAATATAAACTAAAACTAAACATTTTAAGTCATCAGAAAGAATTTAAACATAGATGATCTAAGCAAACACTATATATTTTACGTATAATAATCTAAATAATTAAAAAAATGGAAGCTTGATTAAAGCTGTAATATAATAAAAGGACGAAATCCCTCGGGATCAAGTCATAATTAACTCCACAAAGGGGCTATGTGAATTAGAAATTTTCATTTTTGTTAAGAATGTTTATATACAGAGTTGTTCTGTGACCTGACCATCGCTACACACATTAACTTGCGTATTACAAGACTCAAACATTAACCAAGCTAGAGTGGTTATGAAATTGTTATTGTATTAAGTTAGGATAATCTTGTTGGGAGTTAGCACAAACAAACTTGCTTCATGATCCCATGGCGGCCACAGTCGGATCCTGATATGCAAAATCCCCATTCTCGAAAATACATAAATCGTGGTTACTGGTAAAGCCCGATAACCCCACACACACACACACACACAAAACCACACACACACACACACCCCCCCCCCAAAAACCCCTTGCCCCCAAATTAGGTGAGAACAATTAGGCGGGGTACAACACTAGCGCGCGCACACACACAGGGGGTCAGTGGATACATGATAATGACATACAAATTCTGCGTGGAATAGACAAGGTGGACAGAGACAGGATGTTCCAGAGATGGGACATAGAAACAAGGGGGTCACAATTGGAAGCTGAAGACTCAGATGAGTCAAAGAGATGTTAGGAAGTATTTCTTCAGCCACAGAGTTGTTTGGAAGTGGAATAGTCTCGCAAGCGATGTACTGGAGGCAGGAACCATACATAGTTTTAAGACGAGGTATGATAAAGCTCATGAAGCAGTGAGGAGGACCCAGTAGCGGTCAGTGAAGAGGCGGGCCAGGAGCTGAGTCTCGACCCATGCATCCACAATTAGGCAAGTACAATTAGGTGAGTACACTCACACACACACACACAAGAGGCATGAAAAATTTCCTGCTCAGGGTTCAGTGGGACAGAGAACTGGCAGGGAAGTCAGTCAACGAGATGATGGAATATGTGACAACACTATGCAAGGAAGCTGAGGAGAGGTTTGTACCCAAGGGTGACAGAAACAACAAGAAAGCCAGGATGAGTCCTTGGTTCACCCAAAGTTGTAGAGATGCCAAAACCGAGTGTGCTAGAGAAAGGAAGGATTTTAGAACAACAAAGGACCCAGGAGAATAAGGAGAGCAGTCGCGAGCCAGAAATGAATATGCACAAGTAAGAGTGAGGCCAAGCAATACGAAGATGGCATAGTGCGAAGCCAAACTGCCGAAGATGTTTACAGCCACATCAGGGGGAAAAAACAACAGTCTGGCCCGGTTCGGCTGGGGAAGGAAGGGGGGAGATATAAGAAAGGGAAAGGGAAAAGTATTTGAGCCCCAATTTTGAGATTCAAAGAATGTTCAAGGGAGAAGGAAAGGGGTTTCCAGAAAGACGGAGGGGGGGGGTACCCATAGCGTTGGACACAATACATACAAAGAGGAAAAAGTGGAAAAGGCTGCTAAGCGAGCTAGATCTCAAAGGCGATGAGGCAGGATAACTCTTCCCTGGGTCCGAGGGAGGGAGAGAGGGGGCTATGTTACCACTAACAACATCTTCAAACTCTTCGTAACATGGAGATACTGAGGGATGGAATACAACCCAAAAGTAGTTCTAAATTTTAAAAAAGGGGACAGTCACAAGCATTAAACACAAAACCCGTGTCCTGATTGTATAGTATGCAAAGTCATGGAGAAGATTATCAGGGACGAGTAGTGGACTTGAAAGATGAGCTTATCAGCGACACCCGTGTCTCAGCGGGGAAAAACCCGGTCACAAAACCCATGGAGTTTTTTGACAGGGTGAACACTAACACAGGAAAGAGGGGTAGGTAGACTGCATTTTCTTGTACTGTAAGAAGGCGTTTGACACAGTTCCACACAAGAGATTAGTACGAAAGCTGGAGGATCAGGCAGAGATAACAAGGAAGGCACTACAACGGATCAGGGAATACCTGTCAGGAAGACAACAGTGAGTAATGGTACTTGGCGAGGTACTTGGCGCCTGTGACGAGTGGGGTTCCACAGGGGCCAGTTCTAAGACCGGTGTTGTTTCTGGTATTTGTGAACGACATGGAAGGAATAGACTCAGAAGTGTCTCTGTTTGCAGATGATGTGAAGTTGATGAGAAGAATTCAAGTGGACGAGGACCAGGCAGAACTGCAAAGGGATCCGGCAACTGGCTCCTGGAGTTCAATCCACCAACTGCAAAGTCATGAAGATTGGGGAAGGGCAAAGAAGGCCGCAGACGGAGTACAGTCTAGTGGGCCAGAAACTACAAACCTCACTCAAGGAAACAGATTTCGGTGCGAGTATAACACGGGACACATCTCCTGAAGCGCACATCAACCAAATAACTGCTGCAGAATACGGTCGCCTAGCAAATCTAAGGACAGCATTCCGACATCTCAATAAGAAATCGTTCAGGACCCTGTATACTGTATATGTTAGGCCCATATTGGAGTATGCAGCACCAGTTTGGAACCCACACCTAGCCAGACACGTAAGGAAACTAGAGAGAGTGCAAAGGTTTACAACAAGTCCTGGAGCTAAGGGGTATGTAATACGAGGAGAGGTTAGGGGAAATCCACCTGACGACACTGGAGGACAGGAGAGATAGGGAGGACATGATAACGACATATAAAATACTAAAAGAAATCGACAAGGTGGACAGAGATAAAATGTTCCAGTGATGAGACACAGTAACAAAAGATAAAGATAAAAGGTTAATTCTTTGTAAAGGTTACAATGTGTAATTACAATTTTGTTTTGCTAAGTACAAAGAATGCCACTATCATGCCAGGGCATTTCGGGCATTTCGGGCATTTCGGGTCACAATTACAAGTTGAAGAGTCAGATGAGTAACAGAGATATTAGGAAGTATTTCTTCAGTCATAGAGTTGTTAGGAAGTGGAGTAGTCTGGAAAATGATGTAGTGGAGGCAGGATCCATTCATAGCTTTAAGAAGAGGTATGATAAAGCTCATGGAGCAGGGAGAGTGACTTAGTAGCGACCAGTGAAGTGGCGGGGCCAGGAGCTGTGACTCTATCCTCCAATTTACAATAGGTGGAAACATGCCGCCCAAACACACAAAAACCACACACACCACAAAACCAAAACACTCACAAAACCACACCCCACCCATTTATGTACATCTGTCAGACACTGCAACATCTCGGAATCTTGGTACAGAGGAACTTCACAACCTTCTTGCTTACTACTGGTGCATTCCTTGGGTATAACCTACTTCCACTGGATAATCCCACCTATCAGTGACAATGCCTTCGTCTGCCACCAAAATAGGCCGTCTAATTTCATTCTAATGAGGACATTAGAGCACTCCAGAGATCTGAATAGACTGATGCAGTGATTATCAAGCTATGACTCGGTCTCTGGCTCTGGCGCGAACCCCACGATCACGCTATGGCGTATCTCCCAAATTTCCCCGGATAAAAACCGCATCAGCAGGAGCAGAATCATTTTTATATGTTCGCAGCGTCATATATACTTAGTGATATTTCATAGAGTTGAGGAATTAGACACATGGTTATCATCTGGGATGTTTTTTTATAGACGTATCGCCAACCAGTGGCTTTATAATACAATAAGAGACTAATGGGGAAGAAAAATATACAAAATATGAGTAATTAGTCCCTCAGCCTTGGAGTTAGTAAGAGCACCGTTGTCTTGAAGGATCTAAAGTATATCTTGTCAGTATTTTATACCAATTATGTTAAATATTCGTAGAGGGTTTCTGAAATGGTCACTGATTTTCCTTAGACTTTTCATGGAATACACACGTTTTTCCAGCATTAGTCAAAGGTTTAGTCTGTGCTACAGCTTCTGGATTCCACAGCAGATGTTTTGAGACGTCTCTAGGTCCCAAGGTAATAAGCTACGGTTCTTGGCACCCCTCATAGGCATATTCATTTTTACGAAAGGTGTATTTCCGATTTTCCCCAAAGGGGAAGCTTGGCAAGCAGATATTAGCTCCGGGCCCATGGCAGTGTTTTGAGACATCTCTAGGTCCCCAAGGGTGAAATCATACAACATAGGCAGTGTTCCCACCACTTATGTGGTTCTTAAGACAAAATCTCCAGTTCCCCCCGACAAAATCATTGGTTTATGAAATAAGGTAATAAGATACACCTCTAGGTTTTCTCAAGGTTTAACAAGTTTACAAATCTGGTCTCATAGGTAACGAAAGATACAAGCAAAGTGCGTTATAGTGTATAAAAGCGGTCGGATATAAGTTATATTTTATGATGAGGAAACCCTTTCCAGGTTATTTTAAAGAAAGGTAACACAAACGTTTTTATTACATACAACTGAGGCCTCAAGCGGGACAGGGTCAACTGCCCCATCCTGAACAACCAGGCAGCTGAGCCAGACCTGCAGTGCACGCGACCGTCCTCGCCTGAACAAGCATCCAACTTTTCCAGTTCAACGACACGCCTTGGGGAAATATAACCAGTCCGCTCACTCTCTATCTCTCTCTCTCTCAATCTCATCACCCCAGTGAAAAACTTTTTCCCTTTAAAAAAAAAAAAATACCAAAAACACGTCTATCAAAACAGTACAACTCTTTCAACACTCTATAACGTGTTTCACAAGCAATTATTTACAACTTAAAACTCAAATGCACTCACAACTCATAACCAAATAGCACAAACTCTACAACTCCAACCAAACTCTTCTATAAGCTAACATTCTCTCTCTCTCTCACTCTCTCACATCTCTCTCGTTCTCTCTCTCTCGTCTCCCCCGCCTCCTCTCTCTCTTCTCTCTCTTTCTTATAATCACAGTCTATAAATCACAATCACTACAATCTCTCCAGAGCACTCTACTTCTCTCTATACAACTCAAAACACAAGCACAACACTCACATAACTCTAGTGGAACACTCACAACTCCCAAGTCTCACCGACTCACAAGTACAACACTCTTTATAAACACTATGCCGCCATAGACAATCTCATCAAAAACTCACCACTCTTCAACCTCACAACCATAATCACAACCAATACAAAGCGACAAACACGCCTCTACATCACACTAAAAAATATTCACAAATACAACCAATACAACCGTTACAATCTCAACCTTGAAGGAGAAAAAATTTGCAAGCTGCCAGTGCATCTGTAACACGGAGTGCCTCTGACGTTCTGAATATAACACGCACATTTTCGTATGTAATCGCAGCACCTTGTGGCGAAGTCTGTCAAGACACCGTTAAACCCAGAGCCATGGGGAGTGAGTTTGGGAATGGTTGTTGACCACACAAATTACAAAATTCCGTACTTTATTCCTCCTACAGAGATGTTTTATTGGAAATTATCAGTTACAGCGAACACCCCCTCTTTACTACAATCCACAAACCTTCTATATACTGGAGATAGATATCGGGAATACCTGGAAGAAATTTCCGGGGGTCAACCGTCCCGGGGCCCAGTCTGTGACCAGGCCTCATCTTGGATCCAGGCCCTAATCAACCAACTTGCCGTTTCAAATCCATCATACATTGATAACCTGCAAAATTTAACACAGTCCTGCAAAAATTAGGTGGAAGATTTTAATTTACAAATGTCAAGACAGTCTGTGTTACCTAAGCTGATGGTAAACACATCACAAATAACACCCACTTCATTAGTTTTAATTACACTGAATAATGTCATTCCCCAAAACAGCAAACAATGATGTCGTCCTACACACAAAACTCCAGGAAGACTTCTTCCTCAACATCACTGCAATCGTTTCATAAATTATATCCACCTGCTGTCTCTCTCTCTCCGCACACACACACTCAAAACTCACAAGCAGCACATCCATCAGTGGTCTTAGTAAAATAAATTTACTCAGATGCCCACATGAAAATACACTTACATATCAGAATATTGATTATTTTTACCTAATAAACCCAAAAAAATCAAAAGTGTCCTTATTTCGTTAGTCTCCTTAAAACTAAACAGAAAAACGGGGTACAATATTTTTTCAAGGTGGTATACCTTCATTATACGCTTTTGTTACAGGAAAATGGTAGGCAAATAGGCGACAGTACAATCACACGAGTGGAAAGCTCATTTCCACATTTATGTTTTACATATTATTTCTGGCAAATTATTACACAGACACAAAAGTGAGGATGTTATGAATACCCCATATGATTATCATTATCAAATTCTTATCTAAAACCAATGTTTTTCCTTACCCTATCACATTGTGTATTTTCAACGCCAAATACTTATCCAACCCTTCACTCGTAATTTTTTCAAACGGCCAACATTAGACAGATCTTGCAGCAACCCGTTTGTTCCGCTCATACCCACATCACAGATCTTCTATCAATATAAAGTGTTATACAACTTAGCAGGGCCCCTCGACTGACTGGCCGAGGTTGTCACCCTTGTAACAGAGATGAACCCCAACCCTAGCATACTTATCATATTTGCCAATTCTTTGGTCTGAAGAAGCACGTGTGGCAAAACCGTTTCCACAACAAAGATCCCCAAGTGATGCACAAGTTCTAATTTTATAATTTTGCTACCCATCCGATAAATTTGTAAGTATGGCATAATAAAATACAGAGGAACCTCGGCTTACGAATGCCCCACCATGCGAATTTTCAGGATACGAACAGTCACTCGAATTCGATTTTTGCTTCTGGATATGATCAAATTATGCAGATGCGAGCTTCCCCCTCAAAGTGAGTTCCTTGTGAGAGGGCTCCTTGAGCAAGAACTTGGATCGTGTGCTCCACATCCCCAAAGATTTGATATAATAATTATTATTATTATTATTATTATACATACGGTACTAATAATAATAACACACTGTATAGGTCTGTTGGCCCATACTATAGGTCCTTGCACAATCATCCCACCTAACAGAATATTTGCCCAACTCAATTGTTCAATGCTAACACATCTGAATTAGCAACAAATCCAGTAGCTCAGATGAACTTCCTCCAAGTTAAATTAGAGAGCGAGCGATCGTTACCTCTTGTTAATTTCCCAGTGCTAATTAAGAAGTTTTGGGAGGAATCGTAAGCGCTTGCCTTGCCAGCCAATTCGTTTCCTTCTGTAAATTCCTTGCAAGTATTTTCAAGTATGGTAAGGTAATTTCCGCTCCTTCCCCCCCAGTCATTCAAAGCAGTGCTGAATGAGTGGAAATGAGAGGAAAGCCTTCTGCTTTTCTACCTTTACCCATGCACCAAGGTAATACACAATACCCTTATTATAGATACGAGAAGAAGTCTAGATGAAAGCCATGGTGTGGACTTCCCAATCATGTGCTACCGGTATTTCTCTGTCTGTCATCTGTCTCCTCTCTATCTCTCTCGCTCTCTCTCTCTCTCTCTCTCCTCTCTGTCTCTCCTCCCTCACCACTCCATTTTGCTTCCTTCCTTCCCCACTTCCTCTTTCATTATCAACTACATATTTTCGTCAACGCAGCTGCATTTTTCTTCCCACACCCTTCCCTCTCTCGGTTGCTCTTCCTTTCTTCCTTCCCACGTTCCTTTTCTTGTCTCTCGCTGCACACGATTTCCTAATCGACTTTTTATGCCCCGACTTAATTTATTTTGTTGTGATAATTGCAACGTAAGATTTTTGGGGGAGCTGAGAGCTAAAATAGCAAAATTTGAATTCTTGACTTTTTTGCGCCGCTGAGATTGGAGCCTGAAATTTTACGATGGTGTTCAGGATGGTGGTAGAGGCTTCGGTTCGTCAAAAAACGCTAAAGTCGTTCCTGACGTAGCTATTTCTCGTATGACGACCTGCTCAGCAGGGTGTCAGCATCCTCTGTCACACACATACTCATGGAGAAGCGCGAAACCCGTTAGGTCGTAATTTAATATTTTACAACCCCAATTGCAGACACTTTGTAAATCAGTACTGTCATCTAAATTACTACTGGTTACGCTTGCAAGTCTTGCACTTGCATGCCAAGTCAACAAGCACAGGTGTTGCACATTACATATTACATGTCGGTCATGTAGGTTATTTTATCTTAGGGTAATTGTCACTACCCTGTTATTATTATATCTTAAATATCGATTCATTACATTCTATAATCTCTCTCTCTCTCTCTCTCTCTCCTCTCTCTCTCTCTCTCTCTCTCTCTCTCTCTCTCCTCTCTCTCTCTCTCTCTCTCTCTCTATCTATCTATATATCTCTCTCTCTCTCTCTCTCGTGTGTGTGTGTGTGTGTGTGTGCGTGTGTGTGGTGTGTGTGCGTGTGCGTGTGGTGTGTGTGTGTGTGTGTGTGTGTGTGTGTGTGTGTGTGTGTGTGTGTGTGTGGTGTGTGTGGTGTGTTGTGTCTGTGTGGTGTGTGTGTGTGTGTGTGGTGTGTGTGTGTGTGTGTGGTGTGTGTGTGCGTGTGTGTGTGTGTGTGGTGTGTGTGTGTGTGTGTGTGTGTGTGTGGTGTGTGTGTGTGTGCGTGTGTGTGTGTGTGTGTGTGTGTGTGTGTGTGTGTGGTGTGTTGTGTTGTGCGTGTGTGTGTGTGTGGGTGTGCGTGTGTGTGTGCGGTGTGTGTGTGCGTGTGTGTGTGCGTGTGTGTGTGCGTGTGTGTGTGGTGTGTTTGTGTGTGGTGTGTGTGTGCGTGTGTGTGTGTGTGTGTGTGTGTGTGTGTGTGTGTGTGTGTGTGTGTGTGTGTGTGTGTGTGTGTGTGTGTGTGTGTGTGTGTGTGTGTGTGTGTGTGTATGTGTGTTCTTGGTGGCAAGCTACCTGTTGGTTCATGATTTTAAAACCTACGAATCTCTCTCCAAACTCATCAGAAATATTCTTATTTACATCTAAGAAAGATGAAATTTCAGCATCGCTATTTTTTACATAATACACAAGAAGCAAAGTGGACACCATCTTACTTCTTCATGCACGTGTTAAATAGGTACACATTCAACTGGAATTCCTCATGTCCCATCAATTGGGAGATATTGTGCTACTTAACTTGCTAAATCAGGTTAAGCACTTACCACTTTGCAGCTGTTGTTGATGTAGGAGGAAGTGGTGATTTTCTCTCCTAAAATAGAGAAAACACTTGCCTACACTTAACTTTCTGACTAAGCGCTTCAATATTACACTAAATCCTGCCTTCAGATCTTCTAAGAAAATAAGGATTTCCACTGACAGTAAGAATTGTTACCACCGCTCATAAAATTTACTCGATTGACAACACCTCCCATTACAAACCTCACCGTCATTGTACTGGCAACATTGTCCATTACTTGTTTTACTTCCACACTGACCACTCCTCCCCCTTTACTAGGCTTGCCTTCAATTTTTGACAATACTACGCATTATATGTCTCATAATCTCTGTACTGACTGTTGCATGTCTCACCTTCAGTATACTAACAACACTGCCACTTGCACATCTCACCTTCAGTATACTAACAACACTGCCACTTGCACATCTCACCTTCAATATACTAACAACACTGCCACTTGCACATCTCATCTTCAGTATACTAACAACACTGTCACTTGCACATCTCACCTTCAATATACTAACAACACTGTCACTTGCACATCTCACCTTCAGTATACTAACAACACTGTCACTTGCACATCTCATCTTCAGTATACTAACAACACTGCCACTTGCACATCTCATCTTCAGTATACTAACAACACTGCCACTTGCACATCTCATCTTCAGTATACTAACAACACTGTCACTTGCACATCTCATCTTCAGTATACTAACAACACTGCCACTTGCACATCTCATCTTCAGTATACTAACAACACTGCCACTTGCACATCTCATCTTCAGTATACTAACAACACTGCCACTTGCACATCTCATCTTCAGTATACTAACAACACTGCCACTTGCACATCTCATCTTCAGTATACTAACAACACTGCCACTTGCACATCTCATCTTCAGTATACTAACAACACTGCCACTTGCACATCTCATCTTCAGTATACTAACAACACTGCCACTTGCACATCTCATCTTCAGTATACTAACAACACTGCCACTTGCACATCTCACCTTCATTATACTAACAACACTGCCACTTGCACATCTCATCTTCAGTATACTAACAACAATGCCACTTGCACATCTCATCTTCAGTATACTAACAACACCGCCACTTGCACATCTCATCTTCAGTATACTAACAACACCGCCACTTGCACATCTCACCTTCATTATACTAACAATACTGCCACTTGCACATCTCATCTTCAGTATACTAACAACACTGCCACTTGCACATCTCATCTTCAGTATACTAACAACACTGCCACTTGCACATCTCATCTTCAGTATACTAACAACACTGCCACTTGCACATCTCATCTTCAGTATACTAACAACACTGTCGCTTGCACATCTCATCTTTCAACATTTCACACCTGACATTTACTGGAGTGTAATACACCCAAGATACAGACAATCCAATTAATACAATTTTCTCTCTCTGGCGACTCCCATTTCTTACAACTGTATATTAAATACATCCATTACGGATATACAGGAGAGACATTTTACGATGATTTGACATAAGATGAAGAAATTAAATAAAAATACCTAGTCTGAAATATTCACAAAGAGGTCGGAATTATAAAAATTTAGACGTTATAGTTCGTTACACCGTCATTTAGACGGTATAGTTTGTTACACCGTCATTTAGACGTTATAGTTCGTTACACCGTCATTTAGACGTTATAGTTCGTTACACCGTCATTTAGACGTTATAGTTCGTTACACCGTCATTTAGACGTTATAGTTCGTTACACCGTCATTTAGACGTTATAGTTCGTTACACCGTCATTTAGACGTTATAGTTCGTTACACCGTCATTTAGACGTTATAGTTCGTTACACCGTCATTTAGACGTTATAGTTCGTTACACCGTCATTTAGACGTTATAGTTCGTTACACCGTCATTTAGACGTTATAGTTCGTTACACCGTCATTTAGACGTTATAGTTCGTTACACCGTCATTTAGACGTTATAGTTCGTTACACCGTCATTTAGACGTTATAGTTCGTTACACCGTCATTTAGACGTTATAGTTCGTTACACCGTCATTTGGACGTTATAGTTCGTTACACCGTCATTTAGACGTTATAGTTCGTTACACCGTCATTTAGACGTTATAGTTCGTTACACCGTCATTTAGACGTTATAGTTCGCTACACCGTCATTTAGACGTTATAGTTCGTTACACCGTCATTTAGACGTTATAGTTCGTTACACCGTCATTTAGACGTTATAGTTCGTTACACCGTCATTTGGCGTTATAGTTCGTTACACCGTCATTTAGACGTTATAGTTCGTTACACCGTCATTTAGACGTTATAGTTCGTTACACCGTCATTTAGACGTTATAGTTCGTTACACCGTCATTTAGACGTTAGAGTTCGTTACACCGTCATTTAGACGTTATAGTTCGTTACACCGTCATTTAGACGTTATAGTGCGTTACACCGTCATTTAGACGTTATAGTTCGTTACACCGTCATTTAGACGTTATAGTTCGTTACACCGTCATTAAGACGTTATAGTTCGTTACACCGTCATTTAGACGTTATAGTTCGTTACACCGTCATTTGGACGTTATAGTTCGTTACACCGTCATTTAGACGTTATAGTTCGTTACACCGTCATTTAGACGTTATAGTTCGTTACACCGTCATTTGGACGTTATAGTTCGTTACACCGTCATTTAGACGTTATAGTTCGTTACACCGTCATTTAGACGTTATAGTTCGTTACACCGTCATTTGGACGTTATAGTTCGTTACACCGTCATTTAGACGTTATAGTTCGTTACACCGTCATTTATGTTACGCTTCTAAATTTTTATTCTAATTCTTACTTCCGTAGCGACAATCACCGGTAATTATATTAGTTCTCTCTCTAGTCATGCAGTGTTTTTTAAATCTGGGTGCCGCGGCACCCTAGTGTGCCACTGGTAGTAGCCAGGAGTGCCGAGGCACCCTGATGTGCCACTGATAGTGCCCAGGGGTGCCGCTGCATTGTTAGTAATTTTGTCCTGGTTTCGTCTTCTTAATTAAATCTTCACGTTTTTGGGGGCTGTTGTATATTGTATAATTAACTACCCACAAAAGTTATAATTTTTTCAAATGTCATTAAATGATAAACTATTATAGAATATTAAATTCATGATTCATATTAAGACAATAGGCATTGTGATAGGAAAGTAAATTTACATAATCACCAACGTTTGTGTTTGGTTTACACTCTTCGGTTTCTTTGTTTACAGGTTTACAGTTTGTGTCGTCAGATACATCACTGGTGTTCGTCACTGTCAGTTTCTCATTTTTCTAAAACTATTTGTAAAAACTGGGGCAAAGCATATGAATCTTCTGGACACAGAGGCAAGATGGTCACTGAGAGGCAAGCTGCTGTAACGAGTGTATGTACTCAAGGATCAATTACTTAGATTTTTTACTATTGAGCAGCAAGAAGAATGTTGTGTGGTGCTTCCAGATGTCACTTGGTCAAGAAGAATGTTGTGTGGTACTTCCAGATGTCACTTGGTCAAGAAGAATGTTGTGTGGTACTTCCAGATGTCACTTGGTCAAGAAGAATGTTGTGTGGTGCTTCCAGATGTCACTTGGTCAAGAAGAATGTTGTGTGGTGCTTCCAGATGTCACTTGGTCAAGAAGAATGTTGTGTGGTGCTTCCAGATGTCACTTGGTCTATGAATTATCCAATTTAGTGGATATCGTTGAAGATTTAAACAAGGTAAATTCCAACATTCAAGGCAACACTGAAAATATCTTATCTTACACTGGCAAAATCGATTCTGTGAGAGATTAACTAAGAATTTTGACTGTCAAAGTGAAGGAAGGTAACAAGAATATGTTCCAATATGTTGTTGCTGCTGCAACAAAGAGTAACTAGATTATGCCACTGATTTTTAAGCATCTTGAACTAGTGTCAGAAAAAAAATCAGTAACTATTTCCAAAACTTGTACCGAAGACTGTGATTTGATTGAGCTCAATCTCACAGAATATGAAAAATTAACTGACATAACAGTGATGGAATTGTAAAATAAAAAGCATAAGAAAATACCTTTGGACGAATTCTGGGTAGAGATTAAGAATGAATATCCTGATGTTGCAACATAAACTCTGGTAATTCTCATGCAATTTCACATCTTGCCTGTGTGAGCTGGAATTTGTTGTGTTTCACAAACATGAAAATTAATAAGAATGAAAAGCTACAGAAGGTCGAGGAACAAATGAGGGAATGTCTAATATACCACCTAACATCAAAATTATCTGCCAACTACACCAAACCTAAATCTCACTAAAAACTTACAAAAGACAAGTTGGTTTATTTCTATTTTATTGTGATATATAATGCTTGTTTATTAATTATACAATAGTAGGCTTATATTTTTTATATTCCGTATGTATGTTTTATGCCCCTGGCTGCTTTTATTATTATTATTATTATTATTATTATTATTATTATTATTATTATTAGGAAAATTGACTATATGTGAGTTGTGATATAAGGGTGATATTACTGAAAAAAGATTGAAAACCACTTGTATAAGAACATAAGGAACACCGCAGCAGGCCTACTGGCCCATGTGAGGGAGACCCAATTCTCCTACTGGCTTAAGCCGACGCCTTAACCTAGTCATACATATGTTATATTTTTTTTATTATCACACTGGCCGATTCCCACCAAGGCAGGGTGGCCCGAAAAAGAAAAACTTTCACCATCATTCACTACATCACTGTCTTGCCAGAAGGGTGCTTTACACTACAGTTTTTAAACTGCAACATTAACACCCCTCCTTCAGAGTGCAGGCACTGTACTTCCCATCTCCAGGACTCAAGTCCGGCCTGCCGGTTTCCCTGAATCCCTTCATAAATGTTACTTTGCTCACACTCCAACAGCACGTCAAGTATTAAAAACCATTTGTCTCCATTCACTCCTATCAAACACGCTCACGCATGCCTACTGGAAGTCCAAGCACCTCGCACACAAAACCTCCTTTACCCCCTCCCTCCAACCTTTCCTAGGCCGACCCCTACCCCGCCTTCCTTCCACTACAGACTGATACACTCTTGGAGTCATTTTGTGTTTCGCTCCATTCTCTCTACATGTCCGAACCATCTCAACAACCCTTCCTCAGCCCGTGGACAACAGTTTTGGTAATCCCGCACCTCCTCCTAACTTCCAAACTAACGAATTCTCTGCATTATTTCACACCACACATTGCCCTCAGACATGACATCTCCACTGCCTCCAGCCTTCTCCTCGCTGCAACATTCATCACCCATGCTTCACACCCATATAAGAGCGTTGGTAAAACTATACTCTCATACATTCCCCTCTTTGCCTCCGAGGACAAGTTCTTTGTCTCCACAGACTCCTAAGTGCACCACTCACTCTTTTTCCCTCATCAATTCTATGATTCACCTCATCTTTCATAGACCCATCTGCTGACACGTCCACTCCCAAATATCTGAATACATTCACCTCCTCCATACTCTCTCCCTCCAATCTGATATTCAATCTTTCATCACCTAATCTTTTTGTTATCCTCATAACCTTACTCTTTCCTGTATTCACCTTTAATTTTCTTCTTTTGCACACCCTACCAAATTCATCCACCAATCTCTGCAACTTCTCTTCAGAATCTCCCAAGAGCACAGTGTCATCAGCAAAGAGCAGCTGTGACAACTCCCACTTTGTGTGTGATTCTTTATCTTTTAACTCCACGCCTCTTGCCAAGACCCTCTCATTTACTTCTCTTACAACCCCATCTATAATATATTAAACAACCACGTGACATCACACATCTTGTCTAAGGCCTACTTTTACTGGGAAAAAAATTTCCCTCTTTCCTACATACTCTAACTTGACCTCACTATCCTCGTAAAAAACTCTTCACTGCTTTCAGTAACCTACTTCCTACACCATACACTTGCAACATCTGCCACATTGCCCCCCTATCCACCCTGTCATACCCTTTTCCAAATCCATAAATGCCACAAAGACCTCTTTAGCCTTATCTAAATACTGTTCACTTATATGTTTCACTGTAAACACCTGGTCCACATACCCCTACCTTTCCTAAAGCCTCCTTGTTCATCTGCTATCCTATTTTCCGTCTTACTCTTAATTCTTTCAATTATAACTCTACCATACACTTTTACCAGGTATACTCAACAGACTTATCCCCCTATAATTTTCCACTCTCTTTTATCCCCTTTGCCTTTATACAAAGGAACTATGCATGCTCTCTGCCAATCCCTAGGTACCTTACCCTCTTCCATACATTTATTAAATAATTGCACCAACCACTCCAAAAACTATATCCCACCTGCTTTTAACATTTCTATCTTTATCCATCAAACCCAGCTGCCTTACCCCCTTTCATTTTACCTACTGCCTCACGAACTTCCCCCACACTCACAACTGGCTCTTCCTCACTCCTACAAGATGTTATTCCTCCTTGCCCTATACACGAAATCACAGCTTCCCTATCTTCATCAACATTTAACAATTCCTCAAAATATTCCCTCCATCTTCCCAATACCTCTAACTCTCCATTTAATAACTCTCCTCTCCTATTTTTAACTGACAAATCCATTTGTTCTCTAGGCTTTCTTAACTTGGTTAATCTCACTCCAAACTTTTTCTTATTTTCAACAAAATTTGTTGATAACATCTCACCCACTCTTTCATTTGCTCTCTTTTTACATTGCTTCACCACTCTCTTAACCTCTCTCTTTTTCTCCATATACTCTTCCCTCCTTGCATCACTTCTACTTGTAAAAACTTCTCATATGCTAACTTTTTCTCCCTTACTACTCTCTTTACATCATCATTCCACCAATCGCTCCTCTTCCCTCCTGCACCCACTTTCCTGTAACCACAAACTTCTGCTGAACACTCTAACACTACATTTTTAAACCTACACCATACCTCTTCGACCCATTGCCTATGCTCTCATTAGCCCATCTATCCTCCAATAGCTGTTTATATCTTACCCTAACTGCCTCCTCTTTTAGTTTATAAACCTTCACCTCTCTCTTCCCTGATGCTTCTATTCTCCTTGTATCCCATCTACCTTTTACTCTCAGTGTAGCTACAACTAGAAAGTGATCTGATATATCTGTGGCCCCTCTATAAACATGTACATCCTGAAGTCTACTCAACAGTCTTTTATCTACCAATACATAATCAACAAACTACTCTCATTTCGCCCTACATCATATCTTGTATACTTATTTATCCTCTTTTTCTTAAAATATGTATTACCTATAACTAAACCCCTTTCTATACAAAGTTCAATCAAAGGGCTCCCATTATCATTTTACACCTGGCACCCCAAACTTACCTACCACACCCTCTCTAAAAGTTTCTCCTACTTTAGCATTCAGGTTCCCTACCACAATTACTCTCTCCCTTGGTTCAAAGGCTCCTATACATTCACTTAACATCTCCCAAAATCTCCTCTCTCTCCTCTGCATTCCTCTCTTCTCCAGGTGCATACACGCTTATTATGACCCACTTCTCGCATCCAACCTTTACTTAATCCACATAATTCTTGAATTTACACATTCGTATTCTTTTTTCTCCTTCCATAACTGATCATTTAACATTACTGCTACCCCTTCCTTTGCTCTACTCTCTCAGATACTCCAGATTTAATCCCATTTATTTCCCCCCACTGAAACTCTCCTACCCCCTTCAGCTTTGTTTCGCTTAGGGGCCAGGACATCCAACTTCTTTTCATTCATAACATCAGCAATCATCTGTTTCTTTTCATCCGCACTACATGCACGCACATTTAAGCATCCCAGTTTTATAAAGTTTTTCTTCTTCTCTTTTTTAGTAAATGTCTACAGGAGAAGGGGTTACTAGCCCATTGCTCCCGGCATTTTAGTCGCCTCATACGACACGCATGGCTTACGGAGGAAAGATTCTTTTCCACTTCCCCTTGGACAATAGAAGAAATAAAGAAGAACAAGAGCTATTTAGAAAAAGGAGAAACACCTAGATGTATGTATATATATATATGCATGTGCGTGTCTGTGAAGTGTGACCAAAGTGTAAGTAGGAGTAGCAAGATATCCCTGTTATCTAGCGTGTTTATGAGACAGAAAAAGAAACCAGCAATCCTACCATCATGCAAAACAGTTACAGGTTTTTGTTTCACAGTCATCTGGCAGGATGGTAGTACTTCCCTGGGTGGTTGCTGTCTACCAACCTACTACATATGTACATATACATATGTATAGTGTTTAAAATGAATGATGTGGTGGTGGGTTGATGCCCGAGCTCCAGTGTTTATAATTAATGATGTGGTGGTGGGTTATAGTCTTAATTCTGGTATTTATGAAGAATGTTAGTGTTAACTGTGCCAGTTAATTTTCTTTTTCTGTAAACGTATGCGAGTTTCTGACTGTATGCTATTTTACGCTATTTTACGCTTTCCATCCTAAATTATTTCTTGTATTTCTCTGACTATATAATAATCGTAAATGTTGAGTTGTTGACCCCATAAGTATTTGGTTTTAATCATGTATGGCTCAGGACATAAACAGGTTGCCGAGAATAGCATAGGTTATAAATGTCTTAATTCGTGCCCTGCCTTCTGCTTTATATTGGAGCTCACATCTTCCCCATCTCCATCCCACACATTCCACCCCCATCTTGTGCATCCATCTGAAACAAGCCTTGTTCTGAACTGCTCATCTGTAACATCGTGTCCTTAACAACTCAGGAAGTTGTCAGCCCCCCCTGGGAAGACTCCAGCTTACAGACACTTTATCACCCTCGGATGCGTCTCTGTCCCTTCCTTCCCATGACAGCTCTCCTTCCCACTCCACCAACTTTCTCTCTCCCTCATTCGACAGCTCTACTTACCACTCCAACTCTGTCCCTCCTTCACACGACAGTTCTCCCATCCCACTCCACCAAATATGTCCCTCTCTCACACGACAGTTCTCCCATCCCACTCCACCAAATATGTCCCTCTCTCACACGACAGTTCTCCCATCCCACTCCACCAACTCTGTCCCTCTCACACACGACAGTTCTTCCATTCCACTCCAACTCTGCCCCCTCTCTCACACGACAGCTCTCCCATCCCACTCCACCAACTCTGTCCCACCCTCACACGAGAAATTTCTCCTACCACCACCTCTCCCTCCCTCCCAGTGACAGTTTCTCCTCACCACCACCACTACTCCCCACTCCTTCCTTCTACGACAGTTGTTTCTTCATCACCGTCTCTATCTCTCTCCTCCCCACAACAGCTGCTCTGCTCTTTTCATCTCTACCTCTTCCTCAGCACGACAGATATTCTTCCCTCACCACATCTCTGGCCCTGTCTCCTACGTCTTATTTTTTCCCCTCATCTTCCAGCATTTTGTGTTATTACACCTTACATTTGTCAAAGTTTTTTCGCAAACTTTTTACATTACGTCACAACTTCGTTTGACTTACTAAGGTCAAGCTGCTGTTTATTTTATTACAGCTGGATGCACCATTAGTGTGCTGCTAACCTATTACATATTTCAGTAACACAATGGGAGGAAAAGCTATGATTTTGCTGTCATATTCCACTACGCAGGATGAAGCTCAGTGAAAAGTGTTGATAGTTGTCAGCGTGAGCTGGAAGACTTAAGTAGGACAATGGGGATATCGTCCAGTATTCCAGTAAGGGATCGTCAGCTACGTGAGCTTCAGAAATTTTGTTCCAGCGTAAATAAGAGTTATTTTGACTTTGAAGTTGCCATCTCTAAGGATATCTTATGTCATGCAAAGAAATTTTTTTGATGATGATATCTCCATCATCACTGAACAGGCGCAAGATAAATTATGGATTGCAGACATTTTTTAGAATTAAAAGAATATAGGATACATCTTCAGTGTGTTGCTACCTTATTTTACATAGCAGTTATACAGTTGTAAAGCTAATTACCATGTATGTTTCCCCTACCGTATTCAAACACGAAGAATAGAGATCACACAAGGTGTTGAAATCTATCAGCCTGAGCTGGGAGACTTGGGTAGGGCAATGAGGGTACCGTCAGGTATTCCAGTAATGGTTCATCTGCAATGGGAGCTTCAAAGAATTTCCTTCCAGCAGAGCTGAGGTTAAAGTAAAGGGATCGAGGGGAAGGAGGAAAGGAATCTGGATGTTTGAAAATGTCTAACTGGAGAAAGATGAAAGAGAGAGGGGAAGTGGAAGGGAAGTTTGCATAACATTTAACTACAAGTATTTATTATATAAACAGAATCATTATATTCATGAGAGGCGTTCGTGTTCTGGTCTGAGTTGTGTAAATGTTGTTATTCTGTTCCTTTTGCAGTTATCATAGGGCTGTTTGAAGGATTGTGATAATGTGAGCTCTTGTTGGGAGCAAAGCTCACGGCATACGACGCAATATAAACTATGCAGGTCTGACGGCAGCCAAAGGCGTCCAGATGGTATCACCCTTCAAGCCTGTACAGATGGTAAGCAGGCGGTGTGGGACTACACATGTGCATCTACCTTGGCTGATACCTATCTCCAATACACCAGGGAGGAAGGAGGGGCAGCTGCCAGCTTCAGGGAGTCCCAAAAGTCTAGAAAATACGGAGAACTTGCTCACCATTATATGTTTGTTCCCATAGGCTCAGAGACCCTTGGCTCATGGGAAAAGAGTGCATCTAAGTTCCTTAAGGAGCTAGGCAAAAGACTCATCAGGGTAACTAGGGATCGCAGGGCAGCTAGTTTTCTGTTCCAGCGAGTCAGTGCTGCTGTTCAGAGAGGTAATGCCTGTTATATCTTGGGCATGCGCCCCAGCTCTGAGGAGTTGGATGAAATTTTCGCATTATAATCAGTGTCAAACACGTAACAATATATACTAGACATGTATCTCATGTACACCTTATGTACTGTATATTCCATCTTTATATCAACAATGTATCTCTTAAATCTTTTGTATCATATTATGCAATAAAATATATCTATTGGTAAGAAAGAATGAGAAGATGGGGTGGTAGGGGAAGTGGAATATTCAAATGGCTTCAGGAAGAAACCCAAATATTCTTCATTGAAGCCTTTTTATCCACTTCTCCGAGGCTGTGGGTCCCACAATTTGCATCAGAGGTGAACCCCATCTTATGTACAAAAATTAAAAAAAAAAAACGTAACGGCTATACTATATTTTAAATGAATTTATTACCTGATATTATAATGCTTTCTTGTTCCTGTAGTAATTCTTGGAAACTTTACGAACCTGATTTCTATTCGAGAACAATTCAGTAGTTCCAGTTCGCTACTTTTATCGTAAGATGCCCCTGAAATATATCTGTGTGAGAGAAAGAGTATATTTTATTGATTTCATTGTATATTCCACCCGAACCTTAAACTGTTGCAGTTCCTCGAGAGTGTGAAAGAGATATATGTATCAACCACTGTTAAATTTAGACCATTTCTGTTTATCATTTATGGAAGCACCTTTCATTTAATGTAGTATTATGCTGTGTATGGTATGACAAACTGATCATTGCAGTAACATGTTAGAAAGAAAGAAAGAATGAACACTGCAGCAGGCCTACTGGCCCATGCGGGACAGGTCCATGTCAACCCTCAGCTTAGACCAATGGCCCACCCAGTCAGGTCACCTCCACTTAAGGAAGGAGCACGGCTTCTGACCCAGTAGCACCAGCTAGTCAGGTCCAGCTTACACCCATCCACACCCACTCATGTATTTATCTAACCTATTTTTAATACTACACAACGTCTTAGCTTCTATGACGGTACTCGGGAGTTTGTTCCACTCATCCACAACTCTGTAGCAGCAAGTATTCACGAGGGTATAAAGACACCAAATACTGAACAACAGATAACTGAAGACGACTTATCGACCAGGATTCAACTTGTATTGCAATGTATATGAATGATTTAGAGAACCGACAAGTTGATAAATTAGACACATGTGCAACACTTGAGTATCTTCGATGAGGAAACGTTTCGCCACGCAGTGGCTTCATCAGTCCATACAAAGGAGAATGGTGAAGAACAGGAGGAGATTGAGGTAATCAGTCCCTCAGCCTTGAGTCGATGTAGTCAGTCCAAAAATCATGAAAAATAAAACGTTTCCTGATTATTGATACCCAAGTGTTGCACATGTCTCTAATTTATCAACTTGTATTGCGATAAAGATCAATTTTTGAGCGAAACGTCGTGTAGAATAAAGGATTCCTCTAGTAAACAGACAAATACAGTATATGTCTTTCTACCAACCTCTTCAGTCCATAATAAAATATTCAAATTATTGTTAGTTATTTTCGCAGTCTGCGGTGACCTGGAGAATCTTACGTCACATACACACTCCCACACATAACGTTACGTCACATACACACTCCCACACATAACGTTACGTCACATACACACTCCCACACATAACGTTACGTCACATACACACTCCCACACATAACGTTACGTCACATACTCCCACACAACGTTACGTCACATACACACTCTCACACATAACGTTACGTCACATACACACTCCCACACATAACGTTACGTCACATACACACTCCCACACATAACGTTACGAACCATACACACTCCCACACATAACGTTACGTCACATACACACTCCCACACATAACGTTACGTCACATACACACTGCCACACATAACGTTACGTCACATACACACTCCCACACATAACGTTACGTCACATACACCCACCCACACATAACGTTACGTCACATACACACTCCCACACATAACGTTACGTCACATACACCCACCCACACATAACGTTACGTCACATACACACACCCACACATAACGTTACGTCACATACACACACCCACACATAACGTTACGTCACATACAACACCCACACATAACGTTACGTCACATACACACTCCCACACATAACGTTACGTCACATACACACACCCACACATAACGTTACGTCACATACACACACCCACACATAACGTTACGTCACATACACACTCCCACACATAACGTTACGTCACATACACACACCCACACATAAACGTTACGTCACATACACACACCCACACATAACGTTACGTCACATACACACTACCCACACATAACGTTACGTCACATACACACACCCACACATAACGTTACGACACACACACCACACCCACAATAACGTTACGTCACATACACCCACCCACACATAACGTTACGTCACATACACACTCCCACACATAACGTTACGTCACATACACCCACCCACACATAACGTTACGTCAATACACACACCCACACATAACGTTACGTCACATACACACACCCACACATAACGTTACGTCACATACACCCACCCACACATAACGTTACGTCACATACACACTCCCACACATAACGTTACGTCACATACACACACCCACACATAACGTTACGTCACATACACACACCCACACATAACGTTACGTCACATACACACTCCCACACATAACGTTACGTCACATCACACACTCCACACATAACGTTACGTCACATACACACACCCACACATAACGTTACGTCACATACACACTCCCACACATAACGTTACGTCACATACACACTCCACACATAACGTTACGTCACATACACCCACCACACATAACGTTACGTCACATACACACCCACACATAACGTTACGTCACATACACCCACCCACACATAAACGTTACGTCACATACACACACCACACATAACGTTACGTCACATACACACACCCACACATAACGTTACGTCACATACACACACCCACACATAACGTTACGTCACATACACACACCCACACATAACGTTGCGTCACATACACACTCCCACACATAACGTTACGTCACATACACCCACACATAACGTTACGTCACATACACACACCCACACATAACGTTACGTCACATACACACTCCCACACATAACGTTACGTCACATACACACACCCACACATAACGTTACGACACATACACACACCCACACATAACGTTACGTCACATACACCCACCCACACATAACGTTACGTCACATACACACTCCCACACATAACGTTACGTCACATACACCCACCCACACATAACGTTACGTCACATACACACACCCACACATAACGTTACGTCACATACACACACCCACACATAACGTTACGTCACATACCACCCCACACATAACGTTACGTCACATACACACTCCCACACATAACGTTACGTCACATACACACTCCCACACATAACGTTACGTCACATACACACACCCACACATAACGTTACGTCACATACACCCACCCACACATAACGTTACGTCACATACACACTCCCACACATAACGTTACGTCACATACACACTCCCACACATAACGTTACGTCACATACACACACCCACACATAACGTTACGTCACATACACACTCCACACATAACGTTACGTCACATACACACTCCCACACATAACGTTACGTCACATACACACTCCCACACATAACGTTACGTCACATACACACTCCCACACATAACGTTACGTCACATACACACTCCCACACTAACGTTACGTCACATACACACTCCCACACATAACGTTACGTCACATACACACACCCACACATAACGTTACGTCACATACACACTCCCACACATAACGTTACGTCACATACACACTCCCACACATAACGTTACGTCACATACACACACCACACATAACGTTACGTCACATACACACTCCCACACATAACGTTACGTCACATACAACACCCACAATAACCAGTACTATACTTAAATTTCATTTTTTCTTAGTATTAACAAATTCCATTTTAAATCTCAGTTAGCTAGAGGTTTATCAGAGAAGATCTCAATAAGACTCATTCATGGGGTTTATTAAATGACTAAAATAAGTTAATCGACGTACTCATCTTTCAGTCTTTTAAAAAGATTGAACTCTAAAGCATAAGCTTAGTAATCGAGAGACGGTCGACGGGTCATCTTCCAGCTTTATAAAAAAAAACTTTAAAGCATAAGCTTAGTGATCGAGAGACGATCGACGGGTCATCTTCCAGCTTTATAAAAAAAACTTTAAAGCATAAGCTTAGTGATCGAGAGACGATCGACGGGTCATCTTCCAGCTTCATAACAAAAAATTTAAAGCATAAGCTTAGTGATCGAGAGACGATCGACGGGTCATCTTCCAGCTTTATAAAAAAAAAACTTTAAAGCATAAGCTTAGTAATCGAGAGACGATCGACGGGTCATCTTCCAGCTTTATAAAAAAAAACTTTAAAGCATAAGCTTAGTAATCGAGAGACGATCGACGGGTCATCTTTCAGCTTTATAACAAAAACGTAAACGTCATTTCTAGTTATGTGTAATTGCCAGAATAAATTAAGTATAAATACAAAAGAGCTCTAGTTATTCAGCTCTACACGAACAGCAGTTTCACTGTAGTAAGATATAGAGCTAATTTCACTCTACTTCCAGTTTGGTATACTAGCCTTCACAGGTAGTATATATAGTATTGTAACCACGAACGAATGGTATTTAATTAATAACTGCAGTGTGACTAGCCGAGGGATCGAACCCGTGTTGTTTTAGCCTGCCTCATGGCGAGCGATAATTCACGACGCTCTATCCCACTGGACCATCCAATCCTACAAAGATCACGCACCCAGCAGAGGTAGGTGTAGTACCGTGATACGAGGACACAGTGGTGTGGGTGCCTCAGAGCTAATTTTATTCTACTCCCCGTTTGGTGTACTAGCCTCCACAACACTGCGACTTTATCATATAAACAGAAGAGTATAGCAAATATACATTTTCCAAACTGAACTATCATATCTAAATAACACTCTAAATAACACTAAATAACACTATAAATAACACTAAATAATTTTATTTTTGTTACGTGTTAATTTGCAGAGAACTAATTCTCAACAATTTCTTCCACATGAAGAAATGTTTTAATTCTGTGATGAGTATCAAAGTATTAATTTTTTCAGTGGAACAGAATTAAAAGAAATAAAGAGCTGAAGTACAGATTTGAAGAAAGCAAAGTAATTCCAGGAGCCCGAGTGGGTACACAGATTTGTCCCGGTGGACAAAGAAGGTAGACTTGTCTCTCCAATTTCCAGTGGCAATGGCGAAGAGGGAAGAATCAACAATGATACTCGAATGGAGAGGAATGAAGAAATTTGTGTAAAGACAGAAGTAAAGATAGGAAATTATAAAGATTGCAGTTAAGAAAATAAAAATGGGATTTAGGATTTCTTAAGAAATACTCAGAGAAATCTGATTACCTTATAAATAACATTCTTTAGTAATTAGAATGTAATTTTTTTATTGTTTTCTCTGGACGGAAATTATATATTCCAAAACATCACGTTATTTTAATCATGATCATTTATAATATATATCTTGACCTGGAGAATAAATGGAATATATTCGTAAAGTGAACGTCTCCAACAGTTGCAGCAGATTTATTTTCGTGAATTGCAGTTTAAAATGTTATTTATTAGTGGTTATCACTACTAAACAAAAAAAGTTAGAAAATGTCCATAGATGAGAGAAAGACGGTTAAAGAGTTAAAAAAATGAGTTAATATATGAGGTTGAAAAAAATTAAAAAGTGTTACGTTAGTGAGGGGAAAGACAGAAAGAGAAAATGAAAGCTTTTATAAATTAATAAAGAAACAAAGGGAAGGTAAAGTTTTTCTTGATCAGTACGGGGAAAACTTTTTGTTTTCGTACTGTGAAAACTTTCTTAGATCAGTACTGTAAAAATTTTTCTTAGCTCTGCTCTGTGAAAACTTTCTTAGCATCAGCTTTTTTGAAACTTCTTACATCAGTATGTGAAAATTTTCTTAGCATAGCACTGTGAAAACTTTCTTAGCTCAGCTATTGAAAATTTTCTTAGCATCAGTACTTGAAAAACTTTCTTAGCACAGTATGTGAAAACTTTCTTAGCTCAGCTACTGTGAAAATTTTTCTTGCATCAGCACTGTAAAAAATTTCTTACCATAGTACTGTGAAAATTTTTACCACACTATGTGAAAATTTCTTAGCATCAGCTATTGTGAAAATTTCTTAGTCAGTACTGTAAAAAATTTTTAGTCAGCTACTGTGAAAACTTTCTTAGCCCCCAGTATGTGAAAACTTTCTTACATCAGCTACTGTAAAAACTTTCTTAGCTTCAGCTACTGTGAAAAAACTTTTTAGCATAGCTACTGTAAAAACTTTTTAGCATCAGCTACTGTAAAAATTTTTTAGCTCAGTACTTGAAAACTTTTTGCTCAGCTACTGTGAAAATTTTTAGCATCACCACGTAAAACTTTTTAGCAAAGTATTTGTAAAAAACTTTTTTGCATCAGTACTGTGAAACTTTTTCATCAGCTACTGTGAAAACAGTTGAAACCCCTGAGGAATTGTGTTTGCGGAGATGCAAAAATTATTTTCTAAAATTGTCCCTTGAAAAAATAAATATAATAAAAAAAAAGGAAATTGTTCAACGAATGGAAATTAAATTTTATGTTGGTAAGAGCATTGAAAGACGGGCCCCAGAACTCATTCTGCTTATGTAGTGCAAAAAAAATGAAATTACAATTTTGGGAAAAAATTAGACGAGTTTATCAGGGGGGATGAGTAGTGGATCTCCTGGGAAGGGTCGAGTTTTAAAAACTCCCCGCAAGGTTGAAGAGTGGTAAACTCTTACACTCCACTGTAGTTCTTGTCAAGGTGCTGGAGTGAGGCACGGGGAGGGGGTGGATTGACATTTTCTGGGCTGTAAGAAGGATTTTGACCAAAACCGTACAAGAGACTGAGAAGCAGGCGGATTAAAATGGAAAGGATTACTATGGAGGGGAATACTTGAAACAGTACACAAATAACCCCAACATAGGGAAAGAAGCTTTGACGACGTTTTTTGGTCCCCTTGACCATTCACAAAGTCGTCCAAGCGGACCCAAAAAAAAATCGTGGTAAAGGTTCTCTCTTTATGGCGGGGTATCTGTGAAAAATTTTTCCCTTCAGTATTGTGCCCCTTTTTGTTTTCTCGAAACAAAGTGTGATTTAGAAGAGACGCAGGAAAAAGGGCACAAGTGACTGTAGTTCCACTAGGATCATTCTGTGTCAGGCAAAATTTTTGAAAAGGTACAGTGCTGTAGTTCACTAGGATCATTACTTGTCAGGCCAATTTTGGGTTGGGGGTGTAGTTCCCCTGGGTCATTACCCGGGTTGGCTACATTTAGGAAAGGCAGAGTGAGTGTGTTCCAATGGATCATTACTGTGCCTGGCGACATTTAGGGAAAGGTCACAAATGACTGTAGTTCCATGGTTCATTTTCTGTGTCAGGCACTAATTGGAGTAAATGTGTTCCCCCCCTGGGTCATTACCCTGTCTGGCAGTATTTTTTTTTTGAAAGAAAAGAGGAAAAGATAAAGTGGAGGTATCAGTGTTTGAGAGCTAAAAAAGTGAGAAACAAACAAGTGAGGAACAGGGAAAAACGGCAAATGTAACAGACCAGCTTCAGCTCTGTCTAAAGTGGTATTAAATTTAACACCCAAAAAATATAAATACATGAAAAAATTTGGGGCGAGCAAAAATTTTTATAATCAAATTAAAAACTAAACCCCAGTGAATTACTGTATAGCGTGGGGGAGAGATGGCTTATTTTAAGAGTGAGTGGGGGGAGGGGGTGGGGGAAAGTTAGGGGGTTAGTGAAGTTGGAGGTTGTGCAAATGAAATTTAAATCAAAAACCCCCGGGTTTTGGTTATTTTAGTTAAAATGGAAAGTTTCGTCACAGCTCACAATTTCAAGGCCTGCGGCACCCGGCCCCAACTTAAGTTCGAGACAAGAATCAAAAAGCAATCAATGCAAAAATAAGAAAATAGTTTTTACTTTACCTGTATATTTACAGAGGTTTAAATCAGCAGTGAAACATATATAACCCATAGAGCAAAAAAGTCACTCATAACGTTTACACTCAGAACATACAAGTGCGGGGTAAAATAACCAGTTTAAGTTAGCGTCTGTCCACAGATGGGATTAAAACCAACCTTCCCCCTGCTAGGAGGCCAGTCTTCGCTTGGGGGACTGAAAATGGGCAATTAATAGCAGTGGGGGGCCCCCCGAAATTTCTCCTTCTTAATTGTTAGTTTGGTGTTCGAGAGGGCCTTTAGTGGGGGTGTGATGAACGCTGAATAAATTGTAAGTTCTTGTAATGTCCGAGAAAATTTTTAGTGAGGATTTCAGTGATAGGACAGACAAAAAAGACCACACATAAAGCACAGGCTCGGGGGGCAAAGCCACTAAAATCATTTAGGTGAAAAAGGGCCTTAGGGAAAACATTGTACCCGGATTTCACCTGTGATGCAAAATAAGGAATAACTGCTACAGGAAAAATTAAGCCCGGCAAAAACTAGATTTCTTTTTAGAAAACTGGGGTCGTCATTTACGACTTTTATACGACATATGCCTGCCCATAATAAAATATACAACCCAGTATGGGAAAAGAAAACCCCGTCACAAATTTAAGGAACTGCAGAAAGGGCAGAGTCTGACTGAATGAAGACCTGAATTCATGGGTAAAGCTTGAGGATTTTTAGGAGTTAATCCCGATGACATTAAGAGCATAAGGACAAGGGAGGATACAACGACCCATAAAGTACTGAGAGGAAAATGGGGTGGACAGGGAAGGCTGTTCCAGAGACGGGGGGCAAAATAGAGGAAACAGTGGGGTTGAAAAAAATCTAAGAGTCACAGTGATGTTAGAAGGTATTTCTTTAACTTGAGAAGTGAAAAAAAATGGAATATCCCGGGCAGTGAAAAGGTAGTGGGGGATTCATACATGCTTTAAAAAAAGGTACGAAAGGGATCTCAAAGCCAGGAGTGTGTGAAACAGGAAGCGGTCAGCGAAGAAGCGTAGCTTGGAGCAGATACTCGACCCTGCAATCATTTTTTTTTTTTTTATTATCACACCGGCCGATTCCCACCAAGGCAGGGTGGCCCGAAAAAGAAAAACTTTCACCATCATTCACTCCATCACTGTCTTGCCAGAAGGGTGCTTTACACTACAGTTTTTAAACTGCAACATTAACACCCCTCCTTCAGAGTGCAGGCACTGTACTTCCCATCTCCAGGACTTCCGGCCTGCCGGTTTCCCTGAATCCCTTCATAAATGTTACTTTGCTCACACTCCAACAGCACGTCAAGTATTAAAAACCATTTGTCTCCATTCACTCCTATCAAACACGCTCACGCATGCCTGCTGGAAGTCCAAGCCCCTCGCACACAAAACCTCCTCTACCCCCTCCCTCCAACCCTTCCTAGGCCGACCCCTACCCCGCCTTCCTTCCACTACAGACTGATACACTCTTGAAGTCATTCTGTTTCGCTCCATTCTCTCTACATGTCCGAACCACCTCAACAACCCTTCCTCAGCCCTCTGGACAACAGTTTTGGTAATCCCGCACCTCCTCCTAACTTCCAAACTACGAATTCTCTGCATTATATTCACACCACACATTGCCCTCAGACATGACATCTCCACTGCCTCCAGCCTTCTCCTCGCTGCAACATTCATCACCCACGCTTCACACCCATATAAGAGCGTTGGTAAAACTATACTCTCATACATTCCCCTCTTTGCCTCCAAGGACAAAGTTCTTTGTCTCCACAGACTCCTAAGTGCACCACTCACTCTTTTTCCCTCATCAATTCTATGATTCACCTCATCTTTCATAGACCCATCCGCTGACACTTCCACTCCCAAATATCTGAATACGTTCACCTCCTCCATACTCTCTCCCTCCAATCTGATATTCAATCTTTCATCACCTAATCTTTTTGTTATCCTCATAACCTTACTCTTTCCTGTATTCACCTTTAATTTTCTTCTTTCGCACACCCTACCAAATTCATCCACCAATCTCTGCAACTTCTCTTCAGAATCTCCCAAGAGCACAGTGTCATCAGCAAAGAGCAGCTGTGACAACTCCCACTTTGTGTGTGATTCTTTATCTTTTAACTCCACGCCTCTTGTCAAGACCCTCGCATTTACTTCTCTTACAACCCCATCTATAAATATATTAAACAACCACGGTGACATCACACATCCTTGTCTAAGGCCTACTTTTACTGGGAAAAAATTTCCCTCTTTCCTACATACTCTAACTTGAGCCTCACTATCCTCGTAAAAACTCTTCACTGCTTTCAGTAACCTACCTCCTACACCATACACTTGCAACATCTGCCACATTGCCCCCCTATCCACCCTGTCATACGCCTTTTCCAAATCCATAAATGCCACAAAGACCTCTTTAGCCTTATCTAATATTTAATATTTAACATACTTTCCAAAAATAGTATGAAAAGTCCATATAAATCTAAACTGTCATTTCGTATTTCGAGTCTCTCTCTCTCTCTCTCTCTCTCTCTCTCTCTCTATATTATATATATATATATATATATATATATATATATATATATATATATATATATATATATATATATATATGTCGTGCCGAATATGTAAAACTGGTCAATTAGCAAGAACTCATTTAAAATTAAGTCCTTTCTAAAATTTTATCTTATACGTTTAAAGATATATTTTTTTCATTAATGTTAATGACAAAAAATTTAATTTTGCACCAAAAGAATCTTAGAAAACTTACCTAACCTTATTATAACCTTATTATAACAAGAACAATTTATTTTAGCCTAACCCAACTATATATATTTTAGATTTGTTTACAATAATTTAATACTAAACAAACACAACGAAACATATTTTTTTCGTTAGGTTTAGAATGATTTTGGAGAAATTATTGCATACACAAATTTTCTTTTGTCCTATATGGCAAGATGAGCGTTGCTATTTAAGCCAAGATCGCAAGTTCTGCCTATTCGGCACGACATATATATATATATATATATACATACATACATATATATATATATATATATATATATATATATATATATATATATATATATATGCTTAGTAATACATTGTGTCTACGTCCACAGCAGGACTCGAACCTGCAAACTCTGTATCAGAGTCCACAGTACTTTACCACGGAGCCAGATACCAGATAAGTATGGGCGCCTAGTCGGAACTAGACGATGTTTCCCCATACCCTGGGGCACCAGGCTTGTTTTCATAGGTATTTCATCAAATCCTGCCACATGCAGTGGACAACGAAAGAGATTTGAAATGCTTAACAATTCGCAAACAGGCGAAATGACTTTGAAAACAAGCCTGGTAGCCCGTTTAATAATATATATATATATATATATATATATATATATATATATATATATATATATATATATATATATATATATATATACATGTTATTAAGATAAGAATACCTGCCATCCCAGCGCAGTGTGAATGGGTGATATTATACTGACTCGTTGCCACATTTAATGCTACACACGGACTCAATAGATTTCCAGGAAATCAAGCCAGCGAGAGCAGCAGCAGCAACAGCAAATGGGTATGAATCAAGGAGTTATCTACACCCATTAAGAACCGAGATATTAAAAAAAAGTTAACTTATAACAGAGCAAAACTCAACTGGGACATGGCGCTTACAGGGTAGTTTTTTCAAGTTACCTATGAGAGAAACGTTGTCCATACAAAGACTACTTCACTTCTTAATAAAACTGTCAACACTCTCACTGCTACTACCGTAGCATAGGTAGCCTCTTGCTCGAGTCCAAGCTGGTGAAATAGGCGAGTGTGTCTTGATCTGTAAAATTTTATTCAGTATTAATTCTTTTGTGTTCATTATCCACGAACACTTGTTGTGAAGAGAGCGGAGGGTAGGAAACCTGTTCCTCTAAACGTTTATTGTATGTTGACATTATTAAATGATACCTCAGCAATGATCAGTAATATGAAGCGGTACCGTGAAGTGAACATCAGGGCTCACAGCAGTATGTTACTCACATACTCATGCGAGTATGTTACTCACATACTCATGAGAGTATGTTACTGCTGTAAGTAACATACTCGCCCTTAATCGTTATTAAGCATCATTTTTCTTTTCTCATTCTCATTATCTTTTACTATCACACTCTCCTTTCGCTCTCTCTCTCCATTCTCACTCCTCTCCACCTCTCTTCCCTCTCATTCTTCCCTTCCCGTCCCCCCGCAATACATATATATCACGCTGAGCTTCCAAGCTTCCATCACCCAACGTTTGTGTTGACAATACAGGGCTCCACGGTGACGCCATTGATAGGGAGAGTTGACGAATAGTTTGTCCTGGTGTGTGTGTGTGTGTGTACTCACCTAGTTGTACTCACCTAGTTGAGGTTGCAGGGGTCGAGTCCAAGCTCCTGGCCCCGCCTCTTCACTGGTCGCTACTAGGTCACTCTCCCTGAGCCGTGAGCTTTATCGTACCTCTGACTCCACTACATCGCTTCCCAAACTATTCCACTTCCTGACTACTCTGTGGCTGAAGAAATACTTCCTAACATCCCTTTGATTCATCTGTGTCTTCAACTTCCAACTGTGTCCCCTTGTTACTGTGTCCAGTCTCTGGAACAT
The DNA here is from genome assembly GCF_026875155.1 of Cherax quadricarinatus. Classification (NCBI taxonomy): domain Eukaryota; kingdom Metazoa; phylum Arthropoda; class Malacostraca; order Decapoda; family Parastacidae; genus Cherax; species Cherax quadricarinatus. The sequence continues at coordinate 41,537,573 of NC_069424.1, forward strand.
CCTGTCTTTGTCCACCTTGTCAATTCCTCTCAGTATTTTGTAAGTCATTATCATGTCCCCCCTATCTCTCCTGTCCTCCAGTGTCGTCAGGTTGATTTCCCTTAACCTCTCCTCATAGGACATACCTCTTAGCTCTGGGACTAGTCTTGTTGCAAACCTTTGCACTTTCTCTAGTTTCTTTACATGCTTGGCTAGGTGTGGGTTCCAAACTGGTGCCGCATACTCCAATATGGGCCTAACGTACACGGTGTACAGGGTCCTGAACGATTCCTTATTAAGATGTCGGAATGCTGTTCTGAGGTTTGCCAGGCGCCCATATGCTGCAGCAGTTATTTGGTTGATGTGCGCTTCAGGAGATGTGCCTGGTGTTATACTCACCCCAAGATCTTTTTCCTTGAGTGATGTTTGTAGTCTCTGACCCCCTAGACTGTACTCCATCTGCAGTCTTCTTTGCCCTTCCCCAATCCTCATGACTTTGCACTTGGTGGGATTGAACTCCAGGAGCCAGTTGCTGGACCAGGTCTGCAGCCTGTCCAGATCCCTTTGTATTTCTGCCTGGTCTTCGATCGAATGAACTCTTCTCATCAACTTCACGTCATCTGCAAACAGTGACACCTCGGAGTTTATTCCTTCCGTCATGTCGTTCACAAATACCAGAAACAGCACTGGTCCTAGGACTGACCCCTGTGGGACCCCGCTGGTCACAGGTGCCCAATCTGACACCTCGCCTCGTACCATTACTCGCTGCTGTCTTCCTGACAAGTATTCCCTGATCCATTGCAGTGCCTTCCCTGTTATTCCTGCTTGGTCCTCCAGTTTTTGCACTAATCTCTTGTGTGGTACTGTGTCAAACGCCTACTTGCAGTCTAAGAAAATGCAATCCACCCACCCCTCTCTCTCTTGTCTTACTGCTGTCACCATGTCACAGAACTCCAGTAGGTTTGTGACACAGGATTTCCCGTCTCTGAAACCATGTTGTCTGCTGGTGATGAGATCATTCCTTTCTAGATGTTCCACCATTCTTCTCCTGATAATCTTTTCCATGATTTTGCATGCTATACATGTCAGTGACACTGGTCTGTAGTTTAATGCTTCATGTCTGTCTCCTTTTTTAAAGATTGGGACCACATTTGCTGTCTTCCATGCCTCAGGCAATCTCCCTGTTTCGATAGATGTATTGAATATTGTTGTTAGGGGTACACATAGCGCCTCTGCTCCCTCTCTCAGGACCCATGGAGAGATGTTATCTGGCCCCATTGCCTTTGAGGTATCTAGCTCACTCAGAAGCCTCTTCACTTCTTCCTCGGTTGTGTGTACTGTGTCCAGCACATGGTGGTGTACCCCACCTCTCCGTCTTTCTGGAGCCCCTTCTGTCTCCTCTGTGAACACTTCTTTGAATCTCTTGTTGAGTTCCTCACATATTTCACTGTCATTTCTTGTTGTCTCTCCTCCTTCCTTCCTTAGCCTGATTACCTGGTCCTTGACGGTTGTTTTCTTCCTGATGTGGCTGTATAACAGCTTCGGGTCAGATTTGGCTTTTGCTGCTATGTCGTTTTCATACTGACGTTGGGCCTCCCTTCTTATCTGTGTATATTCGTTTCTGGCTCTACGACTGCTCTCCTTATTCTCCTGGGTCCTTTGCCTTCTATATTTCTTCCATTCCCTAGCACACTTGGTTTTTGCCTCCTTGCATCTTTGGATGAACCATGGGCTCATCCTGGCTTTTTCATTATTCCTGTTACCCTTGGGTACAAACCTCTCCTCAGCCTCCTTGCACATTGTGACTACACATTCCATCATCTCATTAACTGGTTTCCCTGCCAGTTCTCTGTCCCACTGAACCTCATTCAGGAAGTTCCTCATTCCTGTGTAGTCCCCTTTCCTGTAGTTTGGTTTCATTCGTCCTGGCCTTCCTGCTTCCCCCTCCACTTGTAGCTCTACTGTGTATTCGAAGCTCAAAACCACATGATCGCTGGCCCCAAGGGGTCTTTCATATGTGATGTCCTCAATATCTGCACTACTCAAGGTGAATACTAAGTCCAGTCTTGCTGGTTCATCCTCTCCTCTCTCTCTTGTAGTGTCCCTTACGTGTTGGTACATGAAGTTTTCCAGTACCACCTCCATCATCTTAGCCCTCCATGTATCTTGGCCCCCATGTGGCTCCAAGTTCTCCCATTCGTATATGTGTGTGTGTGTGTGTGTGTGTGTGTGTGTGTGTGTGTGTGTGTGTGTGTGTGTGTGTGTGTGTGTGTGTGTGTGTGTGTGCGTGCGTGTGTATAAGTGTACATAAAACATTTGCATATGAATGTGCCCATACAAACAGAAATTTCTACGCACAAACATTCATACACATTTTTTTATTTCGTGCTATGTTGTAATTTTGTGGCCACTCACATCTATTCCTTTTGCGTCCATGAAGGTAGAAGAGGTTAAACATTTCGAATACGGGAAAACCTTTCTCGGTTCGCACGGCCACCGAAATACTTCCAGCTTATCTGTATCCTCCAGCTTTTCGATTATATTTCGAGAACACGTAATTCAATTGGCTTAATATTTTCAACACCTGTGTACGGTCACTAGGACGTGATTCTTGGAAAAATTAGCAGGTTCAAGTTTCCTGTGACGAAAGCTGTAGAACTGATTTCCAGCAGCCTGGAATGGCTCGGAAAACTTTCGGAAACCTAAGCGGCGGAATCTCAAACATTTAAAATAGAAGCCTAGAAACCTCATGATAAAGGAGGTTAGAGTTTAGATGTACAGGTGTAGATCTGATCAATTTATTCCACCTAAGTCAGGTTAAATACATTTCAGTTTACCTCTTTTGAACGACTTTATGTGTAGTGGCTGATGCCTCTTGAGGCATCGTAAGGCATGTTAAGTCATTTTAAGGCATGTTAAGTCATTTTAAGGCATGTTAAGTCATTTTAAGGCATGTTAAGTCATTTTAAGGCATGTTAAGTCATTTTAAGGCATATTAAGTCATTTTAAGGCATGTTAAGTCATCTTAAGGTATGTTAAGTCATCTTAAGGCATGTTAAGTCATTTTAAGGCATGTTAAGTCATCTTAAGACATGTTAAGTCATCTTAAGGCATGTTAAGTCATTTTAAGGCATGTTAAGTAATCTTAAGACATGTTAAGTCATCTTAAGGCATGTTAAGTCATCTTAAGACATGTTAAGTCATCTTAAGGCATGTTAAGTCATCTTAAGACATGTTAAGTCATCTTAAGGCATGTTAAGTCATCTTAAGGCATGTTAAGTCATCTTAAGACATGTTAAGTCATCTTAAGGCATGTTAAGTCATTTTAAGGCATGTTAAGTAATCTTAAGACATGTTAAGTCATCTTAAGGCATGTTAAGTCATTTTAAGGCATGTTAAGTAATCTTAAGACATGTTAAGTCATCTTAAGGCATGTTAAGTCATTTTAAGGCATGTTAAGTAATCTTAAGACATGTTAAGTCATCTTAAGGCATGTTAAGTCATCTTAAGATATGTTAAGTCATCTTAAGGCATGTTAAGTCATCTTAAGACATGTTAAGTCATCTTAAGGCATGTTAAGTCATCTTAAGACATGTTAAGTCATCTTAAGACGTGCAGGCAAATTTGTTAATATTATAAAATAGTAAAATAAACTTGGAATCATTAGAATCCGAGCCATAACTCGAGAAAGACTCATCTGATAAGCTTCAAACTTTCAACATTTTTTGTGATCTTCCAGAACGCAAGATTTGCGTTGTGGCTTAAGTCCCAATTTTCCAATTTCATTTAATAAATAGTGATTTTTATTTTATTCAATAATTAAAGAAAACTTCTGATTAGCTTCAACATCTTATCTGTGATGCGTCTCAGAAGAAAGATGACGTCACGTAAGTTTAGTCTGAGATGCTGCATGTTTGAGATTTTACTGAAGCTTAAACTTGGGATTGTTGGAATCAGATCAGCTGCTGGAGAATGCCTTTTTCGATTGCCTTCAAACCTGTACCATTGGTGGGTTTTATTAAAACAAAGCTTGTCACTAACTCTGAGATGTGTAAATTTCAATTTGCCAATTTTAAGGAAATTGTGCATAAAGGCCTATATGAATTTTCGTAAACAAAAAGAAGCTACGAAAAAGAGGAATCAGAGAGAACATAACAATAACAGAAAATATTCAAGGAAATTAATAGAGAGAATAAGGTCAGGAATTTCGAGATACCAGGGAACATAGATGGATAAAGAAGATGAGAAACAAAGATGTTGGAAAATACTTTTTTAGGTTGCATCAATGGTAGACCTTACTGTTGACACTGTTAATAATTCCTAGAATAACTGTTCTAGTAGCTACTGTAACTAGGTGATGAGTTGCTGGTTGCAAACTCCATACATATCTTAAAGCCTACGAATAATTAGACACTCGAGGGCATGAATGAACAAATCCAAGCATGAAAATGTTCAGGCAGGAGCCAGGAGCTAAGACTCGGCCACTTCAAACACAACTGTAGTACGTAAGCTCGAACAAACAAATGTAGTCTTATACATTAGCCCACCAGCTTCCACTTGACCATAACCTGGTAGAGCTGTGGTCCATTATTTCATTATGCAAATAAGAGGATAAATTGGAACAGTGATCCCGGCTCGGCCTTCTGGGTTCAGACAAGAGATGAGCTGGAGTTTATGTTTGTTTAACTGATCAGTGAGTGAACTGGTGGACAGACTTTTGCAGCGAACAACCTTTTGTAGCCTTAAATACACAGAGACACAGACAGACCGACAGACAGACAGACACACACACACACACAGAAGCTGGAGGATCAGGCGCATGTAACAGGGAGGGCACTGCAATGGATCAGAGAATACCTGACAGGGAGGCAGCAACGAGTCATGGTACGTGAAGAGGTATCACAGTGGGCGCCTGTGACGAGCGGGGTCCCACAGGGGTCAGTTCTAGGACCAGTGCTATTTTTGATATATGTGAACGACATGATATAAGGAATAGACTCTGAAGTGTCCCTATTCGCAGATGATGTGAAGTTGATGAGAAGAATTAAATCGGATGAGGATGAGGCAGGACTGCAAAGAGACCTGGACAGGCTGGACATGTGGTCCAGTAACTGGCTTCTCGAATTCAATCCTGCCAAATGCAAAGTCATGAAGATTGGGGAGGGGCAAAGAAGACCGCAGAGTATGACTAGGTGGACAAAGACTACAGACCTCACTCAGGGAGAAAGACCTTGGGGTGACCATAACACTGAGCACGTCACCGGAGGCACACATCAACCAAATAACTGCTGCAGCATACGGGCGCCTGGCAAACCTGAGAATAGCGTTCCGATACCTTAATAAGGAATCGTTCAAGACACTGTACACTGTGCAAGTTAGGCCCATACTGGAGTATGCAGCACCAGTCTGGAACCCACACCTGGTCAAGCACGTCAAGAAGTTAGAGAAAGTACAAAGGTTTGCAACAAGGCTAGTCCCAGAGCTCAGGGGAATGTCGTACGAGGAAAGGTTGAGGGAAATCGGACTGACGACACTGGAGGACAGAAGGGTCAGGGGAGACATGATAACGACATACAGGATACTGCGGGGAATAGACAAGGTGGACAGAGATAAGATGTTCCAGAGAGGGGACACAGGAACAAGGGGTCACAACTGGAAGCTGAAGACTCAGACGAGTCACGTTAGGAAGTATTTCTTCAGTCATAGAGTCGTCAGGAAGTGGAATAGCCTAGCTAGTGAAGTAGTGGAGGCAGGAACCATACATAATTTTAAGAAGAGGTATGATAAAACTCAGGAAGCAGAGAGAGAGAGGACCTAGTAGCGATCAGTGAAGAGGCGGGGCAGGAGCTGAGTCTCGACCCCTGCAACCACAATTAGGTGAGTACAATTAGGTGAGTACAATTAGGTGAGTACACACATACACAGGGTCAGCAGTAAGTGAGGGCGTTGTAGGTAGAGAAGGTGACTGGCCGGCTGTAGTGTGTGATCATGCCACCGGGAGATCCAGGAAATAAGGGAAGCAACAATGGCTATGTTTAAATGGGACCCCAGAGATGCCGAGGTAAAAGCAACGGGAAGAGGAGAGGTAGAGGTGAGTTTTTATTCATGGGCTTCAGGAGACTGAAGGGAGGACATATGAAGGAAGACGACAGGGATAGAAAAAAAAGAGATAAAATAATAATCAAACAGGAGAGGAGGACATGACCGAACTGATGAATTTCAAGAAAATAGGATACCCGAGGGAAAAAAGCAGCCAATCAAATTGATCTTCAGGACATAAACAGTGAGGATACAGGATCATGCAGCAGAAACCACAGCTAAAAGAAAAAAACAAAATACAAGCGTGTGTACCTAGACTGCGAGAGAATGACAACAGAACGACAGAAACTGAGAAAGAGAATACAAGGTGACAGGGGCAAGAAAGAATGACAAGACCAAAGTCAGGAGGGCACAACCAGAGTCGGGAGCAGCAGCAACGACAACCACCCAAAAGCAATCAACAAGCAATTAAGCATATTAACCCAAGACAAAACAACACTCCACACTCACAGTCTCCCCTCCCCAGAAAAAAATCGACCTACACAGTAGCCTTCTATAGCACCCTACCAGGTCTCCCACTCCCCCAGCCCCCACAAACCCCCCAAGAAAACAGTTTTGGAAAAGAAGCCAACGGTATGGTACACCAACGAAGACGGAATAACGAATAAGTGTGAGGAGTTGCACAAAACAGTCAAAGAGGCATGACCAGACATAGCACTCACAGAAACCAAGCTCACAGGAATGATAACAGACGCAATCTTTCCATCTGGATATCTGATCCTGAGGAAAGATAGAGGGAACAGGGAGGAGGGTGGAGGAGTTGCACTGTTCATCAAAAACTAGTGGAGTTTTGAGGAGTTGGAAGAAAGGGACAGAGGAGAAGTCAGGGAGTACATAGTAGGAACACTTCAGACTGGGGGTCCCAAGGTAGTGATTGCAGTGATGTACAACCCACCACAGAATAGCAAGAGGCCAAGGCAACAATATGATAAGAGCAACACAGCAATGGTTGATACACTAGCTGAGGTAACCAGCATGACGTCTATTTGGAATTTGGTACTGGAGAGAATATTGCGGTCGTGTTTTACAAAACAGTTAGAACTGCGTATCATTTATCTGTGATGTCGCATCTAGGTAAGTTGAAGATGCATGTGCACGTCAGCGTTGCAGTGTCTGATGATATGGTGTGCGTAGAGAGAAAGTTTGGACAAAATTTAATAGAGAAATGAACAATCCTAATTCGCCGCTGAAGAAAGGAAGTGCCCATAGGAAGAAGCCTTTGATAACACCACGTTTATTCTTAGTGTCAGTGTGAGTAGAAATGGAAACGATTGTGTTAGAGGGTTTCCAGTACACTTCGCAACGAACGTTGAATTCCCTAAGACTTATGATGAGGCTGTAGTCAACATAGCGGAGCCGGACAACAAAGTTTGGGAACAGTGTAGGAAAATCGCTCGACCTAGTTGTGTTTCGGACACAGGTTCACCAACACAACGCTGAACAGAGAACACATAGGCAGATCCAAGGTCACTCAAGATCATTTTTCAACAAGAAAAAAGAAGAAACAGCTAAAACCTACACAGTGTTCAATAAGGATCACAATGTGACTGGCTGGAATAGGGAGGTCGATGGAGCCATCAGTTTTCCCAGCCCGAGAGGTCGATGGCTTGTGCTCTTTAAATACCTTCATGACCTGGAATGTCACGTCCAGACTGCAGAGTTTCCTGTTTCTAACGTTAATATTTCGGACAAGAGTGTTTTAGATGTGCTTATCCTTCCTCTCCAGGTATGTTTACTTGAAAAAAGTGGGCGAAAAAGTCGTCAATAAATAATTGCATTATACTGCGTCTACAATCGTGGCGGTATTTTATACCATATATATATATATATATATATATATATATATATATATATTTTATATATATATATATATATATATATATACAGATCACAACATAATTGAGGTTCAGACATGTATGCGAGGAGCCCCAGACCGACAAAATGAGACTAGTCACGAGGGAGCATTCACCAAATTCAACTTCAATAACAAAAAACATAAAGTGGGACCAAGTAACCAAGTCCTAACCGATATAAGCTGGGAAGATATACTAAGCAACACAGACCCAAACTTATGCCTAGAACAGATTAACTCGGTGGCACTCGATGTATGCACAAGGCTTATTCCTCTAAGAAAAAGGAGGAGTAGATGTAAAATAGAAAGAGACAGGCGCTCCCTTTACAGGCGACGGAAAAGAATAACAGAGCGGCTAAAAGAGGTCAATATATCTGAAATGCGCAGGGAGACACTGGTCAGAGAAATAGCAAGCATCGAACTTAAGCTAAAAGAATCCTTTAGGAGTCAGGAATCGCGGGAAGAACTAAAAGCTATAATGAAATCGAAAGAAACCCCAAAGTTTTCTTCTCCTATGCCAAATAAAAATCGAGAACAACGCCCAGTATTGGGCCCCTACTTAAAAAAGTGGGTCCTACCAGATGACAGCAAGGAAATGAGTGAGCTACTCAAGTCCCAATATGACTCAGTTTTTAGCAAGCCGCTAAACCAGATGAGAGTCGAAGATCAAAATAATTTTATAAAGAGAGCCACAAAATTTGATTAAACACAAGCCTATCCGATGTTATCCTGACACCAAATGACTTCGAACAGGGCGATAAATGACATGCCCATGCACTCTGCCCCAGGGCCAGACTCAGGGAAAACTCTGTGTTCTCAAGAACTGCAAGAAGCCCTATCACGAGCCTTTTCCATCCTATGGAGAGGGAGCATGGACACGGGGGTCGTCCCACATTTTACAAAAAACAACAGACATAGCCCCACTCCACAAAGGGGGCAGTAAAGCAACAGCAAAGAACTACAGACCAATAGCACTAACACCCCATATCATAAAAAAACTTTGAAAGGGTCCTAAGAAGCAAGATCACCCCCCATCTAGAAACCCATCAGTTACACAACCCAGGGCAACATGGGTTTAGAACAGGTCGCTCCCGTCTGTCTCAACTACTGGATCACTACGACAAGGTCCTAATGCCTAGAAGACAAAAAGAATTTCAGATGTAATATATACAGATTTTGCAAAGCCTTCGACAAGTGTGACCATGCGTAATAGCGCACAAAATGCGCGCTAAAGGAATAACAGGAAAGTCGGTCGATGGATCTATAATTCCTCACTAACAGAACACAGAGAAATAGTCGTTTAACAGAGTAAAGTCCGAGGCAGCTACGGTTGAAAAACTCTGTTTCCCCTAGGCACAGTACTAGCTCCCATCTTGTTCCTCATTTCCCCATATCCGACTAGACAAGGATGTCAGCCACAGCACCGTGTCTTCCTTTGCAGATTGACACCCGAATCTGATGACAGTGTCTTCCATTGCAGACACTGCAAGGCTCCAGGCGGACATCAACCAAATCTTTTTAGTGGGCTGCAAAAAAACAATATGAAGTTCAACGATGAGAAATTTCAATTACTCAGATATGGTAAACATGAGGAAATTAAATCTTCATCAGAGTACAAAACAAATTCTGGCAAAGAAATAGAGCGAAACACCAACGTCAAAGACCTGGGGGTGATTTTTGTCGGAGGATCTCACCTTTAAGGACCATTAACATTGTTCAATCGCATCTGCTAGAAAAAAGACAGGATGGATAATGAGAACCCTTTAAAACTAGGGAGGCCAAGCCAATGATGACACTCTTCAGGTCACTTGTTCTATCTAGGCTGGAATATTGCTGCATTTCTAACAGCACTTTCAAGGCAGGTGAAATTGCCGACCTAGAAAAGTTACAGAGAACTTTCACGGCGCGCTAACGGAGATAAAAACACCTCAATTCTACTGGGAGCGCTTGAGGTTTCTAAACCTGTTTTCCCCTGGAACGCCAGGAGGGAGAGATACATGATTAATATACACCTGGAAAACCTAGAGGGCTAGTACCGAACTTGCACACGAAAATCACTCATTACGAAAGCAAAAGACTTGGCAGACGATGCACCATCCCCCCAATGAAAGCAGGGTGTCACTAGCACTTTTAAGAGACCATACAATAAGGGGTCAGGGGCCCGAGACTGTTCAACTGCCTCCCAGCACACATAAGGGGGATTACCAACAGACCCCTGGCAGTCTTCAAGCTGGCACTGGACAAGCACCTAAAGTCAGTTCCTGATCAGCCGGGGCTGTGGCTCGTACGTTGGTTTGCGTGCAGCCAGCAGCAACAGCCATGGTTGATCAGGCGCTGATCCACCAGGAGGCCTGGTCACAGACCGGGCCGCGGGGGCGTTGACCCCCGAAACTCTCTCCAGGTAAACTCCAGGTATATATATACATATATGTATGTCGTGCCGAATAGGTAAAACTGGTCAATTAGCAAGAACTTATTTAATATTAATATATTTAAAGATAGATTTTTCATTTATGTTAATATTAAAATTAATGATTTTGTACCAAAAGAACCTTAGGAAACTTACCTGACCTTATTATAACAAGCGCAATATAATTTAGCCTAATCCAACTAAATATATTTTATGTAAGATTATAATAATTTAATAATAAACAAACAGAATGAAATGTATTTTTTCGTTAGATTCAGAAAAATTTTTCCGAACGATTTTCGCTTGCCTTATTAGGCAAGAAGAGCGTTGCTATTTAAGGCAAAATCGCGTTTTACTTATTCGGCAAAACACACATAAAACTTTATACTTCAGAAAAAATATAATAATCAAAGAGTCCTTTATTATTATTATTATTATTATTATTATTATTATTATTATTGTTATTATTATTACTGTTATTATTATTTTTACTGTTATTATTATTACTATTGCTATTGCTATTATTATTAGTTGTAGTTGTAGTAGTAGTATTACTAGTATTGGCAGTCGTCGTAGTAGTAATAATAGTCGTAGTAGTAACAGTAGCAGTAGTAGCAGTAATAGTAGTAGTAGTAACAGCAGTGGTAGTAGTAGCAGTAGTAGTCGTAGTAGTAGTAGTAGGGGTAGTGGTAGTAGATGTAGTATTAGAGAGGTTTTTAGCAATGTTAAAATGATAAACGGGAGGCAGAAGACATGGAGAGAAAGACAGAGAGATTAAACTAGAGGTGAAGGAGAATGTTCGAATCTTCATTTGTTTTCTTGAGAATAAGGAGCAGTTTTAAATTGTTTACAGTTGATGATGTACAGCAAAAACGGTAGGAGAAATACACAAAAGCAGAATAAAGCGACTTTTTATTGGCTACATTTCGCCCACACAGTGGACTTTATAAGTTGCCAATAAAGGATGCATTATTCAGCTTTTGCGTCTCTTTTCCATCCCGTCGGCACTTACAAAATTTCTCCCCCGAGAGCAATAACACCCCCGAAGGATTAAGGATGAGCCAGAGGTGAATTTTGGAGGTAAGTGAAGCGAAACAATGGTAAGACTGAAACTGGGTGAAGCAACTGGAACAGATAGGATTAAGACAGATGTTAATATCACGTGGGTAATTTAGTTGTAGAGAAGTTTGGGGTTTTGATCAGTATGTGCATTATAGTGGGGGAACGAACCTTGGGATGAAAGACAAAACACGCAATTTTCTTTTATAGCTTCTGCTACTACTGTTATTACTACTAAAGGAATAACAGGAAAAGTCGGTCGATGGATCTATAATTTTCCTCACTAACAGAAAAACAGAGAGTAGTCGTCAACAGAGTAAAGTCCGAGGCAGCTACGGTGAAAAGCTACTGTTCCACAAGGCACAGTACTCGCTCCTATCTTGTTCCTCATCCCCATATCCGACACAGACAAGGATGTCAGCCACAGCACCGTGTCTTCCTTTGCAGATGACACCCGAATCTGCATGACAGTGTCTTCCATTGCAGACACTGCAAGGCTCCAGGCGGCATCAAA
>NC_069424.1:41554985-41759985 GCF_026875155.1 Cherax quadricarinatus
TTTCTCTTATACGTTTAAAGATATATTTTTTCATTAATGTTAATGTAAAAAATTTTAATTTTGCACCAAAAGAATCTTTGAAAACTTACCTAAACCTTATTTTAAACAAGCGCAATTTATTTTAGCCTAACCCAACTAAATATATTTTAGTTTTGTTTTATAATAATTAATACTAAACAAACTCAGTGAAATATATTTTTTCGTTAGGTTCAGAATGATTTTGGCGAAATTATTGCATACACAAATTTTCACTTGTCCTATATGGCAGAATGAACGTTGCTATTTAAGCCAAGATCGCAAGTTCTGCCTATTCGGCACGACATATATATATATATATATATATATATATATATATATATATATATATATATATTATATATATATATATATATATATATATATATATTATTAATATTTTTATATTATTATTATTATTATTATTCAAAATTCAGCTTGAATAAGGTGACCAAGAATTTTTAAATTCCTCTCATATATAAGGAGAATTATCGATGGACCCCTGACTTATAAACGTAGTAGGTAATTTCAAATAATTTCCTGATCAACGAGACCGTAATTCCTCCGTTGGAATGTGTATTGCAAGCGACAGCCTGATTAATGATGCAGTTTATCATTAGGTCTGGTCTGGGGGACGAGCCAAGAGGTCAATGACCTCCATAATCGACTGCAACTACGTCTACAAGTGTTCTACTAGCGAGCGTTTACATCCAGAGGGAATCAAATCTTAATTATGTAAGCTTGTCATAATTATGTAAGCTTGTCATAATTATGTAAGCTTATCACAAATAGACTTTTCTCAGCAGTTCCAGTTATTTTGCCCCAGTAACTATATGGAAAGTTGTTTGTTGCTCAGAACCTTTTGAGAGGAACCTTTATATACTTTTGAGTCATGAATTCTTTCTACATCTTGCCTACTGTTTCAAAATATTGACAGTATTCTTCTCTGGAGTGGAGCCTCGCATTCCTGAATCCTCAGCTTCACGATGTCGCATATTCTTGAATTATTACATATCCCGAGCCGCACATATATGAAGCTACACTTGATGCCCTGCAAACACGAGGCTGAACATACATGAATCTGCCCAAACATGAATTTGCCCAATATGAATCTGCCTGTACGTGAGTCTGCGCATGCATGAATCCGCTCATACTTGACTCTGCACATACATGAGGCTTGTCCCTCAAGGGAGTCTCCTTAACACTGGTGAGGGGCTCTTGATCTAAGGAATTGGATCTGTGCTTCAGCTCCCTAAACTGAGCCTGGATACCTCCCATCCTCCTTCCCCACAGGCGCTGTATAATCCCTACTTCTTTAGCGCTCCCCATGATTATAATAATAACATGAAGCTTCACTTAAATAAATCTTAGCAAATATCAGTCTTTACAAAAATAAAGCCACTCTTAGGGATATTTTTTACTTCTGTTACATTCATCTACTCTCACCTGAGCAAGTATGTCAGCGCCATCTATGTATTATCAAGGTCCGTAACTCACTGGGTGATTCACCCGATGTGGAGACATTTCCTACTCTGACTATGTTGACATTTGTGTCTTGACCTCGCTGAGGGTTGATCGCCAGTTTAGCTCTCCACTTCACTCCACAAAACGTAACCTTCTCTGTCCTTTAGGATACTTTTATAGTACTTATATTGGATATGATATACCTAGAAAATGACCTACAAATACTCCTCCAATTTTCTGTTAAATAAGCATATCTGTGTTGAGACATTGATAAGACATTTGTTAAAGTTAAATGTTACAACTTATTTTTTAATAACTTTTAAGTGTTATTTTATTAGTAAAGTACATATCCTGTTCAGAAGATATGTTTACTTAGTGTCATAAGATTTGTTGTATTGCCATTACAAAAGTAGTATTTATGACAGCGTTGACTTGTGTGAGTAAGATTCCCAGTTTATTTAACGTAGATTATTTTTTTTAAGGGAGGTTTAGATGAGATAAATTTCCTTGAACACAGATGTAATTGCATTCTGGTCCTTTTCACACTTTGCCCTATTGGTTGAGTCCAGCAGGGGGCATGGCCTTCTTACCTGTGTCACATTGTTTACCATTTTTCATCCTTATGTGACACCATTTAACTATACTCTGTATGTGATTGAAAGATGTTTCTTCACGATAACCAGTGTTTGCTCTGGTTTCGAGTACCGTCTTCATCCTCGGTGGGGTGTAGCTCAGTGGTAGAGCATTCGCTTTAACCCCCAATGAAAAGCAGGGGTGTCACTAGCACGTTAAGAGACAACACAATAAGTGTCAGGGGCCCAAGACTGTTCAACTGCTTCCCAGCATACATAAGGGGGATTACCAATAGACCCGTGGCTGTCTTCAAGCAGGCACTGGACAAGCACCTAAAGTCGGTATCTGATCAGCCGGGCTGTGGTTCGTACGTTGGATTGCGTGCAGCCAGCAGTAGCAGCCTGGTTGGTCAGGCCCTGATCCACCATGAGGCCTGGTCACAGACCGGGCCGCGGAGACGTTGACCCCCGGAACTCTCTCCAGGTAAACTCCAGGTATATACTCACTTCATAAAGAATAAAAGTCACATTACACAAATAACCCGCACATAAAAGAGAGAAGCTTACGACGACGTTTCGGTCCGACTTGGACCATTGACAAAGTCACACTTTGTGACTTTGTCAATGGTCCAAGTCGGACCGAAACGTCGTCGTAAGTTTCTCTCTTTTATGTGCGGGTTGTTTGTGTATTGTTCCAGTCACGGTATTGTGCCTTTTTGTTATTTAATAAAAGTCACAATTGTAACGATTCACTATCGTTACTACATCCCCATAAAACATTCGTGAGTGTGCCTGAGTCCGTCACTCTACCCACTCAAAGCTAGAAACCTACACCAGTCACACTAGTGACAGCTCTTCTTTAGAAGACTGGACCGTCTTACAGTCTGCAAGATCGTCAGAGTTTGTGTTACCATCATAAAGGAGGACCATCATTATTTTATAACTCCATTACATCTTCGTAGCGCTGCATCTATTCTTCTTTAAGTGTTGTAATATTATCCTTGGTCAATATTTATATATATTTTTTGCCTTTTAGTTATTTTTTCTTAAATACAGGTACATTTTATTCACATTTTATTAGTAGTATATATTTAGTCTTTTAAATGACTACCTTTCAGTGACCTTATTTACTAGATTTTATTTATTATTAACTTCTAAATACGAGAAAAAGGGTCAATTTCCTGCTTTCAATAAAGGAACAGGTTAATTACTGTCATGATATGAAAGCTGGGATGTACATTAATCCTCACGTACGTGAAAACTGGGAAGTACATTAATCCTCACGTACGTGAAAGCTGGGATGTACATTAATCCTCACGTACGTGAAAGTTGGGATGTACATTAATCCTCACGTACGTGAAAGCTGGGATGTACATTAATCCTCACGTACGTGAAAACTGGGAAGTACATTAATCCTCACGTACGTGAAAGTTGGGATGTACATTAATCCTCACGTACGTGAAAACTGGGAAGTACATTAATCCTCACGTACGTGAAAACTGGGAAATAAGTCCGTACATTAATCCTCACGTACTGAAAGTGGGATGTACATTAATCCTCACGTACGTGAAAACTGGGAAGTACATTAATCCTCACGTACGTGAAAACTGGGAAATAAGTCCGTACTTGAAGCCTCTGAAATAGTCATAAACACACATGAAGCCTTCGAAGTGAAGTCATACATGAAGCCTTCGAAGTGAAGTCATACATGGACTCTCTGCAGCGAAGCCACAAATATGTGAAACCTAAGAACTGAAGACGTGAGTCAATGAAGCCACATAATCATAAAATCACTGGAGTTAAGCTCCTCAAACAAAACTTATGGAGTGAAGCCTCATGCACAAGAAATAATATACCTGAACCCTCACAAACATATACATGAAGCCTCTGAACTTGGAGCCTCTGTACTGAAGCTACAAATACATGAAGCCCCTTGAACTGAAATCACATATACACGAAACCATTAGATACCTCACGTTTCTAATGTCAAGCTTCACATATATGAAAGCTCATAAAGGCTCTGAACTGAAACTTCAGTCACATGAAGCCCTGGAGTGAAGCTCCGGGTGGTATGCTGAGGGATCGCAGTGGCTCTGGTGGCCTGGTGGTTAACGCTCTCGCTACACACGGTGAGGGCCTGGGTTCGATTCCCAGCCAGAGTAGAAACATTGGACGTGTTTCTTTCCACCTGTTGTCTATGTTCCCCATCAGTAAAATGGGTACCTGGGTGTTAGTCGACTGGTGTGGGTCGCATCCTGGGACACTGACCTAAGGAGGCCTGGTCACAGACCGGGCCGCGGGGGCGTTGACCCCCGGAACTCTCTCCAGGTAACTCCAGGTATACCTTAGAGAGAGCTGGCCTTAAAATGAGAAGTAGGACAACAGCCGTTACCCATTACATTCAACGGTATATAAACATTATTACGCCGTTGTTAGCAGTGTATTGTAGAGAATATTTATAAAAAAAAATGCTCCATAGTTCCGGGTTTGTTCTGAAACCGGACACGTATTATTCCTGGTCAGTCAGTGTGGCCAGGGAGGAGAGAGTGAGGTGTGTTTTATTCAGTAGGTGAAGCACAGCAGAAGTGTGTGTGTGTGTGTGTGTGTGTGTGTGTGTGTGTGTGTGTGTGTGTGTGCGCGCGCGCAAGAATCGGTTGTGCTCAGAATGGGAATTTTTTCTCACCTGGTTGTTCAGTCTAGCAGACACACCCTCGAATTACAACGTTAATTTTCTTTCGTTATGCCTTTCGTTAATATCTGACTGCTTCCTATAAGCTTACAAGTACTGTTTTGTTTCGTTTAGGTTAGGTTAGCTTAGGTTGGGATAGGTTAGGTTGAGTTACGTTAGATTAGCTTAGGTTGGGTTACGTTAGGTTAGCTAGGTTGGATTATGTTAAATAAAGCATCAAAAGAGCACATTTAAAATCAAATAAATTAAGAAAACGTTCTCAATCCGTTTGGCAACGAGTTACAAGAAAATAAGTTGGTAACTTTCAATTAACAAAACGTTTTCAACCCGTTTGGCAACGAAGTAGCAGAAAAATAAATTAGTAACATTCAAAAATAAAATTTATAATTATAATCTTAATTTTTAAAGGGGTGGACCGGTAAGCCAGCTGAAGGCCTCGATCAGATGACCAAAAGCTCCAGTGGCGGATCATCATATAACTAAAACCCGTGTCAGGAAACACAAACACAAACACAAACACATAAATAAACACAAACCTTACCTAACCTAACATTCAAATCTGAACGACTACCAGTACTGGCTTGAAACTAGGCCAGCATCAGACATGAACCTAACGCGTGTGGTAACTGGCTAGCGAAGCGTAAATACTGATTTTATTAACACAAATTATTCTCCAGACTATTGTCATTATGAGACAAAAATATTTATTAACAAAGCATCAAAAAAATCACGTGTGCATTGTCGAAAAATGAAAACTCAGCCAGTGTATTGTTCAGTTATTTGTGTAAGCCTTTGTGACCGTCAGGGCCACACACAGCCAGTCATGTGTCAGCGACGGTTTAAATTCGCCTTCCCTTTTCTGTATATGAAGTCAGTAGTAGTGTTAATTGTGGTTAAGCGAAGTCAGCAGTAGTGTTGGTTGTTTGTGGTTATGTGAAGTCAGTAGTAGTGTTGATTGTGGTTATATGAAGTCAGTAGTAGTGTTGATTGTGGTTATATGAAGTCAGTAGTAGTGTTGATTGTGGTTATGTGAAGTCAGTAGTAGTGTTGATTGTGGTTATGCGAAGTCAGCCGTAGTGTTGGTTGATTGTGGTTATGCGAAGTCAGTAGCAGTGTTTGGGTATTAAGTTGTATGTACACATGTATCTATGATTGCATGGGTCGGCCCTGAACTCTTGGCTCTGCCTTTCCGCTGACCTTTATGGGTTCACACTCTCCTGAATTCGAGATCCTTATCGTACCTCTTCTTAAAACTATGTAGGAATCCTGCCTGTACCACTCCTCTGTCCAGGTCGTTAAAATTGCTGACCACTCTAAGGCTGAAGAAATACTTCCTGACATCCTTGTGACTCATTCGTGTTTTAAACTTCCAGCTTTGCTCTCATATTTCTGTTTCACGTTACTCGAACAATCTGTTCCTGTCCACTCTATTAATTCCTCTCAGTATTTTGTATACTGTTATCATATCACCCCTAGTTTTTCTTTCCAACAAGGTCATCACATTTTAGCTCCCTAATGTCTCTCATAGCACTTACTCCTTAGCTCCAGGACCAGTTGAAAATCTCTGTGCTTTCTCCTGTTTCTTGGCATACTTGATCAGATGTTGGTGCCATACTGGTGTTGTATACTCGAATGTGGGTCTGGCATATGATGTAAACAGTGTTATAAATGAATCTTTGTTTACGTTCCTGTAAGCTAATCTTAGATTTTCCAGACAAATGTTTGTTGCAACAGTTACTGGGCTGATATGCACCTCGGGAGGTATGCTGGAAGCAAAGCTCGTCCCGAGTTAGATCACCTCGAGAGAGGTTATCAGCCTTTGCTCCCCAAGCCTGTACTCCGTTTGTGGTATTCTTCAAAATCTTACAGTCGCTGGGATTAAACTCACGTAGCTACTTGTCAGACAAGAGCTGGTCTATCCGGACCCATGTGTTTGTATTCTCGTTATTAGTTTCACATCTCTTCCGCCATGTTAATCACGTAGAAAATAAATATTATCAATCTTAGTACCGATCCTTGTGGAATCACACTAGTCACACTCGCCCATTCCAATACATTGTCTTGTTGTTTCCTTTCTGTTAAGTATTCCTTGATTTATTGTAGTGCTTCCCTTTTCATTCTTCCCCGCTCCTCTAGCTTCTCCTTCCCCTCCCCATCTCTTGTTTGGTACTGCACAATAAAAGCCTTCCTGCGGTCCAAAAATATACCATTGACCCTTACTTTTTTTTCTCTTCCTTCACTTCTGTTACCTTGTAGTACAATTTTAGTAGGTGTCTAATGTAGGAATTACCTTCTCTGAAGCCATCCTGCTTTTGGTGTATATGAACGAGCTACTCCTCGTGAGTCAATGATACTGGAATGTAGTTCAGCGCTACCTGTTTATCTTTTCCAATACTGGAACTATATTTGCTGTCTTCCACACCTCTGGCAGTTGAATATGGTGATTGACCTTTGGAAGACTGTGGCTAGTGACTTACACAGTGCTTCCACAATAGTTTTCTCATCTCTTCTGTCATATGTAGTGCATCCAGCACTCGCTGGTGCACTGTACCACTCTGGTGCTCTGGTATCGTCCTCATTTCATCCAAGAATACCACGTTAAATTTATTGCTGAGTTCCTTATATGCTTACTGGTTATTTCTGTGGTCTTATCCCTCCCTCCCTCCCTCCCTCCCTCCCTCCCTCCCTCCCTCCTTCCTTCCTTAAGATTGATGACCTTAACATGATGCAACTGCATAGCAACTATGATATCCTCAAATTGTCTTTAATCCTCTGTTCAAACCCTTAAATATTGTTTTCTGTCTCTTCAGTTTGCTTTCATAGTTTATGTTTTTGCTTTCTATACGTTTTCCATAGTCTAGCACTGTTAGCTATTTCCTCTCTCTGTATCTCTAGGTTAACCTTCAGTTCATGCCATTGTTTCTTCCGTTTCTGGGTGTGATTGTTTCCTCTGCCTCCCAGCACTGTCCAATTACATTCTTCATCATCTTGTTTGTTGTTTTCCCGTTCATTTTCCACTGCCTGTGTACTCTCCTATTTTGAAGTTTGGCTTCTCTCGACTTGGAGTATCTGTCTGTCTCTCCTCTCTCTCTCTCTCTCTCTCTCTCTCTCTCTCTCTATCTCTATCTCTATCTCTATCTCTATCTCTCTCTCTCTCTCTCTCTCTCTCCTTTTTTTTTTTTTTTTTTTTTATACACAGGGTTTGACAAGTATTACAACCTAGGATTTCAAATGGCCTGTTATCCCAGGTGTAATGGGAGCAAATAAACACAGTAGAAAAAGTTTAGACTTATATTATCCTTCACCAATTCAGAACAGCAATATGTACACTATTTACAGTGATAAATATAGTGCACTCCACGGTAAGCAAGGCAGAAATAGAAGCCACAAGATAGCAGACCGTGCTTCAACCAGCTCTAGAATGGGAATGACAAGGGCAGACAGGAGAGCGGTATCCACATAACCTCTGCGATTGCCAATCCCACCTTCTTATTGGCTAGAACCTGGTCACTAGTTGAACGATGGGGCCCCATCATCAACTCTTACCAACCTGGTTCGCTGGTTGGGGGAGATAGCCTGTAAATGAGGGTGTGTCCATGCGCCGAATAAAAGTTACGTACTCTTTGCATGCCACAACAAGGTTAAGGATCCCTAGCTTTATTAACAGCTATTTACAGGTTAAGGATTCCTAACTTTATTGGCAATCTAAGAGCTGTTACCTACATCAGCTCATTTGAAAGCATTTTTATTGTTATGAGACATACAAGTAGGAAACAGGATGAAGTTGGAGCCATCTGTGGGCCAGCATTTTCATTTGATCAACTGACTTTATCTCGTTGACATCATTATGCTGTACGAATGTGTTCCATACTCGAGTCATCCTGGGTATGTATGATCTCAGATGGAGTGATGTTCTGGAGAAGGGTACAGCCAGAGTGAAGTTGCTGCTTTCTGCCCGTCTTGTGGCATAAAAGCTTGTTTCACGCTGTCCTCGAAGTGGATCCAAGTGTGGTATTTTGACAACATTGGCCTTGTACATAACAGTAAGGCCACCCACATCCCTCCTATGTTGAAGGCTCTGCTGAAATGACAGATCTATCCAGGATGGGTCCAGGCGAGAGATGAGACGTCTTGCTCTGTTCTCTACTCTGTCAAGCAGTCGCAGATGAGAGGGGGGGCAGGCAAACCAAGAAAGTGGAGCATACTCAAGTGCGAGCGTACTTGTGCCTCGTACAGGATCTTGCAACCCCTACTGTCAAGCAGATGGGAGATACGGCGAAGTGCTGTAAGCTTCCTGGCTGCCTTGTTTGCAAGATTTACAACATGGTTCTTCATGGTTAGTTTGGAGTCAAATTTCACCCCAAGGATATCAACTTCTTCTCCAGGTGCCAACATCCTCCCATTCATCCTTACTACTGCACCAGCATTACCATCATGGTGCCTAGAGACGATCATCATTTGCGTTTTCTCAGGTG
Source organism: Cherax quadricarinatus (assembly GCF_026875155.1). Classification (NCBI taxonomy): domain Eukaryota; kingdom Metazoa; phylum Arthropoda; class Malacostraca; order Decapoda; family Parastacidae; genus Cherax; species Cherax quadricarinatus. Next base: position 41,564,201 of record NC_069424.1, read on the forward strand.
CAAATGTTATTGCCATCTATTTCCCCAAGCTGAATAGCTCTCAGCTGGTGATTGATGTAGCTTAGAGCAGCTGGCATTTCTTCTCTTGGATAAGTGAATGTCAGTGTACAGTCGTCTGCATATGCATGTGATTCTGGGATGAGATGAAGAAGGTCGTTGAAGTAGACATTCCATAACAATGGACCCAGCACGCATTCCTTGTGGAACACTTGCCCCAATAGGATGTCTTGTTGATTCCGTTCCATTGAGAACTACACTTAGAGATCTACCATGAAGGTAGTCACTGAGGAGACATAGCGTAAAGCCTGCAATTCCCAGTGCTTGAAGTTTTGCTAAGAGGCCCTGGTGCCACACCCGGTCGAAAGCGCCAGCAATGTCCAGTGCTACCACACAGCTGACTTTGGATTCATCCAGTGACTGGTGCCACTTAGTGGAGAGGTTTAACAACAGATCAGCAGCAGAGTAACCTTTCCTGAAGCCATATTGACGATCACAAAGTAAGTGAGTGGTAGTCAAAAAACTCTGTCATTTGTCTTGAGATTATTGTCTCAAGGATCTTACCAGTGATTGACAGGAGTGACACTGGCTGTAGTTGCTGATTTCTGCTCTGCTCTTCTTTTTGTAACAGGGACTACATTCGCCTCTTTCCATAGAGAGGGCCATTTACACTGTACTAGGCAGTGCTGAAAGATGCGAGTTAGAGGTGCTGCTAGCTGGTCTGCACATCTTCTCAACAATCTTGGGCTCAACTTGTCTGGCCCACAGCCTTTTCTTGGTCAAGCGATTTAAGTAGGAAATGCACCTCCTCCTGCCTTATTGTCACCACTGACAGTTTTGACACAGTTCTTGCAGCTAGCCAAGGAGGGTCCCTTGCTGGATCAGGAACTTGCATTTTGGTAGCAAAGTGTTCAGCAAAGAGGTCCGCCTTCTCTTGACTACTAGTAGAGGTGGTCCCATCCTGTCGATTTAGAGTGGAAAAGTTCATCAGGGCAGTAACCTTGTCTGTCCTTGACTAGGGACCACCAGGTTTTGGAGCCTACCCTATCCTATGCTAACATTTCTTTTAGTGCCACCCTTCCTATTTAGCAATGACAGAACTTTTGAACATCACCCATATGCCTACAGGCTTGCATGTGCAAGTTCCTGTTATAGGTGGTAGGATGTCTCTTATACCTTCGCATAGCTTTGTACTTAGCAGTAGCAGCCTCTCTACAACGAAGAGCCAACCAAGGCTGATCTTAGGCTTCGTCCACATATTGCGGTGAGGAATGTGTCTTGTTGTAGATTAAGGATGTGTCCAGTGAGGCATTTCACTGGTTTGTCAAGATTCCTCCTTGGAGAAGAGCATTCCAGTCGGTGTGGCGAGCTCAGAGCAAAGGCTGGCAATTACCACTTTCCCATAAGCCAAGGTTGTCGTGTGGTACTCCTCACCTCGTTCTGTTGGATCTTATGTGTCCGTAAAAATCAGCCTTGTGGTCAGACGATCCAACATAGCCGAGGGGGTTGACAAGTGACTATGCCTTCTTCCAGATCACTCACTACTGGGTCAAGGGAGGAGCCAGAGATATGAGTAGGGAAATCAACAAAGTTTCTCATGTCAAACACTGCAAGAAGGTCTCTCTCTCTCTCTCTCTCTCTCTCTCTCTCTCTCTCTCTCTCTCTCTCTCTCTCTCTCTCTCTCTCTCTCTCTCCTCTCTCTCTCTCTCTCTCTCTCTCTCTCTGTCTTCCATATTGAATTCGAAACTCAGGATTGCATTGTTACTATCACTGAGGGGCCTCTTGTATTTAATATCTCCTATGTCAGATTCATTCAAGTGAATAGTGTCCAGCCACTTCTCACTTCTCTCTCTGGTTGTCTCTGGCATGCAGGTGCATGAAGTTTTCTATCATTACTACTTGGCTCTTATATCCCTATGGTTCTGGTGCATCATGTGGCTCCAGGCTCTCCAGGTATATTTCCATGTGGTTAAAAATCTCCCATTATCAACAGCCTTTAATTGATATGAGCTCTTTTGGTTTCCTGTGCTGTTGTAGTCATTGCTTTATCATCGTACTCGTCTTGGTTTTCTACTGTTTAGTGAAGAGGTTTACATCACTTCTGTCGCCGTCTTGGAACCCCCAGTTCTGATTGTGCCTATTTTAGTCATTAGGCTTCTTTCTGTTTATTCTTCTCACCTCATACCTCCACTGGTTTCTGATTAGTAGCGCTACTCCTCTGCCTCCTTTTTCCCTCTGTCCTTCCTCATACTCCAATATACAGCTGGGAATATTGCATTTGTTATCTTTGTGAGCTTTGTCTCTGTGAATGCTATAATATCTGGAAATGCCTCCACTATTCATTGTTCCATTTATCACTCACATTTCTTTTGATTTGTTTACCATGGTTTTATCATTCTTTCTGTTATTGTGTTCTAGTTCTTGGCTTCCTAATTTCCTGGTCCTCGCCCATGAGTCAGAAAGGTAGGACGAGGTGGAAAGATGGGTTTCTTGAGTTGAAAGTGGTCAGCATTGAGGATGAAGATGAGGGTTAATGGGGAGGTTAAGGTGTAGGGGAAATTGGGTATTGGCATTGAGGTGAGGAAGGTTCTTGCACTAGGAAGGGTGAGGACTGTTGGTGTAGGTAGGGGTAGTAGTGAATGCTTTATTTAGTTACTAAATATTCCCATAGGAGGACATTCAAGTGGTTACCTGAATTTTTCCCCTTCCTGCAATTTTTGCTTTCATTTTCCTCGTAAACTCCAGAAGTCCTCATGCGATCGGTTTCAAACTGTTAACTCTGGTTTACGGTAACTATGGCAAGATAAAAAGGAAAATTACCATGTGTCCTATGACTAAAACCATTTGCAATAACATATAAGGGCTCGTGTAATTTTTTAAAAATTTCGGCTGTAAGTGTTTAAAAAATGGTGGGGTTAGAATCCGTGGCAAGTGAACTCTAAAATTCACAGACCAGTGTGTTAACCACTAGGCCAGCTGGCCTGCGAATTTTAAGACTCGCTCGCCATGGGTTCAAACCCCACTCGTTCCGTGGTTTGCAATCTTGTTATTACCATTTCCTGAGTCGACGACTCTGGGGAGAGAAATTCAGGTAGGTAGACTAAAATCTGCCACTTTCAAAATACTGTGGGTTTTTTTTATTCCTGTCAAATAATGTTAAATACATTTAAAAATCATCCTGTTGGACGGCTGACAGGACGGGTATGGGTTGCAGAATAAAAATATAAAAGTCTTGAACGGTTTAAGTTTTTGAGGACTGATGCATTTTATGGCCAGGATAACACCCATTAAGTTTCATTTTATGGCGAGGATAACACCCATTAAGTTTCATTTTATGGCCAGGATAACACCCATTAAGTTTCATTTCATGGCCAGGATAACGCCCATTAAGTTTCATTTTATGGCCAGGATAACACCCATTAAGTTTCATTTTATGGCCAGGATAACACCCATTAAGTTTCATTTTATGGCCAGGATAACACCCATTAAGTTTCATTTTATGGCCAGGATAACACCCATTAAGCTTCATTTTATGGCCAGGATAACACCCATTTTTAAGCTTCATTTTATGGCCAGGATAACACCCATTAAGCTTCATTTTATGGCCAGGATAGCACCCATTAAGCTTCATTTTATGGCCAGGATAGCACCCATTAAGCTTCATTTTATGGCCAGGATAGCACCCATTAAGCTTCATTTTATGGCCATGAAAACACCCATTAAGCTTCATTTTATGGCCAGGATAACACCCATTAAGCTTCATTTTATGGCTAGGATAACGCCCATTAAGCTTCATTTTATGGCCAGGATAGCACCCATTAAGCTTCATTTTATGGACAGGATAGCACCCATTAAGCTTCATTTTATGGCCAGGATAACACCCATTAAGCTTCATTTTATGGCCAGGATAACACCCATTAAGCTTCATTTTATGGCAGGATAACCCATTAAGCTTCATTTTATGGCCAGGATAACACCCATTAAGCTCCATTCTATGGCCAGGATAACACCCATTAAGCTTCATTTTATGGCCAGGATAACACCCATTAAGCTTCATTTTATGGCCAGGATAACACCCATTAAGCTTCATTTTATGGCCAGGATAACACCCATTAAGCTTCATTTTATGGCCAGGATAACACCCATTAAGCTTCATTTTATGGCCAGGATAAACACCCATTAAGCTTCATTTTATGGCCAGGATAACACCCATTAAGCTTCATTTTATGGCCAGGATAACACCCATTAAGTTTCATTTTATGGCCAGGATAATACCCATTAAGCTTCATTTTATGGCTAGGATAACACCCATTAAGCTTCATTTTATGGCCAGGATAACACCCATTAAGCTTCATTTTATGGCCAGGATAACACCCATTAAGCTTCACTTTATGGCCAGGATAACACCCATTAAGCTTCACTTTATGGCCAGGATAACACCCATTAAGCTTCATTTTATGGCCAGGATAACACCCATTAAGCTTCACTTTTATGGCCAGGATAACACCCATTAAGCTTCACTTTATGGCCAGGATAACACCCATTAAGCTTCACTTTATGGCCAGGATAACACCCATTAAGCTTCATTTTATGGCCAGGATAACACCCATTAAGCTTCATTTTATGGCCAGGATAACACCCATTAAGCTTCATTTTATGGCCAGGATAACACCCATTAAGCTTCATTTTATGGCCAGGATAACACTCATTAAGTTTCATTTTATGGCCAGGATAACACCCATTAAGCTCCATTCTATGGCCAGGATAACACCCATTAAGCTTCATTTTATGGCCAGGATAACACCCATTAAGCTTCACTTCTGAACGGACAAATTTGTCGATTTAGCAAAATAGTTGAAAGAAAATGAAACTTGGAATAGCTGGAATATGTCATAACTGGAGAATCCATCTCCTGATCGGATTCAAACTTTCCCCACTGGTGTAGTTTCCAGAACAAGGCTCTTTATTATTATTTTTATTAAAAAAATGTTACTTACACTCGTTAACTAAAGAATGTCTTATCAGTTTGAAAATATTAACGATGTTAGTCTATAATAAGGTTAACAACCCATAAATTAAACCTAGGATAAAATTATTAAATTTTATTAAATTGTTAAAAAAAAAAACTTTGAATCTTTTGAATCAAATTACTAGAGAATGCATTTTCTGATTGGCTTCAAACTTTCAGCATTGGTGGGGTTTATTTAGAAGAAAAATCTTGATGTCCCCTTTCAACAATGTAATTTTTCAATTTGTCATCTATATAAACTAGTTTTCTATGTACGAACTGGTGAATGTCTATTTAAAACCTCAACGCTGCTATAAGAAAAACGCTACTCTACTGTCACTGAATTTTTTTATTGATTTTGGACGACTGTGATGAACCAGAGTTGTTATTTTTAAGTCATTTTTATTGTATTGCATTGCCTTCAAAATTAAAAAAAAAATTATTTTTCAAAGAGGGTTGTAGAGAATTTTTAATAAATATAAATTAGTAAAATTAACGATTATTTTTCGTTTAATATGGATAATGATTTCACCCCCCTTCCCCTAGACTTGCCTGTTATAACCAGCAGTTTGGGCAAAAAAATTCTTCCTCCAAAATTATCGTTTATTAGTGGAGATTGACCTCGTCATTGGATTGAACCTGAATTCCTTCAATTTCCCAGGCGCTTTATGACCCCAACAGGATTAACACAGACGTCCTAGTCAATCAGGTCTGAATGTTTAACGCACTTGTAATGTATCATCATTGGCAAGAGTCCAGCGTTGTATAGCCCTGATGGGTTTAGCTCTTCTTTTTGATAATAATAATAATAATAATAATAATAATAATAATAATAATAATAATAATGCTAAGATTCGTGTGACTATTGGCATGTATTTAGGTCCTAAGCTTCTGATCATGATACTTTGAGCGTCAGTGTGTCTTAATAGCTGACATGCTATTTTAGTGGAATTTGTACTATTCTTTTTTAAATGTTACACAAACTACTTGGGGAAAGTGGAGAAGAATCCTTCCTCCGTAAGCCATGCGTGTCGTAAGCGGCGACTAAAATGCCGGGAGCAAGGGGCTAGTAACCCCCTTCTCCTGTATACATTACTAAATGTAAAGAGTAGAGAACTTTGTTCCTTCTTTTCTGGGTCAACTACCTGGGTGGGAGACGGCCCTTGTGTTAAAAAAATAATATACATAGACCACTAAAAATTTTATGTAACAAAGTGAAAACATAATAGAACTTAAAATTATTATACAAAATTACTCTAATCTAAAATATAATATTAAGGTTTTTAAAATATTTTTTTTTTTATTTACATTACTGTAATATAAAGTTTTTCATGAGTAAATGAATAAAACCTTTGAAAAAACTTTTTGGACCAAAAAATTTTTTTCAATTTTTTTATATTATTTTAAGTTTTTTGAAATCGTCCGATACTATTGTCCAGTAATTATTTTAATTATTTAAACATTTACTCATATTACTTATATACAAGTAAATAATATATTCTTTTTTCAAACATAAGCCGTATCCCACCGAGGTGGGGGCAAAGGAAAAACAAAAGTTTTTCCCCTCATTTGTAAATTAAGGAGAAGGGGTTACTAGCCATTGCTCCTGGCATTTTACCCTATACTCTACAACACAAGACTTCCGGAGGGCCTTGTCCACTTACCCATGGAGATAAGAGGAAATAAACAAAAAAGAGCTATAAATGAAAAAGGAAAACACAGAGGGTTTAATATGCTTTACATATGTGTTTGACCTAAGTTAAAGCAAATTAGCAAGACTACTGAAACTTTTGCATGTTTATGAGAACGAAAAAAAAACAGCAATTCATACTTGTAAAAAATTACAGGCTTAAGTTTTAATTTAATTTTGAGTCTAAATGATCTTCCCTGGCGTTGCTGTTACCACCTACATTCTAGTTAATAATATATATGTACACTTATAAGCAAACCATACACGCAAAAATACATGCAGAACAAACACACACCAAAACACACACACACAACACACACACACAAACACACACACACCCACACACACACAACACACACACACACACACAGGATTCGATCCTACGTCACAACGCCCATCCTGTAAAAAAACAGAGTACACTCCTCTGTCCACTTGATCGAGAAAGTTGAATCAGAAGGTCTATGACTCAGAAAAATTTAATTATATCAAGTTTCACAAAATAAATAGTATTGATTTTATTATGAATATTAATTCATTTATAATTAATAGAATTTGGGAGGAATTTAAGCTCTTCCTGATATGCCACTCATAAATTTAAACTTGACAAGTGATTTGAAAAAAATTTTTTAAAACTTCACTCCCACTTTTTACCATGTTAAGTCAGGTGTTAATTAAGTCATATGTGAGGTGATGTCTAAGCCTTATAAGCCTTCTGTTATTCTGTTATTTTTATATTTCTTTGATAATGTGGGAAATCACCAAAGAACTTGTAAATTCGCTATTTTTTCCCAGTGGTATTTTGCACACCCCATTCATACATACAAAAAAGTGTGTGTGTGTGTGTGTAATATATATAAAATATATATAAATATATATATATTATTTTAATAATATATATATATAATATATATTATATATAAAATGAAATACATTCGCAGATACATACAATTCATATACATATATATATTTATATATTTCGCTGCTTTACAATTATATCACCATCCTGCACTATTTCTTTTGCAGCACTGAGATAGAGGTGGCTGGGGTTAAGGAATGCAGGGATACGTTTCTCAGATCGCGCAGCGACTGAACTACATGTAGAATTTGTGTTGGAGTGTCCAGGGCGTCGCTAGAGAGACTCAGTTTCCACACTTCACCTGTTGATACATTCCCGGCTCACCTTCCCGACTCTGGCATTTTCGTTTTTGTCTCTCTCACTTGTTCCCTCTCCCTTATCGATCGAGGTACAAGGCTTTCTTTCTGACTGCCATAATCGTGGTTTCTGTTTAATAATTTTGCCTCCTGCAATTTCTGTTGTGTAGGTTAGTTTTCCTGGGCGTATCTTTTCCCCTCAAATATTTTGCGAGTCACTGGAAATTTATCAACTGGTACTTCGGCCTTTCTACCTGTCAATTCAGTGATGGTTTGAATTTCTTGGTCTTTGTCATCCACATTGCTTCATGAAAACTCTGTTTTGCTTCTTGTAGCCCAAGGATAATCAGCAACATCCTTCTCTTCTCTTCCCACTTCCTTTCCAAAGGTTTCTGTGTCCTGAACAGTTCCTTTATTTATCTTCTGCACCTCCAAGGGGCATGAGAGCATATCTGCAAAGATCTTATTTATTCTCTTCTCTTCTTTATGTTCCCTTACTGTTTTTAGTCCAGCCTCCTCTTCATACCTCTTCCCTTTACCTCCTCTAGCTAATTCCTCAGCTCTCTTAGATCCTCTTCCAGGATTTGTACCTAATCATCGGCAGCTGTAGCAAATCTCTCCCTTTCCATGCTTTCTACAGATACATTCTGTTTCATTTCTTCCATCACTCATCTTTCATCTTTACTTAGTAATATAAATTCCTCGACCCACTCACATCCTGGTTCCTAATTCTCGGCTCCCCTTACTCGACTTGTTAATGGGGTGCTGGCGTTAGGGTGTAAATAATGAAGTGCTAGTACTGGGGTCTTTATGCAGAGGTGTTGGTGTTTGGAGTGTTAATGATGGGGTGCTGGTGTTGGGGTGATGATGTAAGGTGGTCAAGTGACAACGTATTGTTCGGTGTATGGGTGTATGCTTAACCCTGGGGTGAGATGAACGTTTAATTTCTAATGACGCACATTCACTTAAGTTTCAGAAGCTACAACATTGTAAATGTAGCCAAGGCCATATTAATTATTACTGGAATTCGGCACCTTTCAAGACAATCATTGGATGGATAATGACAACCTTCATGACAATGATTTGAGATTATAAAACCTTCATAACAAACATTATATGGATTTAATTAAGAAAATTGTTTGCATATTGATTTTATTCGGAACAATGACTGCTGGGAATATTGCAACCATCAGAAAAATAATTGTGTATTACGAACTGTTGAATTAGGGAAAAATTCAAGTCAGTAACTGACATCCTTCAGAACGATAATTGTTAGGTTAGTATGACTCACGAAATCGTAATGACACGATTGCAAACAAACAATACCACTTGAGCTAGAGTTCGTCACTGCCACGCTAGCTGGAGATTCGTCTGTAAAAACTTGCATTTGTGGTCACAGTGGTGCCTGTGCTAACCTTCCTATGGTGTAGAAATATACCTAGTTGGACGAATCTTATTGTGGCTAGCTGGTCCAGTGGCTAACTCGACGGTATGGAGTTTTGAGACTCTCTGACCGCGGGTTCAATCCCACCCGTGGTATGGTTAGGTTATTAGTACGTTGATTAAGGGAACTACGGGACGATTCAATATATTGATTGGGAAATTATAAGAACATTAAGAACAATGATTCGGTGGATCATAAGAACCTGCAGAACAAAAATGGATTATGAGATCCTTCAGAACAATGACTGGTTAGATTATGAGAACTTTGAGACTAGAAAAGCTATGCATTTACTATTATTGATCAAATAAATTTTACTCTCTTGTCTTTCCAGCCGAGAAGGAATATCCCAGACCAGCAATACTTTTACTGCTCACGTAACATAATTAAATTATCTATAATGGGATAGCATCCAAGAGCAGCGATTTTGCTTTCTGGGGATAAACAAAAATGTCTCATTCTCTACAATGTAAATAATGGAAATAATAGAAATAATATTATTATTTATTATTATTAGTAGTAGTAGCAATAATACTATTTTAAAAGCAAAACCTAAGTCCGAATGAATCATGAGGCCTTTAACTGCAAAGATACAGGAGAAAGTATAGAAAAATATGTAACGACCCTAGGGCTGCTAAACATACCATTTGTAAAGTCTCGACCTAAAAGGCCCAGCACACTTTAACCCTCTCCAGCACATACACGTCGCTGGGGAAACATACCCAAATTTTCACGAAGAAGCTAACAATTTTCGTTGACATCTTGAATTGCAAAAACGTCAGGCACTAACAGGTATCAACACACTTTCTCTGCCACTGTCGCTTTGCGATCCATGTCGGGATGAGGCACGTTTAACTACCAATAAACACAATTATACAGAAAATTATATACATATGCAACATCTGGGTATCTTTATTGTGAACGTTTCGCCACTGGAGGGCGAAACGTCTATAATAAAGATACCCAGATGTTGTACGTGAGTCTAATTTGCATCTTGTCGGTATTGTATATCACTCATGTACAGCCAGAAACAGGTTTGGTGGTCGAGATGTAAACACTCTTTGTACTACTGCTGGAGTTTGTTGATCCTTCTGTGATGTTACGGCGTCGCCCTCGGGCCCGTATGTTTCCGGGAACGTGTCTGTTTGCACGGCTTACTATGTAGGGCGCTGCCTTTGTATTTTGTGTAACATTACACGACAACCGTAATTTGACTTGCTCTCGTGGTATCCACCGGCCACAGCTGTCCTTCCTAGCCTTGCGCTCGACGCTTTCTGACGCATCTCGAACACTTTCCGCAAACTATGTTCAGGTAGTGACAGGCAACTGCGTGTGTCCACATACTTGTCTTGCTGAACATTGTCTTGGTTTGTCCAGTATTTACATTTCCGACACCTCCCTTTTTCGCTTGCTTGTTTATGCCTCTGGATTTATTTTATTACCACAATGTTTAGTGCAGCTAGACTCTCCTTCATACCTATTCTAAACAGGACACTGACTCCATTTAACGCTCCAACTTGCTCTTCCAGTTGACTCATGCTCCATTGATAAATGTTTTGCGAATCTAGACCAGCTTCACGCCACTACTTGGCTCCACATCTTACTCCATCTACACTAACAAAGACTCCCGCTCCAAACTTTCTTCGGCTGACTTTGCAATCAACGAGTCTTCCGATCACAGGCCAGGAGCCCAGTTGTTGCTAAGCATGTTGACGGCGTCCATCTCTCTGTCAACAGCCGACTTGATACAAAACACATCTGACTGGAAAACCATTTCTCTTGATATTTACAAACCGCCCTCGTCCAGCCTCTTCAAAATCAGCTGTACAATTTCTGTATAAATGTTGGTAGAATTACCGACAATATGTAAAGTAAAAGGACACAAGTGCAACTAATGTGTTATTTTATTGTGGCAACGTTTCGCTCTCCAGGAGCTTCGTCAAGCCATCTTGACTTTACTTGCACAACTTACACTGATTATTAATAAGGCAAATGTACAACATTCGGAATCTTCATTCCTTTATTAGGTATTGTGAACCATTTATACTATGATACAACTTCTGCTGATTCTTACTGACTCTAACACGACATTAGTGCCTAATCCAAAGGCCCCTAAAATCTTAAGATCATTGACACCTTCAGGAAGTTTCAGTTTGTTTATCGACCCCCAAACAATTATTATATGACAATTTCTTTAATAGTACTTTAACTAATAATACTACGAACAATTATAATAATGACTTCGTAAAAATAGGTAAATTATGAAAAATATAAGATTTGACATATTCTTTTTTAGTGAAACCGTTATCATTAATGGGAAGGATATATCTGATGAACGTCAACCAGGGCACTGATACTTACCTGGTTACCTGGAGGTTATTCCGGGGATCAACGCCCCCGCGGCCCGGTCCATGACCAGGCCTCCCGATGGATCAGGGCCTGATCAACTAGGCTGTTACTGCTGGCCGCACGCAGTCCGACGTACGAGCCACAGCCCGGCTGATCCGGCACTGACTTTAGGTATCTGTCCAGCTCTCTCTTGAAGGCAGCCAGGGGTTTATTGGCAATTCCCCTAATGCTTGATGGGAGGCTGTTGAACAGTTTTGGGCCCCGGACACTTATGGTGTTTTCTCTTAGTGTACCAATGGTGTCCCTACTTTTTATTGGCGGCATTTTGCATCGCCTGCCCAGTCTTTTACTTTCGTAGGGAGTGATTTCTGTGTGCAGATTTGGGACCATTGGTGAGTTTCAGTCGTAAGTCACTAGGGTGGCAGGTCACAGGTACACAACGTAAAGTATGTCCCCCAGACATTTACTGACCCCCTTTTGATTCCCAGCCATTTATCGACTCCCTTGATAGTCCCATCGACCCTTAGATGTCGATATTGACCACTGTGGGGAACCCTGGTCTAAACTATGATTCCTTATCTCTTCGTTGCCAACTTCACAACCATCATACAATGTTTTAGATGTTACTAATTCGACCGCGATAAAACATCCTGTTCCTCCACACACACATTTACTCACAATGCTCTGTTTCCATCCAGTAGTGGATCAACTGCAGTAACGTAACCCAGCCAAATACGCCAGGTACTCACGAATACACCCAGCTACATGCAACTCCTGTCAAAACGGACAGAACACCCTCAGTCCTTGAGAAGGAACCGAGCGTGTTCCAAATGCTATAGTTAGCGTTCACACCTCACTCACCGCTGCCTCTATACACTCAACTCTCGCCTCCAATTCCACACCACTATCATCCACCTCTTCCACAGTGCTCTTCACCCCTCTCCCTTAACACCCTTTCCCATCCTGCTTCTCCGCCCTCAGAAACAACATCACCTCCTTAATCACCACAGTGTCTCACGAAATCGCCTACAAGATAGCTCTATCTGTTCAGGCGGCCAGGGAGATGACACGCCTCCACCACACTAATATTGCCACCTACCTCAGTTCCAGTCTTAGTACTAGTAATCTCGTCACTGTCGTCATCCCTTCCTCCCTTCTATCCCAGTCATTGCCTCCCCATCTACTCTCCTCAGATTCACACCTTTTACCTCCACCTCCAGCAATCTCTACCGCCAAGCAACTCCATCACCCTCAACCTCCACCACTCTTGCAGCCACCATCGCTCTGTTGCACCCCACCACCATTACCACAACTGCCACCACCACCACTGCCACCACCACCACTGCCACCACCACCACTGCCACATTACCACCACTGCCACCATTACCACCACTGCCACCACCACCACGGCCACCACCACCACTGCTACCACCACCACTGCTACCACCACCACTGCCACCACCACCACTGCCACCACCACCACTGCCACCACCACCACTGCCACCATTACCACCACTGCCACCATTACCACCACTGCCACCATTACCACCACTGCCACCATTATCACCACTGCCACCACCACCACTGCCACACCCTCTAACAACACATTCACCTCCTCCTCCTCCTCCTCCTCCTCCACCCCTCCTCAAAGCTTCTCCTCTTACCCCAAACCCAGCTTCCTACCTACCCTTTCAACTTTGAATTTCTCTTGCTCATTGCAGGCGTGTAACATTGCAGGCGTGTAACATTGCAGGCGTGTAACATTGCAGGCGTGAAACATTGCAGGCGTGTAACATTGCAGGCGTGTAACATTGCAGGCGTGAAACATTTGTAGACAGTATGCCCAATAGAAATAAGTCACGTCGTCTGACCTTTTTTTTGGGTTACCCTAGTTAATCTTCATATATACTGCCATGTATGATAATTCATGCAACTGCATTTGTGTATACCTGTACCTGAATAAACTTACATCATATCTGTTTCTCATAACTCTCGCTAGGGGAGCTGTCTCCATAGACCTGTGCTATAAGTCAGACATTAAAGATATTCTGTTTTTTCCCTGGCAATAAATATCACTGCTCATCACTGCTCGCCAGCGTCGTCACAGCTAGCTATAGAAGAGACATCTTGGTGCAGTCACAATCAAGGTGCCTTGTGCTCTCTCCTTTGGGGTTCGCGATTTTCTCTCTCTGCAGGTCCTCGCTTCCCACCGGCAGACCGTTCGCTGGGTCACCACCTGGAAAAGACCCAGGCCGGGACAAGACCGGCGAACCTACTACAGGCAGACCGTCATGACCGCAAAGATCAAACACTCACGCACTGCCCTGCGGGCGGGTTTAGCGCCAGCATTTTCTCTTCCCTCTCCACCCACGCTCTTCTATCCGCACTTACCCCTTACCCTTCACGAGACCTGAGGGGGAGTCTGACGTGGACAAGGTGACCTGTCACAGGCATCGTAATGTGAAATGCCATCGCAGCCATTAATAACATATCTGGCAACAATATCGCAATAAATGGACCTTAATAGAAATGTCACTAACTTTTTAGAGTTATCCTAGGTAATTTACCATGTACTATATAAGATATAGACTATGTTACAATAAGACAACTGTTATCTAAAACTGAGTAACTTAATAAACTGAGTGATTGGTTTCCCACACAAGCGTTGATTCAGGTCAGGCAGGAATAATAATAGATGATGATTATCCGAATATTGCTTTTAAAACTCAATTTTTGGGTGTCTCATTTAACATATTCTTTATTCTACATTCACGTACGTCTGTCTCATTATATTCTTCATGTTACATTCACGTACGTCTGTCTCACTATATTCTTCATGCTACATTCACGTACGTCTGTCTCACTATATTCTCATTCTACATTCACGTACGTCTGTCTCACTATATTCTCATTCTACATTCACGTACGTCTGTCTCACTATAATCTTCATTCTACATTCACGTACGTCTCTCACTATATTCTTCATTCTACATTCACGTACGTCTGTCTCACTATATTCTCATTCTACATTCACCTACGTCTCACTATATTCTTCATTCTACATTCACGTACGTCTGTCTCACTATATTCTCATTCTACATTCGCGTACGTCTGTCTAACTATATTCTCATTCTACATTCACATACGTCTGTCTCACTATATTCTTCATTCTACATTCACGTACGTCTGTCTCACTATAGTCTCATTCTACATTCACGTACGTCTCACTATATTCTTCATTCTACATTCACTACGTCTGTCTCACTATATTCTCATTCTACATTCACGTACGTCTGTCTCACTATATTCTCATTCTACATTCACGTACGTCTATCTCACTACATTCTCATTCTACATTCACGTACGTATGTCTCACTATATTTTTCATTCTACATTCACGTACGTCTGTCTCACTATATTCTTCATTCTACATCACGTACGTCAGTCTCACTATATTCTCATTCTACATTCACGTACGTCTGTCTCACTATATTCTCATTCTACATTCGCGTACGTCTGTCTAACTATATTCTCATTCTACATTCACATACGTCTGTCTCACTATATTCTTCATTCTACATTCACGTACGTCTGTCTCACTATAGTCTCATTCTACATTCACGTACGTCTCACTATATTCTTCATTCTATATTCACGTACGTCTGTCTCACTATATTCTCATTCTACATTCACCGTACGTCTGTCTCACTATATTCTCATTCTACATTCACGTACGTCTGTCTCACTATATTCTCATTCTACATTCACGTACGTCTGTCTCACTATATTCTTCATTCTACATTCACGTACGTCTGTCTCACTATATTCTCATTCTACATTCACATACGTCTGTCTCACTATATTCTTCATTCTACATTCACGTACGTCTGTCTCACTATATTCTCATTCTACATCACGTACGTCCTCACTAATTCTCATTCTACATTCACTTACGTCTGTCTCACTATATTCTCATTCTACATTCACGTACGTCTGTCTCACTATATTCTCATTCTACATTCACGTACGTCTGTCTCACTATAATCTCATTCTACATTCACGTACGTCTCTCACTATATTCTTCATTCTACATTCACGTACGTCTGTCTCACTATATTCTCATTCTACATTCACCTACGTCTCACTATATCTTCATTCTACATTCACGTACGTCTGTCTCACTATATTCTCATTCTTCATTCGCGTACGTCTGTCTAACTATATTCTACATTCTACATTCACATACGTCTGTCTCACTATATTCTTCATTCTACATTCACGTAAGTCTGTCTCACTATAGTCTCATTCTACATTCACGTACGTCTCACTATATTCTTCATTCTACATTCACGTACGTCTGTCTCACTATATTCTCATTCTACATTCACGTACGTCTGTCTCACTAATATTCTCATTCTACATTCACGTTACGTCTATCTCACTACATTCTCATTCTACATTCACGTACGTCTGTCTCACTATATTCTTCATTCTACATTCACGTACGTCTGTCTCACTATATCTCATTCTACATTCGCGTACGTCTGTCTCACTATATTCTCATTCTACATTCACATACGTCTGTCTCACTATATTCTTCATTCTACATTCACGTACGTCTGTCCTCACTATAGTCTCATTCTACATTCACGTACGTCTCACTATATTCTTCATTCTATATTCACGTACGTCTGTCTCACTATATTCTCATTCTACATTCACGTACGTCTGTCTCACTATATTCTCATTCTACATTCACGTACGTCTGTCTCACTATATCTCATTCTACATTCACGTACGTCTGTCTCACTATATTCTTCATTCTACATTCACGTACGTCTGTCTCACTATATTCTCATTCTACATTCACATACGTCTGTCTCACTATATTCTTCATTCTACATTCACGTACGTCTGTCTCACTATATTCTCATTCTACATTCACGTACGTCTCACTATATTCTCATTCTACATTCACGTACGTCTGTCTCACATATTCTCATTCTACATTCACGTACGTCTGTCTCACTATATTCTCATTCTACATTCACGGACGTCTGTCTCACTAATATTCTCATTATACATTCACGTACGTCTGTCTCACTATATTCTCATTCTACATTCACATACGTCTGTCTACTATATTCTTCATTCTACATTCACAGTACGTCTGTCTCACTATATTCTCATTCTACATTCACGTACGTCTGTCTCACTATATTCTCATTCTACATTCGCGTACGTATGTCTCACTATATTCTTCATTCTACATTCACGTACGTCTGTCTCACTATATTCTCATTCTACATTCACGTACGTCTCACTATATTCTTCATTCTACATTCACGTACGTCTGTCTCACTATATTCTCATTCTACATTCACGTACGTCTGTCTCACTATATTCTTATTCTACATTCACGTACGTCTGTCTCACTATATTCTTCATTCTACATTCACGTACGTCTGTCTCACTATATTCTTCATTCTACATTCACGTACGTCTGTCTCACTATATTCTCATTCTACATTCGCGTACGTCTGTCTCACTATATTCTCATTCTACATTCACGTACGTCTGTCTCACTATATTCATTTTACATTCACGTACGTCTGTCTCACTATATTCTTATTCTACATTCACGTACGTCTGTCTCACTATATTCTTCATTCTACATTCACGTACGTCTGTCTCACTATATTCTCATTCTACATTCACGTACGTCTGTCTCACTATATTCTCATTCTACATTCACGTACGTCTGTCTCACTATATTCTTCATTCTACATTCACGTACGTCTGTCTCACTATATTCTTCATTCTACATTCACGTACGTCTGTCTCACTATATTCTTCATTCTACATTCACGTACGTCTGTCTCACTATATTCTCATTCTACATTCACGTACGTCTGTCTCACTATATTCTCATTCTACATTCACGTACGTCTGTCTCACTATATTCTCATTCTACATTCACGTACGTCTGTCTCACTATATTCTCATTCTACATTCACGTACGTCTGTCTCACTATATTCTCATTCTACATTCCATACGTCTGTCTCATTATATTCTTCATTCTACATTCACGTACGTCTGTCTCACTATATTCTCATTCTACATTCACGTACGTCTCACTATATTCTCATTCTACATTCACGTACGTCTGTCTCACTATATTCTCATTCTACATTCACGTACGTCTGTCTCACTATATTCTCATTCTACATTCACGGACGTCTGTCTCACTATATTCTCATTATACATTCACTACGTCTGTCTCACTATATTCTCATTCTACATTCACATACGTCTGTCATACATATATTCTTCATTCTACATTCACGTACGTCTGTCTCACATATATTCTCATTCTACATTCACGTAACGTCTCACTATATTCTTCATTCTACATTCACGTACGTCTCTCACTATATTCTCATTCTACATTCACGTACGTCTGTCACTATATTCTCATTCTACATTCACGTACGTCTCACTATATTCCTTCATTCTACATTCACGTACGTCTGTCTCACTATAATTCCATTCTACATTCACGTACGTCTGTCTCACTATATTCTTATTCTACATTCACGTACGTCTGTCTCACTATATTCTTCATTCTACATTCACGTACGTCTGTCTCACTATATTCTTCATTCTACATTCACGTAGGCGTCTGTCTCACTATATTCTCATTCTAACATTCGCGTACGTCTGTCTCACTATATTCTCATTCTACATTCACGTACGTCTGTCTCACTATATTCTCATTGTACATTCACGTACGTCTGTCTCACTATATTAATTTTACATTCACGTACGTCTGTCTCACTATATTCTCATTCTACATTCACGTACGTCTCACTATATTCTTCATTCTACATTCACGTACGTCTGTCTCACTATATTCTCATTCTACATTCACGTACGCTGTCTCCTATATTCTCATTCTACATTCACGTACGTCTGTCTACACTATATTCTTCATTCTACATTCACGTACGTCTGTCTCACTATATTCTTCATTCTACATTCACGATCGTCTGTCTCACTATTTCTTCATTCTACATTCACGTACGTCGTCTCACTATATTCTCATTCTACATTCACGTACGTCTGTCTCACTATATTCTTATTCTACATTCACGTACGTCTGTCTCACTACATTCTTCATTCTACATTCACGTACGTCTGTCTCACTATATTCTTCATTCTACATTCACGTACGTCTGTCTCACTATATTCTCATTCTACATTCACGTACGTCTCACTATATTCTTCATTCTACATTCACGTACGTCTGTCTCACTATATTCTCATTCTACATTCACGTACGTCTCACTATATTCTTCATTCTACATTCACGTAAGTCTGTCTCACTATATTCTCATTCTACATTCACCTACGTCTCACTATATTCTTCATTCTACATTCACGTACGTCTGTCTCACTATTATTCTCATTCTACATTCGCGTACGTCTGTCTAACTATATTCTCATTCTACATTCACATACGTCTGTCTCACTATATTCTTCATTCTACATTCACGTACGTCTGTCTCACTATAGTCTCATTCTACATTCACGTACGTCTCACTATATTCTTCATTCTACATTCACGTACGTCTGTCCTCACTATATTCTCATTCTACATTCACGTACGTCTGTCTCACTATATTCTCATTCTACATTCACGTACGTCTATCTCACTACATTCTCATTCTACATTCACGTACGTATGTCTCACTATATTTTTTCATTCTACATTCACGTACGTCTGTCCACTATATTCTCATTCTACATTCGCGTACGTCTGTCTCACTATATTCTCATTCTACATTCACATACGTCGTCTCACTATATTCTTCATTCTACATTCACGTACGTCTGTCTCACTATAGTCTCATTCTACATTCACGACGTCTCACTATATTCTTCATTCTATATTCACGTACGTCTGTCTCACTATATCTCATTCTAACATTCACTGTACGTCTGTCTCACTATATTCTCATTCTACATTCACGTACGTCTGTCTCACTATATTCTCATTCTACATTCACGTACGTCTGTCTCACTATATTCTTCATTCTACATTCACGTACGTCTGTCTCACTATATTCTCATTCTACATTCACATACGTCTGTCTCACTATATTCTTCATTCTACATTCACGTACGTCTGTCTCACTATATTCTCATTCTACATTCACGTACGTCTCACTATATTCTCATTCTACATTCACTTACGTCTGTCTCACTATATTCTCATTCTACATTCACGTACGTCTGTCTCACTATATTCTCATTCTACATTCACGTACGTCTGTCTCACTATAATCTTCATTCTACATTCACGTACGTCTCTCACTATATTCTTCATTCTACATTCACGTACGTCTGTCTCACTATATTCTCATTCTACATTCACCTACGTCTCACTATATTCTTCATTCTACATTCACGTACGTCTGTCTCACTATATTCTCATTCTTCATTCGCGTACGTCTGTCTAACTATATTCTCATTCTACATTCACATACGTCTGTCTCACTATATTCTTCATTCTACATTCACGTACGTCTGTCTCACTATAGTCTCATTCTACATTCACGTACGTCTCACTATATTCTTCATTCTACATTCACGTACGTCTGTCTCACTATATTCTCATTCTACATTCACGTACGTCTGTCTCACTATATTCTCATTCTACATTCACGTACGTCTATCTCACTACATTCTCATTCTACATTCACGTACGTCTGTCTCACTATATTCTTCATTCTACATTCACGTACGTCTGTCTCTCACTATATTCTCATTCTACATTCGCGTACGTCTGTCTCACTATATTCTCATTCTACATTCACATACGTCTGTCTCACTATATTCTTCATTCTACATTCACGTACGTCTGTCTCACTATAGTCTCATTCTACATTCACGTACGTCTCACTATATTCTTCATTCTATATTCACGTACGTCTGTCTCACTATATTCTCATTCTACATTCACGTACGTCTGTCTCACTATATTCTCATTCTACATTCACGTACGTCTGTCTCACTATATTCTCATTCTACATTCACGTACGTCTGTCTCACTATATTTCTTCATTCTACATTCACGTACGTCTGTCTCACTATATTCTCATTCTACATTCACATACGTCTGTCTCACTATATTCTTCATTCTACATTCACGTACGTCTGTCTCACTATATTCTCATTCTACATTCACGACGTCTCACTATATTCTCATTCTACATTCACGTACGTCTGTCTCACTATATTCTCATTCTACATTCACGTACGTCTGTCTCACTATATTCTCATTCTACATTCACGGACGTCTGTCTCACTATATTCTCATTATACATTCACGTACGTCTGTCTCACTATATTCTCATTCTACATTCACATACGTCTGTCTTACTATATTCTTCATTCTACATTCACGTACGTCTGTCTCACTATATTCTCATTCTACATTCACGTACGTCTGTCTCACTATATTCTCATTCTACATTCGCGTACGTATGTCTCACTATATTCTTCATTCTACATTCACGTACGTCTGTCTCACTATATTCTCATTCTACATTCACGTACGTCTGTCTCACTATATCTTCATTCTACATTCACGTACGTCTGTCTCACTAATTATCTCATTCTACATTCACATACGTCTGTCTCATTATATTCTTCATTCTACATTCACGTACGTCTGTCTCACTATATTCTCATTCTACATTCACGTACGTCTCACTATATTCTCATTCTACAATTCACGTACTCTGTCTCACTATATTCTCATTCTACATTCACGGTAGTCATGTCTCACTATATTCTCATTCTACAGTTCACGGACGTCTGTCTCACTATATTCTCATTATACATTCAACGTACGTCTGTCTCACTATATTCTCATTCTACATTCACATACGTCTGTCTTACTATATTCTCATTTACATTCACGTACGCTGTCTCACTATATTCTCATTCTACATTCACGTACGTCTCACTATAATTCTCATTCTACATTCACGTACGTCTCTCACTATATTCTCATTCTACATTCACGTACGTCTGTCTCACTATATTCTCATTCTACATTCACGTACGTCTCACTATATTCTTCATTCTACATTCACGTACGTCTGTCTCACTATATTCTCATTCTACATTCACGTACGTCTGTCTCACTATATTCTTATTCTACATTCACGTACGTCTGTCTCACTATATTCTTCATTCTACATTCACGTACGTCTGTCTCACTATATTCTTCATTCTACATTCACGTACGTCTGTCTCACTATATTCTCATTCTACATTCGCTTATGTCTGTCTCACTATATTCTCATTCTACATTCACGTACGTCTGTCTCACTATATTCTCATTGTACATTCACGTACGTCTGTCTCACTATATTAATTTTACATTCACGTACGTCTGTCTCACTATATTCTCATTCTACATTCACGTACGTCTCACTATTTCTTCATTCTACATTCACGTACGTCTGTCTACACTATATTCTCATTCTACATTCACGTACGTCTGTCTCACTATATTCTCATTCTACATTCACGTACGTCTGTCTCACTATATTCTTCATTCTACATTCACGTACGTCTGTCTCACTATATTCTTCATTCTACATTCACGTACGTCTGTCTCACTATATTCTTCATTCTACATTCAGTACGTCTGTCTCACTATATTCTCATTCTACATTCACGTACGTCTGTCTCACTATATTCTTATTCTACATTCACGTACGTCTGTCTCACTACATTCTTCATTCTACATTCACGTACGTCTGTCTCACTATATTCTTCATTCTACATTCACGTACGTCTGTCTCACTATATTCTCATTCTACATTCACGTACGTCTCACTATATTCTTCATTCTACATTCACGTACGTCTGTCTCACTATATTTCTCTTTCTACATTCACGTACGTCTCACTATATTCTTCATTCTACATTCCACGTACGTCTGTCTCACTATATTCTCATTCTACATTCACCTACGTCTCACTATATTCTTCATTCTACATTCACGTACGTCTGTCTCACTATATTCTCATTCTACATTCGCGTACGTCTGTCTAACTATATTCTCATTCTACATTCACATACGTCTGTCTCACTATATTCTTCATTCTACATTCACGTACGTCTGTCTCACTATAGTCTCATTCTACATTCACGTACGTCTCACTATATTCTTCATTCTACATTCACGTACGTCTGTCTCACTATATTCTCATTCTACATTCACGTACGTCTGTCTCACTATATTCTCATTCTACATTCACGTACGTCTATCTCACTACATTCTCATTCTACATTCACGTACGTATGTCTCACTATATTTTTCATTCTACATTCACGTACGTCTGTCTCACTATATTCTCATTCTACATTCGCGTACGTCTGTCTCACTATATTCTCATTCTACATTCACATACGTCTGTCTCACTATATTCTTCATTCTACATTCACGTACGTCTGTCTCACTATAGTCTCATTCTACATTCACGTACGTCTCACTATATTCTTCATTCTATATTCACGTACGTCTGTCTCACTATATTCTCATTCTACATTCACGTACGTCTGTCTCACTATATTCTCATTCTACATTCACGTACGTCTGTCTCACTATATTCTCATTCTACATTCACGTACGTCTGTCTCACTATATTCTTCATTCTACATATCACGTACGTCTGTCTCACTATATTCTCATTCTACATTCACATACGTCTGTCTCACTATATTCTTCATTCTACATTCACGTACGTCTGTCTCACTATATTCTCATTCTACATTCACGTACGTCTCACTATATTCTCATTCTACATTCACTTACGTCTGTCTCACTATATTCTCATTCTACATTCACGTACGTCTGTCTCACTATATTCTCATTCTACATTCACGTACGTCTGTCTCACTATAATCTTCATTCTACATTCACGTACGTCTCTCACTATATTCTTCATTCTACATTCACGTACGTCTGTCTCACTATATCTCATTCTACATTCACCTACGTCTCACTATATTCTTCATTCTACATTCACGTACGTCTGTCTCACTATATTCTCATTCTTCATTCGCGTACGTCTGTCTAACTATATCCTCATTCTACATTCACATACGTCTGTCTCACTATATTCTTCATTCTACATTCACGTACGTCTGTCTCACTATAGTCTCATTCTACATTCACGTACGTCTCACTATATTCTCATTCTACATTCACGTTACGTCTGTCTCACTATATTCTCATTCTACATTCACGTACGTCTGTCTCACTATATTCTCATTCTACATTCACGTACGTCTATCTCACTACATTCTCATTCTACATTCACGTACGTCTGTCTCACTATATTCTTCATTCTACATTCACGTACGTCTGTCTCACTATATTCTCATTCTACATTCGCGTACGTCTGTCTCACTATATTCTCATTCTACATTCACATACGTCTGTCTCACTATATTCTTCATTCTACATTCACGTACGTCTGTCTCACTATAGTCTCATTCTACATTCACGTACGTCTCACTATATTCTTCATTCTATATTCACGTACGTCTGTCTCACTATATTCTCATTCTACATTCACGTACGTCTGTCTCACTATATTCTCATTCTACATTCACGTACGTCTGTCTCACTATATTCTCATTCTACATTCACGTACGTCTGTCTCACTATATTCTTCATTCTACATTCACGTACGTCTGTCTCACTATTTCTCATTCTACATTCACATACGTCTGTCTCACTATATTCTTCATTCTACATTCACGTACGTCTGTCTCACTATATTCTCATTCTACATTCACGTACGTCTCACTATATTCTCATTCTACATTCACGTACGTCTGTCTCACTATATTCTCATTCTACATTCACGTACGTCTGTCTCACTATATTCTCATTCTACATTCACGACGTCTGTCTCACTATATTCTCATTATACATTCACGTACGTCTGTCTCACTATATTCTCATTCTACATTCACATACGTCTGTCTTACTATATTCTTCATTCTACATTCACGTACGTCTGTCTCACTATATTCTCATTCTACATTCACGTACGTCTGTCTCACTATATTCTCATTCTACATTCGCGTACGTATGTCTCACTATATTCTTCATTCTACATTCACGTACGTCTGTCTCACTATATTCTCATTCTACATTCACGTACGTCTCACTATATTCTTCATTCTACATTCACGTACGTCTGTCTCACTATATTCTCATTCTACATTCACGTACGTCTGTCTCACTATATTCTTATTCTACATTCACGTACGTCTGTCTCACTATAATCTTCATTCTACATCACGTACGGTCTGTCTCACTATATTCTTCATTCTACATTCACGTACGTCTGTCTCACTATATTCTCATTCTACATTCGCGTACGTCTGTCTCACTATATTCTCATTCTACATTCACGTACGTCTGTCTCACTATATTCATTTTACATTCACGTACGTCTGTCTCACTATATTCTTATTCTACATTCACGTACGTCTGTCTCACTATATTCTTCATTCTACATTCACGTACGTCTGTCTCACTATATTCTCATTCTACATTCACGTACGTCTGTCTCACTATATTCTCATTCTACATTCACGTACGTCTGTCTCTCTATATTCTTCATTCTACATTCACGTACGTCTGTCTCACTATATTCTTCATTCTACATTCACGTACGTCTGTCTCACTATATTCTTCATTCTACATTCACGTACGTCTGTCTCACTATATTCTCATTCTACATTCACGTACGTCTGTCTCACTATATTCTCATTCTACATTCACGTACGTCTGTCTCACATATTCTCATTCTACATTCACGTACGTCTGTCTCACTATATTCTTCATTCTACATTCACGTACGTCTGTCTCACTATATTCTCATTCTACATTCACATACGTCTGTCTCATTATATTCTTCATTCTACATTCACGTACGTCTGTCTCACTATATTCTCATTCTACATTCACGTACGTCTCACTATATTCTCATTCTACATTCACGTACGTCTGTCTCACTATATTCTCATTCTACATTCACGTACGTCTGTCTCACTATATTCTCATTCTACATTCACGGACGTCTGTCTCACTATATTCTCATTATACATTCACGTACGTCTGTCTCACTATATTCTCATTCTACATTCACATACGTCTGTCTTACTATATTCTTCATTCTATATTCACGTACGTCTGTCTCACTATATTCTCATTCTACATTCACGTACGTCTCACTATATTCTTCATTCTACATTCACGTACGTCTCTCACTATATTCTCATTCTACATTCACGTACGTCTGTCTCACTATATTCTCATTCTACATTCACGTACGTCTCACTATATTCTTCATTCTACATTCACGTACGTCTGTCTCACTATATTCTCATTCTACATTCACGTACGTCTGTCTCACTATATTCTTATTCTACATTCACGTACGTCTGTCTCACTATATTCTTCATTCTACATTCACGTACGTCTGTCTCACTATATTCTTCATTCTACATTCACGTACGTCTGTCTCACTATATTCTCATTCTACATTCGCGTACGTCTGTCTCACTATATCTCATTCTACATTCCGTACGTCTGTCTCACTATATTCTCATTGTACATTCACGTACGTCTGTCTCACTATATTAATTTTACATTCACGTACGTCTGTCTCACTATATTCTCATTCTACATTCACGTACGTCTCACTATATTCTTCATTCTACATTCACGTACGTCTGTCTCACTATATTCTCATTCTACATTCACGTACGTCTGTCTCACTATATTCTCATTCTACATTCACGTACGTCTGTCTCACTATATTCTTCATTCTACATCACGTACGTCTGTCTCACTATATTCTTCATCTACATTCACGTACGTCTGTCTCACTATATTCTTCATTCTACATTCACGTACGTCTGTCTCACTATATTCTCATTCTACATTCACGTACGTCTGTCTCACTATATTCTTATTCTACATTCACGTACGTCTGTCTCACTACATTCTTCATTCTACATTCACGTACGTCTGTCTCACTATATTCTTCATTCTACATTCACGTACGTCTGTCTCACTATATTCTCATTCTACATTCACGTACGTCTCACTATATTCTTCATTCTACATTCACGTACGTCTGTCTCACTATATTCTCATTCTACATTCACGTACGTCTCACTATATTCTTCATTCTACATTCACGTACGTCTGTCTCACTATATTCTCATTCTACATTCACATACGTCTCTCACTATATTCTCATTCTACATACACGTACGTGTCTCACTATATTCATTCTACATTCACTTACGTCTGTCTCACTATATTCTCATTCTACATTCACGTACGTCTCAGTATATTCTTCATTCTACATTCACGTACGTCTTTCTAACTATATTCTCATTCTACATTCACGTACGTCTGTCTCACTATATTCTCATTCTACATTCACGTACGTCTGTCTCACTATATTCTCATTCTACATTCACGTACGTCTGTCTCACTATATTCTTCATTCACGTACGTCTATCTCACTATATTCTTCATTCTACATTCACGTACGTCTGTCTCACTATATTCTTCATTCTACTTCACGTACGTCTGTCTCACTATATTCTCATTCTACATTCACGTACGTCTGTCTCACTATATTCTCATCTACATTCACGTACGTCTGTCTCACTATATTCTTCATTCTACATTCACGTACGTCTGTCTCACTATATTCTTCATTCTACATTCACGTACGTCTGTCTCACTATATTCTCATCTACATTCACGTACGTCTGTCTCACTAATATTCTCATTCTACATTCACGTACGTCTGTCTCACTATATTCTCATTCTACATTCACGTACGTCTGTCTCACTATATTCTTCATTCTACATTCACGTACGTCTGTCTCACTATATTCTTCATTCTACATTCACGTACGTCTGTCTCACTATATTCTTCATTCTACTCTCTCTCCCAATTTTCATTATACTTTATTATAATATATACCACTATCATACTTGTGTATTAATAATGGAGAAAGTTGCAAAAACTTAATTTATATAGAAACTTCGTAACCAAAGCTGCAGTAATGTGTTTAAAATATATTTATTTACTAGCATATTGGCCCGTTAATTATGGTCATATACTTCCAAAGTGACTATTATTCTCTTTATTTCCAAAGTGACTATTATTCTCTTTATTTCCAAAGTGACTATTATTCTCTTTATTCCAAAGTGACTATTATTCTCTTTATTTCCAAAGTGACTATTATTCTCTTTATTTCCAAAGTGACTATTATTCTCTTTATTTCCAAAGTGACTGTTATTCTCTTTATTTCCAAAGTGACTATTATTCTCTTTATTTCCAAAGTGACTATTATTCTCTTTATTTCCAAAGTGACTATTATTCTCTTTATTTCCAAAGTGACTATTATTCTCTTTATTTCCAAAGTGACTATTATTCTCTTTATTCCAAAGTGACTATTATTCTCTTTATTTCCAAAGTGACTATTATTCTCTTTATTTCCAAAGTGACTATTATTCTCTTTATTTCCAAAGTGACTATTATTCTCTTTATTTCCAAAGTGACTGTTATCTCTTTATTTCCAAAGTGACTATTATTCTCTTTATTTCCAAAGTGCTATTATTCTCTTTATTTCCAAAGTGACTATTATTCTCTTTATTTCCAAAGTGACTATTATTCTCTTTATTTCCAAAGTGACTATTATTCTCTTTATTTCCAAAGTGACTATTATTCTCTTTATTTCCAAAGTGACTATTATTCTCTTTATTTCCAAAGTTGTTCTTATATTTCACTCGCTAAGTTGAAATTAAGTTCTTTAAGTGTCCTGAATTACAGTTGTTCACAACTCTCACTACAGTGTATTAAAGAGAATAAAATGGAACAATACCATGACTTTTTGTACCTCTGTATGTGTGCTCAAATTGGAAATAAATAAATAAATAAATACAAGAATAACACGCACATAGGAGAGAGGAACATATCACAACGTTTGGGACCGACTTTGACCATTAACTATTTGTGTTGTGCAATAAAGACCGAACATTAACCCTAACGAACCCACATGGAGAAAATTGACACTAACATTGATGCAGAGGAAGCCATATGTAGTCTGTAGAGTAGAAGGTAAGAAGAATGTCCAGTAATTCAGCCTTAACATAAGACTCAGTCAGTAGGTCTGCTAATCATATATATATATATATATATATATTATATATATATATATTATATATATATAATATATATATATATATTATATATATATATATGGAGGCCTGGTCACAGACCGGGCCGCGGGGGCGTTGACCCCCGAACTCTCTCCAGGTAAACTCCAGGTATATATATATATATATATTATATATTATATATAAATATATATATATATATATATATATATATATATATATATATATATATAATGCCGTGCCGAATATGTAAAACTGGTCAATTAGCAAGAACTCATTTAAAATTAGCTCCTTTCTAAAAAAAATTCTTATACGTTTAAAGATATATTTTTTTCATTAATGTTAATGCAAAAAATTTTAATTTTGCACCAAAAGAATCTTAGAAAACTTACCTAACATTATTATAACAAGAACAATTTATTTTAGCCAAACCCAACTATATATATTTTAGATTTGTTTACAATAATTTAATACTAAACAAACACAGTGAAATATATTTTTTTCGTTAGGTTCAGAATGATTTTGGCGAAATTATTGCATACACAAATTTTCGCTTGTCCTATATGGCAAGATGAGCGTTGCTATTTAAGCCAAGATCGCAAGTT
Organism: Cherax quadricarinatus; assembly: GCF_026875155.1. Taxonomy (NCBI): domain Eukaryota; kingdom Metazoa; phylum Arthropoda; class Malacostraca; order Decapoda; family Parastacidae; genus Cherax; species Cherax quadricarinatus. The sequence continues at coordinate 41,593,752 of NC_069424.1, forward strand.
AGAGAGAAGAGAAGTTCTGCCTATTCGGCACGACATATATATATATATATATATATATATATATATATATATATATATATTATATATATATTATATATATATATATATTATATATATATGGAGTTATACATTAAGTATCTGTTACATTCAATAGATTATTTTTCTTCACAATTATTGTTACTTTTATTTTGTCTACTTTAGTAAGATGCAAATTTTTATTATATTAAGATTTTTATATGACTCGGATTATTTTCAGACAGGAAAAACCTTAAAAAAAATAATAAAAATTTGCATTTTACTAAGTAGACACTAACTACTAAAGTGAGTTGAATAATTTCGTGAATGAAGTAGTTATGTATTGCAAATTAAAAAGAATCCATTAAATTCAGTTAATAAAACAGTAACAAGACGACTAATGAAAGGCAAAGATGAACTAATTAAAATAATCCATTATAGCAAAGCAATCTTTTCCATATATTTATGGATTAATCAAAACACAATAGTCAGTTAATATAGCCAAACTCAAATTCGCTCTATTGGATCAATCACCTAAAAATTACCTAAAAATACTTGTAGATATATTGTAATGCTAAGTGTGATATTGATATGTTTGACAAACTAATTAGCATTACTAGCTTAAATTGTTAATGTGGTTAGTGTTGATTGCACATTGTTGTTCACAAACGTCTCTGTTTTTGAATTATTAAGTTTCCTATCTGAAGACTTCTGTAATTACGATTTAGAATTGCCTGTGTCAACTATCATTGAGCTCATTAAACTTTGCATCGTTTTGCAAGGTTTGTGTTTAATGGTGAGTTTTACACTCAAAAGTTTGGTATGGCAATAGGAGATTCTCTCTCACCAGTCCTTAGCCATTTGTATATGGATTTTTATTAAATAAATCTGCTTAACAGAATTCTATATGATAAAACTAAATATTACAGATATGTTAATGACGATCTATGCTAAATACCCAAAAATAAACAGTATATATAAATCAAATCCTAAATCCTACATAAATTAAATAGTCTAACTTCATCTAGAATGCTTACTGTTGAACAAAACTCAGTGGCATTTTTAAGTATATTAAATATTAAGATTAACCATAAATTTAAATTAAAATTATGCATAAAATATACAAATATTACAACTGCTCTTATGTACACTATTTTCCACATCATGTCAAAATGTAACGTTCTGTATTTTCCTTTATGTTTTTGAGAGATCTGCGCATTTGCAGCCCAGAGTTCATATGATCTAAAATATCCCCAAAAAATAATTGACTAGTCTTTAAAAATTACCAGAAGAACATTATACATTCTTAAAAAGAACAAAGAACCATATTCAACAATATGTTGGTTCCACTTTATCATTAAAACTTTGTTGATAAACCTTCTTTGCTTAAGAATTTTAAAATCCAAGTTTTATTTAAAAATCTTGGTACAGTTATAAAACTTATTAAGAATTTCCGCCAGAATGCTGATGGCTGTGTCTATAGGATTCCTTGTAAACAGATTCATAGGAAACATCCTGCTTCATCTGCCAAACATTTTCTGTCAATATGTTAGTTATTTCGGTGTGCAGATTTGGGAATAATCCCTCCAAGATCTTCCCGGTGTAGATTATGAGGCATCTTTATCGCCTACGTTCTAAGGAGTAGAGTTCTAGGAATTTCAAACACTCCTAATAAAGTGCTTGACTGAGTTTGTGAGCTGTGAAGGTTCTTTGTACATTTTCCAACTCAGTAACTTCACCTGCCTTGAATGGGGTCGTTAGTACCCAGCAATACTCCAGACTTGAGAGAACGAGTGACCTGAAGACTATCATTACTGGTATGTCATCTCTTGTTTTGAAGGTTCTAGTTATCCGACTCTCAGGTCTCTCACATTTGACTTGCATTCTATTTCGTGGTTTGAGTTTGTCTTGTTCTCCGAACTTTTCATTTCCTCCAACCTTTCGTGACGTAGTACTTGAAAATTTTCCTCCCCTAAGGGTCTAATTGTTGTCATTGGCCCACCGGATGATTTGGTTTATATAAACCTGAAGACTCATTGTATCTTCCGTGAAAGAATTGGTTTCATGTCAACCTGAAGACTCATTGTATTTTCCATGTATACCTCATACAGATTCTAGTATTGTCTGTAAAGGATGATACAGTGCCATGATTTATGTCCCACTCTAGATATGAGACGGAGGAAGAGAAGAGGACCAAGTACCGCACCTTGGGGACTTAGCTTTCCTCTATAGCAGCTCCTGATTTCCTTCTGTTTACCATTACTCTTTGGGTTATATTTGTTAGGAAGTTAAATATCCATCTGCCTATCTTCCCAGTTATTCCTTTTGCAGGTATCTGTGTATGTATTTACCCTGTGGTCGCACTTTTAACAAGCGTTTGCAAAATCAGTGTATGCTAGCACTTTTTTTTCCATACCCTCTGCAACATAGTTAATTGACTCAAGAAATCTTAATGACACGATTGCAGACAAACCATACCTCGGGCTGGGTTAGAACCCGCTACCTGGCCCAGTGGCTAACGCCTCGCGGGTTCTAACCCTGCCCGTGGTATCAGTATATGCTACATCTGCAAATATTTTGTTGCCAAGTGCATCCATGTTCATGCTCTAATGGTCCACTTATTGCAAAAGGCAAGAGTCTGTTGTAAACCCATGCTAACCTGAGTTGTGCAATTGCTATAATTCCACGTGACTCGTAAGCTTGCTTCTTCAACCCCTTTCCAAGATCGTGACAGAGTGGGTTACTAGGGCTAATAATCTTCAGTTTTTATGCCATTGCTTTACTGCCACCTCAATGGTTTTTAATGAGTGGGATGACTCGAGTGTCTAGGCTTCTTCGCCATAGAATACGTAAGTCTCGTGACAAGGCTTTTGGCAATTCTTGATGGCTATCGAGTTCTTGGAGCCCAAACTACGACAACTACTAACATCACTTCTATCTTAATTAATACTCTTACTACTATTGCTACTCCTGTTCTCACTACCAACTAATTACTGTTACTAAATACTACTACAACTTACAACTACTACTGACTACACTACTACTACACTACTACAATAAAATAAGAATAAAATAATTATATAATAATAAATAATAATAATAGAATGTTCTTATTCCGTCAAATACATGATACAGTTTATACAGACCATAGCACACTATATATAAAGCACCTGGTTATGTAGAGCATTTCCCGCAACTCGGGGTAATTTTGTCCCCAGGATGCAAACCACACCAGTCGGCTAACACCCAGGTACCTACTTACTGCTAGGTGAACAGTGACAACAGGTATCTTAAGGAAACGCGTACAGTGTTTCCACCCGTACCAGGGGTAGATCCACAGACACTGTGTGTGAGAGCTGAGTGCGCTACCATCCGAGCCGAGAGACACCGTAAATAATACAGAAAATGTTCACGCTTGTAATCGCTCAAGAGTGACAGCTATAAGAGAGAGATATCAAAAATGATGATGGAATAATATCTACGGGTAACATACCTGGTAGTTTAACATCTGCATCAAAGTCAGGTGTGTCGGGATCCACGGCCGGCGTCAGGTAGTCGTCAGGCAGAGGATAGTGAGAGAGGTATCTAGCCTTCCCCTCCACCACACCTGTGGACAACACACACACCTATTAGCGAGCAACACTGCAGAAAGACAAGTATGTAAGGCAGAAAGTAAGTAAAAAAAAGGCTTGGTTTTCATAATTTTTCGTTTTTTTTTTTTTTTTTTTAGTATCTTAAGTTAAAGGAGGGCTTGATCAAGTTACGGGAGAGCTTGATCAAGTTACAGGAGAGCTTGATCAAGTTACAGGAGGGCTTAATCAAGTTACAGGAGAGCTTGATCAAGTACAGGAGGGCTTGATCATTTCAGGAGAGCTTGGATTAATTACAAGAGCTTCATAGTTACAGGAGGGCTTGAATCAAGTTACAGGAAAGCTTAATCAAGTTACAGGAGGGCTTGATCAAGTTACAGGAGGGCTTGATCAAGTTACAGGAGGGCTTAATCAAGTTACAGGAGGGCTTAATCAAGTTACAGGAGGGCTTCATCAAGTTACAGGAGGGTTTATTCAAGTTACAGGAGGGCTTAATCAAGTTACAGGAGGGCTTAATCAAGTTACAGGAGGGCTTAATCAAGTTACAGGAGGGCTTAATCAAGTTACAGGAGGGCTTGATCAAGTTACAGGAGGGTTTAATCAAGTTACAGGAGGGCTTGATCAAGTTACAGGAGGGCTTGATCAAGTTACAGGAGGGCTTAATCAAGTTACAGGAATAGGCATGTAATCACTGGAAATAAATACCAACACCTGTAATGTGACAAAACATAAAACAACTATTATTACTACTACTACAAATACTACTTCTACTACTACTTTGGTACTACTACTACTTCTACTACCACTACTTCTACTACTACTACTTCTACTACCACTACTTCTACTACAACGACTTCTACTATACCACTACTTCTGTCTACTACTACTTCTACTACCCACTACTCTACTTACCACTACTCTACTACTACTAATTCGACTACCACTACTTTCTACTAACTACTACTTCTACTAACACTACTTCTACTACTCTACTTCTACTACCACTACTCTACTACTACTACTTCTACTACCACTACTTCTACTACCACTACTTCTACTACAACTAATTCTACTAACACTACCTTCTACTACCACTACTTCTACGACTACTAACACTCTACTACCACTACTTCTACTAACCACTACTTCTACTAACCACTACTTCTACTACAACTAACTTCTACTACCACTACTTCTACTACCACTACTTCTACTACCACTACTCTACTACTACTACTACTACTACTTACTAACTACTATTCTACTACTACTTCTACTACTACTACTACTACTACTACTACTACTCACTACTACTACATTACTGCTACACTTACTTCTACTACTACTACTACTACTACTACTCACACTACACTTCTACTACTACTACTTCTACTACTACACTCTTCTACTAGCACTACTTCTACTACTACTACTACTACAGCTTCTACTACTACTCTTCTACTACAACTACTCTACTACTAACAACTCTTACTACTACTACTACTTCTACTACTACTAACTACTACTACTACTACTTCTACTACTACTACTTCTACTACTACTACTACTACTACTTCTACTACTACTACTACTATACTCTTCTACTACCACTACTTCTACTACTACTACTACTTACTACTACTTCTACTACTACTTCTACTAACTACTACTACTACACTACTTCTACTACAACTACTCTACTACTACTCACTACTTACTCTCTACTACTACTACTTCTACTACTACTACATCTACTACTACATACTTCTACTACTACTACTACTACTACACTACTACTCATTCTACTACTACTACTACTACTAACTACTACTACTTCTACTACTACTACTACTACTACTACTACTACATCTACTAACTACTACTTCTACTACACTACTATTACTACTCTCTACTACACTACTTCTACTTATCTACACTACTACTTACTACTACTCTACTACACTCTCAACACACTTCTACTAACTATCTCTACACTACTACTACTTCTACTCCACTACTTCTAAATACACTTCAAAACTACTTTCTACTACTACTACACTCTTCTACACTACTACTTCTACATACTACTTCTACTACTACTACTTCTACTACTACTACTACTATACTACTAAACTACTCTACTACTACTACACTAACTTCTACTATACAACTACTACTTCTACTACACTACTTTCTACTAAATACTACTACCTACTTCTACTACTACTAATTCTACTAACTACTTCTACTACTACTCACTTCTACTCACTACTTCTACACTTCTAACTACTACTACTACTTCTACTACACTACTTCTACTATACCTTACACTACTACTACTTCTACTATTCTACTACTTACTACTACTATTCTACTACTACTACTTCTACTACTACTTACTACAAATACTTAAATACTTCTACTACTACATACTTCTACAACTAACTACTTTCTACTACCACTACTTCTACTACTCTACTTCTACTACCCACTACTTCAACAACAAACAACATCTACTACAACTACTTCTACTACTACTAGCATTCTACAACCAACTACTCTACTACTACTACTTCTACTACCCACTACATCAACTACCACTACTTCTACTACTACAACTTCTACAACCACGACTTCTACAACCACTACTACAACAACTTCTACACCACACACTACTTTCAACTACCACTCACTACTTCTACTACTAATACTTCTACTACCACTACTTCTACTACTACTACTTCTACTACCACGACTTCAACTATTACTACATCAACTACCACAACATCTACTACCACAACTTCTACTACAACTACATCTACTACCAACCCACTATCTACGACAACTACTTGTACTAACCACTACTACTATTACTTCTACTACAACACTTCTACTACCACTACTTCTACTACCTCTACATCTTACTACTACTACTTCTCCAAACCACTACTTCTACTACTATCTACTTCTACTACCACTACTACTACCACTACTTCAACTAACTACTAGTGGGGTCTTCTACTACCACTACTACTACTACTACAACTACTTCAACTACCACTAACTTTCTACTACCACTTCTTCTACTTACTAACTACTTTCTACTACCACAACTTCAACTACAATCTACTTCTACTACCACTAACTTCTACTACCACTACTTCTACTAATACTACTTTCTAATACCACACTTCTACTACAAACTACTATCTACTATCACTACTTCTACAACTACCCCTACTTTCTACCTATCACTACTTCAACCACCACTACTTCTAATACTACTACATCTACTACTACTACTTCTACTACCACTACATCTACTATCCTACTACTACTTCTACTACCACTACTTCTACTACTACTACTACTACAACTACTACAGACTTTCTACTACCACTACTTCTACTACCACAACTTCTCAACTACTACTTCTAGGCACTACAAACGACATCAACAACCACTATACTTCTACTTACTACTACTTCTACAGACCGCTACATCTACTACTACTCTTCTACTACTACTACTTCTACTACCACTACTTCTCTACCACTACTTCTACTACTACTACTTCTACTAACTACACTCTACTACCACTACTCTACTACACTACTACTACTACCACTACTTCCTACTACTACTACTTCTACTATTACTACTTCTACTACCACTTCTTCTACAACCCTACAACTCTACTACTACTACATCTACTACCACTACTTCTACTAACCACTAACTTCTACTAACCACACTTCATCAACTACTACTTCTACACTACTACTTTACTACCACTACATCAACTAATACTACTTCTACTACCACTACTACTATCAACATCTACTACTACTCACTTTCAACTACCCCTATCTTCAACTACTACTACATACACCTACAACCTACTTTCAACTAACTACAACTTCTACTACCACTAATCTACTAACAACTACTTCAACAGACCACTACTTCTACATACGCACTCAACGTCTACACTACTACTACTACTCTACAAACCACTACTTCTACTACCACTACTACTACTTCAACTACGACTACTTCGACTACCACTACATCTACTACTACTACTTCTACTACCACTACCTACAAACAACAACTTCTACTACCACCACTTCTACTAACTACTACTTTCTACTACCACTACTTCTACTACTACTACTACATCTACTACCACTACTTCTACTACCACTACTTCTACTATCTACTACTACTACCACCCACTGATCTACACGGACTACTTTACTACACTACTACTACTTCTACTACTACTACTTTCTACTACCACAACTTCTAACTACCACAACTTCTACTACTACTACTTCTACTAAACCACTAACTTCTACTACTACAACGTTCTACACCACTTACTTCTACTACCACTACTTCTACTAATACTACTTTTACTAATCACCACTACAACTACACACTTCTACACTACTACAACTTCTACTACCGACTACTTTCTACTACACTACTTCTACTACCACTACTTCTACCTACTACTACTTCTACTACCACTACTGTCACTACAACTACTTCTACAACCACAACTTTCTACTACCACAACTTCTACTACTACAACTTCTACTACTACTACTTCTACTTACCACTACTTCTACTACAACACTTCTACTATCACTACTTCTAACTACTACTACATTCAAATTTACTTCTACTATCACTACTTCTAACTACCACACCTTCTACAACAAACAACTTCTACAACCTACAACATACACCAACCACTACTTCCTACTACTACAACACACCTACCACAACTTCAACATACAACTACTACAATCTAACAACTACTCCACATCAGCACCCACGAACTCACTACTACCACACATCAACTACAACTACTTACAACAACTACTGACTTCATACAACTACTACTTCTTCCTACACCAACTTACAACTACTACTTCTAACTACTACTACTTTCAACAACTACAACTTCTACTACTACTGCTTCTCCTACTAACTCTAACAACAACTCCTACAACTCCTCCAACTACAACTTCAACAACTACACCTACTCACACACTACACCTACTACTACTACTACTACAACACTGCTTCTACTACTACTACTTTCACTACAACTACTTCTACTACTAATCTTCTACTACCACTACTATCTACTACTACTACATCTACTACTACAACATCTACTACTACTACTTCTACTACCACAACTTCTACTACTACTACTTCTACTACTACTACACACTACTACTTTCAACTACTACTACTTCTACCATCATACTTCTAACTACTCCTACTACAACAAACACTACTACTACTACTACTACAATCTACTACCACACAACCTACTACTACAAACTACTTCTAACCTACCACAAATTTCTCTACTACAACTTTCTACTACCACTACTTACTACACCACAACTTCTACTACTTACTTCTACTACCACTAACATCTCTTACCACAACAAACAACTACTTCAACTCCATCAACAACCACTACTATCAAACTACCACTACATCTACTACTAATACATACTACTACCACTACATCTACTCAACTACATCTACTACTACTACAACTTCAAACAACTAGCTACTACTACTACCACTACTTCAACTACTTCAACTTTTCTACTACCACTACTTCTACTAACCCCTCACTTCTCCAACTCCCAGTCAACTACCACAACTTTCTACAACCACTTACACCAACAACATCCTACTACCACTACTTCTACTACCACAACTACAACACTGACTCACATCAACTACCCCCTACTACTACACTACTTAAACATCAACTACCACTACTTCTACTACTACTACATCATACTACCACTACTTCCTACTACCACAACTTTACTACATACTACACTAACTACTACCAACACTTCTAACTACTACACTTTAACTACCACACTACTATTAACTTCTACTACTACTACTTCTACTACCACACTTCTACTACCTCTACTTCTAATACTACTACTTCTACTACCCCACTTCTACTACTACTACTATCAACTACCACTACAACTACACATCTACTACAACATCCATCTACTACCACTCCTCCAACAACGAACTCAACTACCTACAACCACTACATCTACACCACTACTTCTACTACTACATACAACTACAACCCACACTTCTACAACAACTACTTCACCTACACACTTTCACTACCACTACTACTACTACTCTACTTCAACTTACCACTACTTCTACTACTACCCTTCTACAATCACTACTTCTACAACTACTACTTCACTAACACTACTATCTACCACCACTACTTCTACTACTACTACATCTACTACTACATACTACTTCTACTACCACTACATCTACTACTACTACTTCAACTACCACTACTTCTACTACTACTACATCTACTACACAACTTCTTCTACCACTACTTCTACTACCACTAGTTCTACTACTACTACTTCTGCAACTACAACTTCTACTACCCCACAACTTCTACAACTACTACATCTACTACCACTACTTCTACTACTACTACTTCTACTACCACAACATCTACTACTACTACTATCAACTACTACAACTTCTACTACACTACTGCTAAACTACCACTACTTCTACAACCTCTACTATTCTATTCTACTACTACTACAATCTACTAAAAACCCCCAAAACTACTACTACTACTACTACTACTACCACCACTACATCTACGACTACTACTGTCTACTATTACAACTCTACTACCACTACATTCACTACCACTACTTCTACTACTACTACACTTCTACTACCACTACTTTCTACTACCACACTTCTACTATCTACCACTACTTACTACTACTACTACATCTACAAACAACAACTTCTACACCACTACTACAACTACTACAACTTCTACTAACCACAACTACTACTACATCAACAACTACTACTATCTACAACCACTACTTCTACTACTACTACTTCTACTACTACTACATCTACTACTACAAACATCTACATACCACCTACTTCTACTACTACAACTTCTACTACCACTACTTCAACTACCACTGACTTCTACTACTACTACTTCTACACCACTACTTTCAAACTACCACTACTACTACTTCTACTACGACTAACTTCTACTACCACAACTTCTACTACTACTATCTTCTAACACCCCCTACTTCTACTACTAACATCATCTACTACCAATACTTCTACAACACACTTCTACTACCACAACTTACTACTACTACTAGCATCTACTACCACAACTTCTACTACCACTACTACAACTCTACTACTACTACCACCACATCTACTACCAATTACTACATTATAACAACCACAATAACTACATCAACAACTACAACTTCTACTACCACTAAATCTACTACCACTACTACTACTACAACACCTTCAACTACCACAATCTTCTAACTAAACTACTATCTACTACCACAACTTCTACTACCACCTACTCAACTACACTACAATCTACTACCACTACTACTACTACTTCTCCTACAACTACTTCTACCTAACCCCTACTATCTACTACCCACAACATTCTAACCCCCTAACATCATACTACTACTACAACTACTACCACCACTTCTACTACAACAACTTCTACTAACCACTACTTCACTACCACTACTTCTACTACTACTACTTCTACTACTACTACTTCTAGCTACAACACTTCTACTAACACTACTTCTACTAATACTACTCTACTATCATACTTCTACTACCACTACTTCACTAACTACTTACTTCTACTACACTACATCTCCTACCACTACTTCTACTACTACTACTTCTACTACACACTACTTCACTACTACTACTTCTAATACTACTACTACTTCTACTACCACTACTTCTACTACCACTACTTCTACACAACACATCTACTCCACTACTTCTACACTACTACTTCTACAATCAATACTTCTACTACTACTACTTTCTACTAACACAACTTCTACTACCACTACTTTCTACTACTACTACATCAACTACTACTACTTCTACTACCACTACTTCTACTACTACTACTCTACTACCACTACTTCTACTACTACAACCTTTCTACTACTACTACTCTACTCCACTACTTCTACTACCACTACTTCTACTACTACTACACTTCCACTACCACTACTTTCACTAACTACTACTTCTACTACCACTACTTCTACTTACTACTACTTTCAACAACTATTCTTCTACTACCACTACTTCTACTACCACTCCTTCTACAACCACTACTTCTACTTCTACTAACATCTACTACCACAACTTCTACTACTACTACTTCTACCACCACTACTTCTACTACTACTACTTTCTACTACCACTACTATGCTACTACTACTACTTCTACAACCACTCACTTTCTACTACCACTACTTCTACTACACTACTTTACTACCACTACTACTACTACACTACATCTAACTACTACTACTTTCTACTACTTCAACTTCTACAACACTACTTCTCTACTACTACATCCTACTACCACTAACTAACTAACTACTTCTACTTCTACTACCACGACTTCACTACCCACTACATCTACACTACTACTTCTCTATCACAACTTCTACACCAACTACTTCTACTACTACTCTTCTACTACGACTACATCTACTACCACTACTTCTACAAATTCTACTACCACTACTTCATACTACCTCCTACTTCTACTACCACACTTCTACTACAACTACATCACTACCACTACTTCTACTACCACTACTTCACTACCTACTACTTTCTACAACCACTACTTACTACTACTTCTACTAACACTACTTCCTACTACTACTTCTTCACTCACCACTACTACTACTTCTTTCTACTACCACTACTTCTACTACTAATACTTCTACTATCACTACTTCTACTACCACTACTTCTACTACTACTACTCTACTAAACCACTACTTCAACTACCACTACATCCTAACTACTACTACTTCTACTACCACTACTCTACGACTACTACTTCTACTACCACCTACATCTACAACCACACTTTCTACTACTACACTTCTACTGACCACTACTACTACTACTTTCTACTACCAACTGACTCTACTACACTACTTCTACTACCACTACTACTAAACTCTCTTCTACTACCACTACTTCTACTACTAACAACTTCTACTATCACACACTACTTTCTACAACCAATACTTCTACTATTACTACTTCTACTACTACTACTTCTAACTACCACACTTCTACTACCACTACTTTCCTACTACCACTACTTCTACTACCACTACCTACAACCACTACTTCTACAACTACTACTTCTACTATCACTACTTCTACTACTAACTACTTCTACTATCACACTACTTACAAACTACTTCTACTACTACTACTTCTACTACCACTACTACTACTACTACTACTTCTACTAACCACTTACTTCTACTACTACTACATCTACTACTACTACTTCTACTACCACTACTTCTACTACGTACTACTTCTACTACCACTACTACTACTAACTAACTTCTACACCACTACTTCTACTACCACTACTTCTCTACAACTACTTTCTACTACACTACTTTCACTATCCTACTTTCTACTACAAAATACTTCCCTACTCTCACTACTACTATACTACTACTTCTACTACTACTACTTCTACTAACCACCTACTTCTACTATTACTACAAACTACTACCACAACTTTCTACTACCACTACTTTCTACTACTTAAAACCACACTTCTACTACCACTACTTCGACTACCACTACTTCACTACTTACAAATACTACTACTAACTACTTTCTACTACCACTACTTCCTACTACTACCTACTTTCTACTACCACTACTACTACAACTTTACTTCTTCTACCACTACTTCACTACTACAACTTTCTACACTCCTACTTCTACTACCATACTTTCTAATACCACTACTTCTACTAACCACTACTTTCTACTACTACTACTTCTACTACTACTTACTTCAATACTATCACAACTTCTACTATTTTCTACAAACTTCTACTCTCACTACTACTACTACAACTACATCCACTACTACTACATCACCAACCACTACATCCACTATTACTACAACCACTACATCTACAATACCACTACCATCTACTACTACTACTTCTACAATACCACTACTTCTACTACCACTACATCTAACTACTAGTACTTCACTACTAACTACATCTACAACCCAATCCATCTACAACCACAACTCTACTATCACTACTACTACTACTACTACTTCTAACTCTCACTACTACACTACACTACTTCTACACTACTACTCTACAACCACTCCATCTACAATTACTACTACCACCTACTTCTACTACCACACTACTCTACTACTACTGTCTACACCCACACTTCTACTACCACTACTTCTACTACTACTACATCTACTTACAACACTATCTACTACCACTACATCTACAATCCCACTACTTCTACTACACTACTACTTCTACTACCAACTACATTTCTAACTACCCACTACTTCTACTACTACAACTTCTACTATCTAATACTTCTAACTACTACTACTTCTACTATCACTACTAATACTACTTCTATCTACTATCAACAACAACTACTACTACTACTTCTACTACTATACTATCTTCTACTACCACACTCTACTACTACTACTTCTACTACCACTACTTCTACTATTACTACTAACCCCTACTTCTACAACCACTTACTTCTACTACCACTACTTCTACTACCACAACTTCTACTACTACTACTTCTACTACAACTTCTACTACTACTACTTCTACTACCACAACTTCTTCTACTACTACTTCTAACTACACTAACTTTCTAACTATTACTACTACCATACTTCTACTACCACTACTTCTACTACCACTACTTTCTACTACCACTAACTTCTACAACACTACTCTCTACCCACTACTTCTACCCTAGCTACTTCTACTACCACTACTTCTACTACTACTACTTCTTCTACTACTACTTCTACTACTACTACTTTACTACTTCTACTACCACTACTTTCTACACCACTACTTCTCCTACTACCACTACTTCTACTATCTACTACTTCTACATACTACTTACTTCTACTACTACTACTTCTACTACTACTACTGCTTCAAACTACCACTACTGCTACTACTTACTACTTCAACTTACTACTACTTCTACTACTACTACTTCTACTACCACAACTTTTCCTAACCACTACTTCTCTACTACTACTTCTACTACTACAACTTCTGCAACTACTAACTTCTACTACTACTACTTCTACCACTACTTCTACTACTACTACTACTAGTTTTTTTTTTTTTTCTTCTACTACTACTACTTCTACTACTACTACTCTACTACCACCTACTTCTACTACTACTACTTCTTTCTACTACTACTACTACTACTACTTCTATTACCACTACTTCTACTACACTCTCTACTACTACACTTCTACACTTCTACTACCACTACATCATACTAACTACTACTATTAACTAACTACGAATTCTACTACCACCTACTTCTACTACCACTACTTCTTCTACTACTTCCTTCTACCTACATACGACTTCTACAACTACTACTTCTACACCATACATCTACAACTGACTACTTCAACTACTACTACTTCACAACTACTACTTACTTCCTACCACTACATCTACTACTACAACTTCCTACTACCACATACTTCTACTACTACACGTATACTACTACTACTTCTACAACACTACTTCTACTACTACTACTTCTACTACCACTACATCTACTACACTACTTTCTACTACTACTTCTACTACAACTACTCTACTACTACACTTCTACTAACCACTCCTTCTAACTACTAACAACAGCTACTACTACTACTTCTACTACTACTACATCTACTACCACTACATCTACAACTACTACATCTACTAACTACTACTTCTACTAACAACTACTACTACTACTACTACTACTACTTCCTACTCTACATCTACTACTACATCAACTACTACTACATCTACTACTACGTACTACACTAACTACTAACTACTACTTCTACTACCACTACTTCTACTACTACCAACTACATCTACTACCCCTACTTTCTACTACAAATACTTCTACTACCACTACTTACTACAACTACTACTTCTACTACCACTACTTCTACTACTACTACTCCTACTACTACTACTTCTACTCTTACTACTATCACTTCTACTACTATAATTACCACCATTACTACTACTACTACTACTGTACTACTAGTACTACTATTGTTACTACTACTTGAAGGAAAGGAAGAAGACAATTTAGACTGTGTGCTGTGCCGCACTCAAGCTTGCTGTACTGGCTCGGGTATCAAAGCATTGCTGTGCCGCAAACTCAAGCTTGCTTTACTGGCTTCGTGTATCAAAGCATTGCTGTGCCGCACTCAAGCTTGCTGTACTTGCTCGGGTATCAGAGCACTGATGTGCCTTACTCAAGCTTGCTGTACTGGCTCGGATATCAGAGCACTGCTGTGCCTTACTCAAGCTTGCTGTGCCACACTCAAGCTTGCTGTACTGGCTCGGGTAACAAGGCTTTGCTGTGCTGCACTCAAGCTTGCTGTACTGGCTCGGGTATCAAAGCATTGCTGTGCCGCACTCAAGCTTGCAGTACTGGCTCGGGTAACAAAGCATTGCTGTGCCGCACTCAAGCTTGCTTTACTGGCTCTGGTGTCAAAGCATTGCTGTGCTGCACTGAAGCTTGCTGTACTGGCTCGGGTATCAAATCACTGCTGTGCCTCACTCAAGCTTGCTGTACTGTCTAGGGCATCAGAGCACTGCTGTGCCTTACTCAAGCTTGCTGTACTGTCTAGGGTATCAGAGCACTGCTGTGCCTTACTCATGCTTGCTGTACTGTCTCGGGTATCAAAGCACTGCTGTGCCTTATCAAGCTTGCTGTATGGCTCGGGTATCAAAGCCTGCTGTGGCCTTATCAAGCTTGCTGTACTGTCTCGGGTATCAAAGCACTGCTGTGCCTTACTCAAGCTTGCTGTACTGGCTCGGGTATCAAAGCACTGCTGTGCCTTACTCAAGCTTGCTGTACTGTCTCGGGTATCAGAGCACTGCTGTGCCTTACTCAAGCTTGCTGTACTGTCTCGGGTATCAAAGCACTGCTGTGCCTTACTCAAGCTTGCTGTACTGGCTCGGGTATCAAAGCACTGCTGTGCCTTACTCAAGCTTGCTGTACTGGCTCGGGTATCAAAGCACTGCTGTGCCTTACTCAAGCTTGCTGTACTGTCTCGGGTATCAGAGCACTGCTGTGCCTTACTCAAGCTTGCTGTACTGTCTCGGGTATCAAAGCACTGCTGTGCCTTACTCAAGCTTGCTGTACTGGCTCGGGTATCAAAGCACTGCTGTGCCTTACTCAAGCTTGCTGTACTGGCTCGGGTATCAAAGCACTGCTGTGCCTTACTCAAGCTTGCTGTACTGTCTCGGGTATCAAAGCACTGCTGGGGCCTTACTCCAAGCTTGCTGTACTGGCTGGGTATCAAAGCATGCTGTGCCTTACTCCCAAACTTGCTGAACTGTCTCGGGTTTTCAGAGCACTGCTGTGCCTTATCAAGCTTGCTGTGTCTTCGGGGATCAAAGCACTGCTGTGGCCTTCTCAAGCTTGCTGTAAATGGCTCGGGTATCAAAGCACGCTGTGCTTACTCAATCTTCTTTTACTGGCTCGGGTAAACAAGCACTGCTGTGCCTTATCAAGCTTGCTGTACTGTCTCGGGTATCAAAGCACTGCTGTGCCATCTCAAGCTTTCTTTTAAATGTCCCCGGGTATCAGAGGCACTGCTGTGCCTACCCCAAGCTTGCTGTACGCTCGGGTATCAACACTGCGTGTTTCCTTAACTCAAGCTAGCTGTACTGGCTCGGGTATCAAAAGCACTCTGTGCCTTACATCAAGCTTGCTGTACTGGCTCGGTATCAAAAGCACTGCTGGTGCCTTACTCAAGCTTGCTTTTACTGTCTCGGGTATCCAAAGCAATGCTGTGCCTTTTATCAAGCTTGCTGTACTGTCTCGGGTATCAAAGCACTGCTGTGCCTTACTCAAGCTTGCTGTACTGTCTCGGGTATCAAAGCACTGCTGTGCCTTACTCAAGCTTGCTGTACTGGCTTGGGTATCCAAAGCACTGCTGTGCCTTACTCAAGCTTGCTGTACTGGCTCGGGTATCAAAGCATGCTGTGCCTTACTCAAGCTTGTGTACTGTCTCGGGTATCAGAGCACTGCTGTGCCTTACTCAAGCTTGCTTGTACTGTCTCGGGTAAACAAAGGCACTGCTGTGCCTTACTCAAGCTTGCGTACTGGCTCGGGTATCAAAGCACGCTGTGCCTTACTCAAGCTTGCTGTACTGGCTCGGGTATCAAAGCACTGCTTGTGCCTTACTCAAGCTTGCTGTACTGCTCGGGTATCAAAGCACTGGGTGTGCCTTACTCAAGCTTGCTGTTTCTGCTCGGGTATCAAAGCACTGGGTGTGCCTTACTCAAGCTTGCTGTACTGTCTCGGGTATCAGAGCACTGCTGTGCCCTTACTCAAGCTTGCTGTACTGTCTCGGGTATCAAAAGCACTGCTGTGCCTTACTCAAGCTTTCTGTACTGGCTCGGGTATCAAAGCACTGCTGTGCCTTACTCAAGCTTGCTGTACTGGCTCGGGTATCAAAGCACTGCTGTGCCTTACTCAAGCTTGCTGTACTGTCTCGGGTATCAAAGCACTGCTGGCCTACTCAAGCTTGCTGTACTGTCTCGGGTATCAGAGCACTGCTGTGCCTTACTCAAGCTTGCTGTACTGTCTCGGGTATCAAAGCACTGCTGTGCCTTACTCAAGCTTGCTGTACTGGCTCGGGTATCAAAGCACTGCTGTGCCTTACCCCAAGCTTGCTGTACTGGCTCGGTATCAAAGCACTGCTGTGCCTTTCTCAAGCTTGCTGTTAACTGTCTCGGGTATCAAGCACTGCTGTGCCTTACTCAAGCTTGCTGTACTGTCTCGGGTATCAGAGCACTGCTGTGCCTTACTCAAGCTTGCTGTACTGTCTCGGGTATCAAAGCACTGCTGTGCCTTACTCAAGCTTGCTGTACTGGCTCGGGTATCAAAGCACTGCTGTGCCTTACTCAAGCTTGCTGTACTGGCTCGGGTATCAAAGCACGCGTGCCCTTTCTCAAGCTTGCTGTACTGTCTCGGGTATCAAAGCACTGCTGTGCCTTACTCAAGCTTGCTGTACTGTCTCGGGTATCAAAGCACTGCTGTGCCTTACTCAAGCTTGCGTACTGTCTCGGGGATCAAAGCCTTTCTGTGCCTTACTCAAGCTTGTGTACTGGCTCGGGTATCAAAGCACTGCTGTGCCTTACTCAGCCCTTTCTGTACTGCTCGGGTAATCAAAGCACTGCTGTGCCTTACTCAAGCTTGCTGTACTGCTCGGGTATCAAGCATGCTGTGCCTTACTCAAGCTTGCTGTACTGTCTCGGGTATCAAAGCACTGCTGTGCCTTACTCAAGCTTGCTGTACTGGCTCGGGTATCAAAGCACTGCTGTGCCTTACTCAAGCTTGCTGTACTGGCTCGGGTATCAAAGCACTGCTGTGCCTTACTCAAGCTTGCTGTACTGTCTCGGGTATCAAAGCACTGCTGTGCCTTACTCAAGCTTGCTGTACTGGCTCGGGTATCAAAGCACTGCTGTGCCTTACTCAAGCTTGCTGTACTGGCTCGGGTATCAAAGCACTGCTGTGCCTTACTCAAGCTTGCTGTACTGGCTCGGGTATCAAAGCACTGTCTTTGCCAAGTGTGGGGTCTCAGTTTTCGATAAATTGTGAGTTTTCATGGTCTGCTTTCAATTTTCCTTGCATTCTCAGTTTTGACTATGGTCTCGGATTTTCACCATCCCATTTTGAAGTTTCCACTACATGCTTCAAGTTTTACTGCTCAGTTCATACCATGCTTTCAGTTTCCCCCAGTCGTTTCACTATGTTCTTTCAGTGCTTTCATTTCCCAACCTGCTTCAGTTTCCACCACCCGCTTTTAGTTTCCACCACCCTGCTTCAGTTTCCCCTACCGCTCATTTCCTACCTGCTTCAGTTTCCACTACCGCTTCATTCCACTCCCCGCTTCTTTTTTCCACCACTTCAGTTTCCACACCCTGCTTCAGTTCCACCCGCTTCAAATTTCAACCCTGCTTCAGTTTCCACTACCCTGCTTCAGTTTCCACTACCTGCTTCCCGTTTCCACTACCTGCTTCAGTTTCCACTACCTGCTTCAGTTTCCACTCCATGCTTCGTTTTCCACTACCCTGCTTCAGTTTCCACTACCTGCTTCAGTTTCCACTACCATGCTTCAGTTTCCACTACCCTGCTTCAGTTTCCACTACCATGCTTCAGTTTCCCCCTACCCTGCTTCAGTTTTCCCCTACCATGCTTCAGTTTCCACTACCATGCTTCAGTTTCCACTCCATGCTTCAGTTTCCACTACCTGCTTCAGTTTCACTACCCTGCTTCAGTTTCCACTACCCTTGCTTCAGTTTCCACTACCTTTCTTCTTTCCACAAACCCTGCTTCAGTTTCCATACCATGCTTCAGTTTCCACTACCATGCTTCAGTTTCCACTACCCTTGCCTTTAGTTTTTCCACTACCCTGCTTCAGTTTCCACTACCTGCTTCAGTTTCCACTACCATGCTTCAGTTTCCACTACCATGCTTCAGTTTCCACTACCCTGCTTCAGTTTCCACTTCACTGCTTAAGTTTCCACTACCATGCTTCAGTTTCCACTACCCTGCTTCAGTTTCCACTTCCCAGCTTAAATTTCCCCCTTCACTGCTTAAGTTTCCACTACCATGCTTCAGTTTCCACTACCATGCTTCAGTTTCCACTACCATGCTTCAGTTTCCACTACCCTGCTTCAGTTTCCACTTCACTGCTTAAGTTTCCACTACCATGCTTCAGTTTCCCCTACCTGCTTCGTTTTCCCCCACTTACACCTGCTTCAGTTTTATCCAACTTCACTGCTTTAAATTTCCACTACCATGCTTCAGTTTCCACTACCTGCTTCAGTTTCCACTACCCCATCTTCAGCTTTTTCCCACTAACCCTGCTTCAGTTTCCACTTCCATGCTTAGTTTCCACTACCATGCTTTTAGTTTCCACTACCATGCTTCAGTTTCCACTTACCATGCTTTAAATTCCGTTTCCACTACCAGCTTAAGTTTCCACTACCTGCTTCAGTTTCCACTTCATGCTTAAATTTTTCCACTACCATGCTTCAGTTTCCACTACCTGCTTCAGTTTCCCACTACCCCGCTTCAGTTTCCACTTCACTGCTTAAGTTTCCATACCATGCTTCAGTTTTCCCACCTTAACCAATGCTTCAGTTCCACTACCTGCTTTAGTTTCCACTACCTGCTTCAGTTTCCCACTTCACTGCTTAAATTTCCACTACCATGCTTCAGTTTCCACTACCCTGCTTAAGTTTCCACTACCATGCTTCAGTTTCCACTACCCTGCTCAGTTTCACTACCATGCTTCAGTTTCCACTACCAAAGCTTAAATTTCCACTACCCTGCTTTAGTTTTCCCCTCCCCTGCTTAAGTTTCCACTACCAGCTTCAGTTTCCATACCATGCTTAAGTTTCCACTACCTGCTTAAATTTCCACTACCCCGCTTCAGTTTCCACTACCACTCCTTCAGTTTCCACTACCCCGCTTAAATTTTTCCCCTACCATGCTTCAGTTTCCACTTCTGCTTAGTTTCCACTACCATGCTTCAGTTTCCACTACCCTGCTTCAATTTCCATACCATGCTTCAGTTTCCACTACCATGCTTTAAATTTCCATACCATGTTCAGTTTCCACTTCCTGCTTAAGTTTCCACTACTTCCCTTTCTTCCCAAATTTCCACTACCATGCTTCAGTTTTCCACTAAAACCCCCTGCTAAGTTTCCCCTACCCCGCTTCAGTTTCCACTTCACTGCTTAAGTTTCCACTACCATGCTTCAGTTTCCACTACCCATGCTTAAGTTTCCACTACCCTGCTTCAGTTTCCACTTCACTGCTTAAGTTTCCACTACCATGCTTCAGTTTCCACTACCTGCTTCAGTTTTCCACTGAACCATGCTTCAGTTTCCACTTCCTGCTTAAGTTTTCCCCTACCATGCTTCAGTTTCCATTCATGCTTAAGTTTCCACTACCTGCTTAGTTCCACTACCCTGCTTAAATTTCCACTTCCTGCTTCAGTTTTTCCCCTACCATGCTTTAGTTTCCAATACCCCGCTTAAATTTCCACTAAACCCTGCTTCAGTTTCCACTTCACTGCTTAAGTTTCCACTACCATGCTTCAGTTTTCACTACCATGCTTAAGTTTCCACTTCACCCGCTTAAATTTCCCCTTTCCTGCTTAGTTTCCACTTCCCCTGCTTAAGTTTCCACTACCATGCTTCAGTTCCCACTACCATGCTTCAGTTTCCACTTCCTGCTTTAGTTTCCACTACCCTGCTTCCCGTTTCCACTTCATGCCCTTTAAATTTCCCCTACCATGCTTCAGTTTTCCACTTCCGCTAAGTTCCACTTACCATGCTTAGTTTCCCCTACCCTGCTTCAGTTTTTCCACTTCACTGCTTAAGTTTCCACTACCATGCTTCAGTTTCCACTTACCTGCTTAAAGTTTCCACTACCCTGTTCAGTTTCCCCTTCACTGCTTAAGTTTCCACTACCATGCTTAAATTTCCACCACTTACATGCTTAAGTTTCCACTACCCTGCTTCAGTTTCCACTTCCCTGCTTAGTTTCCACTACCATGCTTAGTTTCACTACCCTGCTTCAGTTTCCACTACCATGCTTCAGTTTCCACTTCCCTGCTTAAATTTCCACTCCATGCTTCAGTTTTCCACTTCCTGCTTAAATTTCCACTACCCTGCTTCAGTTTCCACCCTGCTTAGTTTCCCCTACCCTACCATCCCCCTTTTAGTTTTTCCACTACCTGCTTCAGTTTCCACTTCACTGCTTAAGTTTCCACTACCATGCTTCAGTTTCCACTTCCCTGCTTGTTTCCCCTACCATGCTTCAGTTTCCCCTACCTGCTTAAATTTCCCCCTACCTGCTTAAATTTCCACTACCATGCTTCAGTTTTTCCCCTACCATGCTTAAGTTTCCACTACATGCTTCAGTTTTCCCCTACCCTGCTTCAGTTTCCACTACCCTGCTTCAGTTTCCCCTACCTGCTTCGTTTCCACTACCATGCTTCATGTTTTTCCCCTACCTGCTTCAGTTTTCCACTACCATGCTTCGTTTTCCACTAAACCATGCTTCAGTTTCCACTACCATGCTTTTAGTTTCCACACCCTGCTTCAGTTTCCATACCCCCCTTCAGTTTCCACTACCCTGCTTCAGTTTCCACTACCCTGCTTCAGTTTCCACTACCCTGCTTCAGTTTCCACTACCATGCTTCAGTTTCCACTACCCTGCTTCAGTTTCCACTACCATGCTTCAGTTTCCACTACCATGCTTCAGTTTCCACTACCCTGCTTCAGTTTCCACTACCATGCTTCAGTTTCCACTACCATGCTTCAGTTTCCCCCCACCTGCTTCAGTTTCCACACCCTCCTCAGTTTCCACCACCCTCTTCAGTTTCCCAAAACCACCTTCAGTTTCCACACCCATCTTCAGTTTTTCCCCCACCCACCTTTAGTTTCCACAACCTCTTTAGTTTCCACCTACCATCTTTAGTTTCCACCACCACTTTAGTTTCCACACCCTCTCAGTTTCCCACTACCTCTTCAGTTTCCACACCCTCCTTTAGTTTTCCACACCACTCTCATTTCCACCACCAACTTCAGTTTCCACACCCTTCTCAGTTTCCACCACCCTCTTTAGTTTCCCCCCCCTACCATGCTTCAGTTTCCACCCCAACCCTTTCCCGCTTCATGTTTCCACCACCCTCTTTATTTCCACCACCTTCTCAGTTTTCCCCTCCATCTTTAGTTTCCACCACCCTCCTTTAGTTTCCACCCCCCTACCTCAGTTTCCACCACCCTACCTCAGTTTCCACCACCCTACCTCAGTTTCCAGCACCCTACCTCAGTTTCCACCACCCTACCTCAGTTTCCAGCACCCTACCTCAGTTTCCACCACCCTACCTCAGTTTCCCACCCCAAACCCCAGTTTCCAGCACCCTACCTCAGTTTCCACCACCCTACCTCAGTTTCCACCACCCTACCTCAGTTTCCACCACCCTACCTCAGTTTCCACCACCCTACCTCAGTTTTCCCCCCCCCCTACCCAGTTCCCCCCACCCTACCCATTTTTCCCCCAAAACCCTACCTCAGTTTCCCCCCCTACCTCAGTTTCCACCACCCTACCCATTTTCCCCCAAATACCACCATTTTCCCACCACCCTACCTATTTTTCCCACCCCCCCTACCCATTTTTCCCCCCCCCAAATAATTTTCCAAACCCACCCAAACCTAAATTTTTCCAACCAAACCCTTTCCCTCATTTTCCACCACCCTACCTCAGTTTCCACCCCCCCTACCCATTTTAAACAATTCTTTTTTTCTTTTCCCTATATGTGGTTTCCCAAATTTTCCATTACACTAACAAAACTTAATTTTTCCTCTCCTCCTCCTCATTTTTTTCATGTTTTTCCCAAAGTTTTTTCAAAAGTTTTTTGCGGACCCGTTAGACTCTTTTCATTTCCGTGCTTTTAAAGAAATTTTCTGATGAGATCTCTTTTGGGGAAATGTCTGTTTTTTCAGTTTTTTTTAGATTTAAAAATAATATCTTGGGGGAGGGGAATTTTTTGCTACCCCCCCCAAATTTGGAAAATATTTTATATCAAAAATATTAAGCACAAGGCAGCTATTTTTCAGCATCATTCTCCTTTGCGAATTCACGAACGTTTAGAGGCGGGGAAGATTAGGTTTTTGATGTGTAAGTGCTATTTCCGGGCCCGGGGTCATTATATGACTAAGATCCATTTCGGGAACCCCGTTCTTTTTCCCTTTACAAATTTTTTGCAAACCTAAGTGCTATTTCCCCCTCTCCTTTAAATTTCTTTTTCTCTATCCTCCCATCGGGAGGTACCCTGCTGGAAATTTTATCATTTGATTAAACCCAATTTTGTGATGGCTTTTTTTTTTTGGTGACTTTCGCTTGTTTCATCCCCTTGTGTGTGTGTTACTCCCTGTATGTTTTTTGCATGGGTCGATTCACAGCTCCGGGCCCCGCCTTTTTTTTCGTGGTCGCTATTAGGTCCCCCTCTTTCCCTTTTCCAAGAGTTTCCTTCCCTTCGGTGTGTGTGTGTATTGTATGTGTGTGTGTGTGTGTGGGGTTGTGTGGGGTGTGTGTGTGTGTGTGTGTGTGTGCGTTTGTGTCCCCAAGCGGGATACCCCCTCACACCCTTCCGCTTTTTTGGACCAATATTTTCCCACACGCCTCGATAAAAATTTAAAATTTTTGTCATTTCCCTTTTATCCCCCTTCCCCAGTCACCCTGCCCTGCTACTCCCCCCAACACTTTCCCCTTGCGGGCTGTCCCCGTCACCCTCCCCTGTACGCCCCCATTTCACCCTGCCCTGAAAACTTTTCCCCAGTCACCCTGCCCGGGTTTACTGTCCCCAGTCACCCTTCTTTCTATTCCCCCAGAAACCCTTCCCTTCTATTACCCCAGTCCCCTTCCCTGCTAGTCTCCCATTTTAAACCTTTCCCTGCCATTTTTCCCCCAGTCCCCCTGCTAATCTCCCCCAGTAAACCCTTTTCAATTTTCCCCCAGTCACCCTCCCTTTACTGGGTCTACCCGGGCCACCCCTCCCCTACTATTTCTCCCCAGTCACCCTCCTACTAGTATCCCCTTTCCATCTCCCCCCCAAACCTTTTCCCTAACAACCACCTCTCCCTTTCTTCCATTTTCCCTTTCAGGGCCCCTTTCCCTTTTCTGCCCTCCCCCTCCCACCCCCCCCTGCCCCCTATCCCCCCCCGGGGGGCCCAGCAACCAAGCCCCTCCCTTTCTACCCCTTTGGTCACCTTTCCCCTGCCATCTCCCCCTCCCGCTGGGCCCAGAAAACCCAAACCCCAAAACTTCTCCCCCTTGCCACCAAAAACCCTGCCACTGGCCCCAAGAAACCCCAAGCCCTGCCCATCTTCCCCTGCCCCATACCCTGCCACTGGGCCCCAGAAACCCAAAGCCCTCCCCCTTTTTTCCCCTGCCACCAAACCCTTTCCACGGGCCCGCAACCAACCCCCCCTTTTCACTACCCCTGCCCACCAAAACCCTTTCCACTGGGCCCAGAAACCCAAACCCTCCCCATATCCCCCTCCACCCCCCCCCTTCCATGGGACCCACCCAACCACCTTTGCCATCTCCCCCGCCACCAAAACCCTGCCAAAAGGGCCCAGCAACCAACCCCCTGCCATCTCCCCCTGCCCCCCTTCCCTTCCCATCTACCCCCTCCCCACCTTACCCTGCCATCTCCCCCTTCCCATCTCCCCTGCCCCCTTTACCCTGCCATCTCCCCCGGGCCCCCCATCCCCCTGCCATTTTCCCCCTGCCACCTTACCCTTCCATCTACCCCTGGCCACCTTCCCCTGCCATTTACCCCTGCCACCAAACCCCTTCCATCTCCCCCGCCACCTTTAACCCTTGCCCCCATACCCCCCTTTAAACCCCTGCCACCATCCCCTGCCTTTAAACCCCTGCCCCCCATACCCCCTGCCTTCTACCCCTTTTCCATCTACCCCTCCCAACCTTACCCCCCAAAAAACCCCTGCCCCCTTTACCCTGCCATCTCCCCCCCCGGGCCCCCCCCCTTCCCCCTTCCCATCTCCCCCTTTCCCCACCTTACCCTGCCTTCCCCTGCCCCCAAAACCCTTCCATCTCCCCTGTCACCTACCCGGGCCATTACCCCTGCCACCTTAACCTTTGCCATTCCCCCTCCCCCCCCAAAAACCCTTCCATCCCCCCTTTCCCCCAAATTCCCTTTCCCCTCTACCCCTTCCATCTCCCCCTGCCCCCTTTAAACCCGGCCTTTCTACCCTGCCACCAAAAACCCTGCCATCAAACCCCGGGCCACCTACCCTTCCCATCTACCCCTGCCACCTTTCCCTTTGGCCATTTACCCTGCCACCAAAACCCTGCCATCTACCCCTGCCCCCAAACCCTTCCATCTACCCCTGCCACCATACCCTGCCATCTACCCTGCCCCCCCTTACCCTGCCCCCCATACCCTGCCATTCCCCCTGCCAAAATCCCCTCCCACCATACCCCCCCATTTTACCCTGCCCCCCCATACCCTCCAAAAATTTGTGTTCTATTTTCAAAAAATTTTTTTTCAAAATTTTTGGAAACTGTTTTTAATTTTTTTCAACACAAAAAACAAGTCAACTAATCCTGAAGGGGAAACCCATATCTTCCAGCCCCCCTGGCAGGGGACACTTTCCCCCTCCTGCTGGGGCCGGGGACTTGTCCCCACCCTGCAAAACCAAACTTTTTTCCCCCAGCCTGCAAAACCGGCTGGTCCCCCGGGCTCAAACGGGAAACATTATTTTTCCGCTGGGACAAGTAAAAAAATTTACCCAGGCCCCCGGGGAAACACACAAAAGGGGTTAAATCACCCCCGGGGGAAAATTTTTACCACTTTCGCGCCAAAAACTCCCAAACCATATAAATTGCCGGGGAAGTGTTCAGCCAGGCAAATCCCTCACCTTTCCCTCATTATTAATATATTTTTGTGAAATGAAAAACCCATCTGGGGTCATTTAGAGCAACGACAACCCAAAGGCCTTGATAATTCGTTGGCCGGGTCGCCAGGCAAAAACATCCCCCTCCACAACCCCAGCTTGAAAAAACCAAAGGGCATTTTAAAGGGACTCCTTGAAAAATCCGGGTTTTTTATTTTCCAGTAAAACTATTGGTCTGCAAAATTAATACTTGGTTTCAGGCCCGCTTGCAGGAACTTTTAATTGCGTTTCCCTTTCGAGAATTTGGCTTCTTTTTCCCCGGCAAAAAAAATTTTTTTTTTGGGTTTTTTTCGAGGAAGGTGAAAGTGTTGTGGGTTTTTTAATGTTTTTCCCTCTACCTTCACTTAAAACACCCTTTTTGGTTTTGTTTTTGTTATAAATTGTAATTGCCCCTAAATCCAAGAGCCTTTTCCCCTATTTTGTGGGAAATTTTTTAAATAAATTTATATTTTCTTACAAAAATCTTTCTCTCCCGGTAAGTTTTTTTATTAGGCAGATTAGATAATTTACTTTAAATTAATCCCTGGGGGGGGTTTAAATTTTAACTTTTTTTGGAAAATATCAAATATTTTTTCTTATCTGACCTCAGCTACTTTTACTTAGTTGTGAGTTATTAATTTAGGCCCTCGGGCTTTATTTGAAGAAAATTTTTTTAATTTCATCCATTCTATGATTTGACAAAATCTTGTAAACCTATATTATTTGCAAATCTGCTTTATTCACTTCTTAAAGTTTGAAATGTTTTGCACTATAAAGGTGGAGTTTTTCTCAGTTACCTTCAGGGAAACATTGGGCCCCCTATAAAGGGAAACGTTTTATACAGTCACCCCCTTTGTGCAAGCCCTTCTTTAAAAGGGGTAATACCACAAACTGGTACGAGGTTCCGTCATTTTTTTAAATGGGAAAACCCCTTGCACCCTTTTTCAGAAAATTAAAAAATTTTTTCTTTTCCAATTTTTTTGGTAGTGCAAAATTTTCGGAGACTTGTTAAGGGTGGGGCGTCCCTAAAAATTTGCCCCTCAAAATATGGGCTCAAATTTATAAACCCTGCCTCAACGTCCATCAAAAAATTTTCCCCAGTGAAAATCAAAAACTTGTCTCAGCTCGGCTCAACACGGGCCCCCTACGTTTCTTAACTCCCTCCCCAACCCCGTTTGAAAAGGGGTTTCTTTTAGCACGTGCCTGAAGTACAGAAAATTTTGTAATGATTCTTTGGCGGAAAAAACTTATTTTTTTAAAACCCCCTATTTGGGAGAGCATAGACTAGATTGAAACACGTTGGGTGTTCGAGGAGCGGCAGTGCTTTCGGTGGACAATGTCAACAAAAAACACGCGTTAAAGGGGCTCTGCTTTTATTGCAGGGGATTCATTTTTTAAGACTGAAAACACTTAAAAAAAAATTTAAAACACATGTGCAAAATCTGGGTATCTTTTTTGTAGGGCGTTTCGCCCTCCAGATGTTGCAAAGTGTTTAACTTTTATCGTGTCGGGATTGTATACTTTCTTGCAAAAAATAAGAAACTTGTTTCAATATTTAAAATCTTTAATGTGGTAGGTTTTTAAGGGCCCGCCTGAAATTTTCCCCCGGTTTTAAAAAAAAAACCCGAAAAAACGGTGGAAGACAAGATTCGGGGGAATCAGGTTGGGACTGGTGAAAATCATTTACAAAATTTTCGGTTTTCCTTTTAAAACCAAATTTTCGTTCATTTTTTCTACTGGCATTTCGTGTGTTAAGTTTTGAATCACTAAATTACCCTCTAAACCTCATTTTGGGGTTTTAATTTTGAAATTGTTCGGGGGGGTTTGGGTTTACAAAATATACATTATTTTTTTTTAAGGCTAAAGGGAGGTGGGGTGGGGGGTAGGCTAAATTTGCAACCCAAGTTAGATAAAAAGAGTTTCCCAAAATAGTCTAACCCCAAACACACCCAATCCAAAAACCCCAAAAAAACAAAGCCCCCTATGTAACCCAAACCCATCATCAACCTAAACATTTCCTATGCCCTAACATAATTTTTGCACGGGTTAAAGGTAAGTTTGGGTTACCCAATACATCAAAGCAAATCCATACTTTAAACCTTTACCATACTTAACGTAATTTTTAAATCCCCCCCCCATTTTTTTTCCCGAAAACACATGGAAACCCCTTTAATATTTCCCACTAGTTTTTTGAAGCTTCCTTAAAAATATAGATTATCCAGAGTGCTGCCCATGTCTTAATTTTATCTCACCTAAACCCCCCCTTTAAACCCTTTAAAAACCCTTAAAAATTTCCTTTCCTAAACCCAACCTAAAACCCAACCTAAACCCAACCATCCCCTTAACCTTTCCTTACCTTTCCTTAAACCCAACCTAAACCCAACCAAAACCCTTCCTTAAACCTTTCCTTCCTTAAAATACCTTCCCAACCAAACCAAAACCCAACCCCCAAAACCTTAAACCTTTCCTTTCCTTAAACCCAACCTTTAAAACCAAAACCAAAAACCCAACCCCCCAAAACCCAAAACCCAAACCAAAAAAACCAAACCACCCTTTCCCAAAAACCACCCAAAAACCAACCCCCCCCAACCCCCCCAAACCCCCCCCCAACCCAAAACCCAACCTAACCCAAACCCAACCCTTCCCAAAACCCAAACCACCTTACCTAACCTTAAACCCTTTCCTTTTCCCTTTTTCCCAACCCCCCTTACCTAACCTAAAACCTTTAAACCCAACCAACCTAACCCTTTCCTTTCCTTACCTTTCCTTACCTTAAACCCTTTCCAAACCAAACCCAACCTAAAAACCCCAACCCAACCAACCCAAAAACCCAAATTCCTTAAACCTTTTTCCCTTTCCAAACCCAAAACCTTAAACCTTTCCTAACCTAACTAACCCAAACCCTTTCCTTTCCCTTTCCCTTCCTAACCAAACCTTTTCCTTACCTTTCCTTTCCTTACCTTACCCAACCAAACCCAAACCCAAACCAAAACCCAAAACCCAAAACCTTTTCCAAACCCCCCTTTCCCTTTCCTTTCCTTACCCACCTAAACCCAAAAATTTTCCTTTAACCCTTTCCATCCCAAACCAATTTCCAAAAAAACCTTAACCCTTACCTAAACTAAAACCCAAACCAAAACCCAACCAAAAAATTTAAACCTTTAACCTTTTTCCCCCCCCCTAACCCCAAAATACCCCCTTCCCCTTCCCCTTTCCTTTCCTTACCCAACCCCTTTCCTTTTCCTTTCCTTTAAAAATAAACCTTTTAAAAAACCAACCCTTTCCCACCACCCCTTTCCTTACCTTACCTTTCCTAACCCAACCCCCTAACCTTAAAACCCCCCCCCTTACCACCCCTAAAAACCCAAACCCCAACCCAAAACCCTTTCCAAACCCTTTCCTTAACCCAACCCAACCCAACCTAACCTAACCTAACCATTCCCTTTCCCTTTCCAAACCTTTCCCAACTTTTAAACCTAAAACCCAACCTAACCTTTTCCCCAAACCCAACCCTTTCCTTACCTTACCCTTTCCTTACCTTTTAAACCCAACCCCAAACCCCCTTTCTCCTTACCCTTTCCTTACCTTTCCTTCCTTACCTTAAAATTTCCTTAAAATTTCCCCCAAAAACCCAAACCCAAACCCAAACCCAAATTACCCCTTTCCTAACCTAACCTAAACCTTAACCCATTAAACCCTTTTCCCTTTCCTAAACCCAACCTTTTTCCCCAATTAAATTTCCCCCTTTAAAAATTTCCCCTAAAAATTTAAACCCTTTTTTTACCTTTTAATTCTAAAAAAGGGAATCTAAAAAAACCCAAAAAATTTTTGTTTGGAATGTGCTTTTTTTAAATTTTACTTTTACCGACCCAAAAAAATTTAAAAAATTTTACCCTTGGAAAAAGGTTAAGGGGTTAAAAAATGTTGTTTAAATTTTGTAAAAGGAAATTAAAATTTTAAAATTTCCCGGGGGAAATAAAAAGAAAAAATTTAATTTTAAACTGAAAGAAACTTTTGGACAAAAACAATAAATTTCTTTAACCGGTTTTAAAAAAATTTTTTAAAAAAGGAAGGGGTGGGGCCCACAGGCCCCCCCCAAAAACCTTAAAAAAAACTTTAAAAATTACCCCAAATCTTAAAACCCCCACTTTTAACCCCAAATACCAAAAATTCAACCCCTTCAATTTAAAAAATTTTACCCCCCTTTACCACCCAAACTTCCCCAAACCCCAAAATTTCCAACCCCAAAACTTTCCCCCCCCCAACATTTCCACCCCAAAATTTTCCCCCCCAAAAACCCAACAAAATTTCCCAACCCCCAAAACTTTCAAACCCCAAAACTTTCCAACCCCCAAAAACTTTTTTTAAACCCCAAAACTTTCCACCCCAAAATTTTTCCCCCCAACACTTTTAAAACCCCAAAAATTTTTAACCAACACCCTTTTTCCCCCAAAAATTTCCACCCAACATTTTTTTACCCAAAACTTTCCCCCCAACATTTCCACCCCAAAATTTCCAACCCCCCACTTTCAAACCCCAAAAATTTCCACCCAACACCCTTTTTTCCCAAAAACTTTCCACCCCAAAATTTCCACCCAACACTTTCCACCCCCAAATTTTTCCCCCCAAAACCCCCTTTTCCCCCCCTTTAACCCCCTTTTCCACCCAACAGTTTTCCCCCCAAAAACTTTCCCCCCCAACATTTTCCACCCAACACTTTCCCCCAACACTTTCCCCCCCCAAAAACTTTCCACCCCAAAATTTCCACCCCAAAATTTCCCCCCAACATTTCCACCCCAAAACTTTCCACCCAACAGTTTCCACCCAAACATTTTTTAAACCCAAAAATTTTCCCCCCCCCAAAAAAACCCTTTCCCCCCCAACATTTCCACCCAACAGTTTCCACCCAACCTTCCCCCCCAACATTTTTCCCCCCAACATTTTCCACCCAACACTTTCCCCCAAAAACTTTCCCCCCAACATTTCCACCCAACACCCCTTTCCCAAACCCCAAAACTTTTTCCCCCCCCAACACTTTCCAAACCCCAAAACTTTCCACCAAACATTTCCCCCCCCAAACTTTTCCCAAAACCCCAAAACTTTCCCCCAAAAACTTTCCCCCCAACATTTTTTCCCCCAACAGTTTCCAAACCCCCCACTTTCCAAACCCAACACTTTCCCCCCAAAAATTTCCCACCAAAAAATTTCCCCCCAAACATCCCTTTACCCCAACAGTTTTCCAACCCCAAAACCCCTTTCCACCCAAAACTTTTCCCAAACCCAAAAATTTCCCCCCAACAATTTCCCCCCAACACTTTTTCCACCAACCCCTTTCCACCCAACCTTTCCCCCCCAACACTTTTCCAAACCCCAAAAGTTTCCAAACCCCAAAATTTTCCCCCAACACTTTCCCCCTTCCCCCAAAACTTTCCACCCAAAAATTTTCCCCCCCAAAAAATTTCCACCCAACATTTTCCCCCCAACAATTTCCACCCCAAAAAAACTTTTCCCCCCAACACTTTTTAAACCCCAAAAATTTTCCCGCCCCAAAATTTCCCCCCCCAAAACTTTCCACCCACTTTCCACCCAAACCCCTTTCCACCCCAAAACTTTCCACCCAAAATTTTTCCCCCCAAAAAATTTCCCAAACCAAAACTTTCCCCCCCAAAATTTCCACCCCAACCCCTTCCAAACCCAAAACAGTTTCCCCCAACACTTTCCAAACCCCAAAATTTCCACCCAACACTTTCCACCCAACACTTTCCACCCAACACTTTTCAACCCCAAAACTTTCCACCCAACACTTTCCCCCCCCAAAACTTTTTCCCCCCCATTTAAACCCCCTTTCCAACCCCAAAACTTTCCACCCAAAAATTTTTCCCCCCAACACTTTCCACCCAACACTTTAAACCCCAAAACTTTTCCCCCCCAACTTTTTCCCACCCAACATTTCCACCCAAACCCTTCCACCCAACACTTTCCACCAAAAATTTCCACCCCAAAACCTTTCCCCCAACACTTTCCAAACCCCAACCCCTTTCCCCCCAACCTTTTCCCCCCAAACTTTCCCACCCAACATTTTCCCCCAACATTTTTACCCAACATTTCCAAAAAAAACTTTTTCCCCCCAAATTTCCCCCCCAACACTTTTTCCCCCCAACACTTTCCCCCCCCCAACCCCCCCTTTTCCACCCAACCTTTCCCCCCCAACACTTTCCCACCCAAAAACCCTTTTCCAACCCCAAAACTTTTTCCCCCCAACACTTTCCACCCCAAAACTTTCCACCCAACACTTTCCACCCCCCCACTTTTCCCCCCAAAACTTTCCCCCCAAACCCCACTTTCCACCCAACATTTCCCCCCAAAAACTTTTTACCCAACACTTTCCCCCCCAATTTTCCCCCCCCAAAACCTTTTCCCCCCAAACTTTTTTCCCAACACCCTTTCCCCCCCCAAACTTTTTACCCCAAAACTTCCACCCCAAAATTTCCCCCCCCAACCCCTTTTTTAAACCCCAAAACTTTCCAACCCCAAAACTTTTCCCCCAACACTTTTTAAACCCAAAAAATTTCCCAAAACCCCCATTTCCACCCCAAAAACTTTCCCCCCAACCCTTTCCCCAAACCCCCCCACTTTCCCCCCAACATTTCCACCCAACATTTCCCCCAACATTTTAACCCCAAAACTTTCCCCCCCCAACCTTTCCACCCAACACTTTTCCCCCCCAAAAACTTTTCCCCCCAACACTTTTTCCCCCCAACACTTTCCCCCCCAACAGTTTCCAACCCCAAAAATTCCCCCAACATTTTTCCCCCCAAAAACTTTCCACCCAACACTTTCCCCCCAAAAAATTTTTACCCAACTTTCCACCCCAAAACTTTCCACCCAAAACTTTCCACCCAACTTTTTCCACTCAACACTCCCCACCCAAACATTCCCCACCCAAACACTCCCGACCCACCACTTTCCACCAACAATCTCCACCCAACACACCCACCCAATCCCTCTCCACCCAACATTCCCCACCCAAACACTCCCCCACCCAACACTCCCACCCACACTCCCCACCCAATACTCTCCACCCAACAATACCACCCAACATCCCCACCCAACAGTCCCCACCAACCCACTCCCCACCCAATCTCTCCACCCAACAATCTCCACCCAAACCCACACTCCCACCCACTACTCTCCACCCAAACACTCCCCACCCAACACTCCCCACCCAACACTCCCACCCCAACACTCTCCCACCCAATAACTTCCACCCAACAAAAATCCACCCAACACTCCC
Source organism: Cherax quadricarinatus (assembly GCF_026875155.1). Classification (NCBI taxonomy): domain Eukaryota; kingdom Metazoa; phylum Arthropoda; class Malacostraca; order Decapoda; family Parastacidae; genus Cherax; species Cherax quadricarinatus. The sequence continues at coordinate 41,628,407 of NC_069424.1, forward strand.
CACCCAACACTCCCCACCCAACACTCCCCACCCAATACTCTCCACCCAACAGCCCCTCCACCCAACACTCCCCACCCAATACTCTCCACCCAACAATCCCACCCAACACTCCCCACCCAATACTCTCCACTCATCATCCCACCAACACTCCCACCCAACACTCCCAACACAACATCACCCCACCCAACACTCCCCACCCAAACACTCCCCACCCACACCCATTGTCTTCAACTCAATGCAATGTCAGCTATGGTCTGTGTAAATTGTATCATGCACTTGTAGAAATAAAGATCATCATAATTTATTATTATTATTATTATTATTATTATTATTATTATTATTATTATTATTATTATTCAATGCATTTGTGTCTTGTACCGTCCTTACGGTATTTTATACCACTTCTCTCCTGATGTTAAACATGTGACTGCCTCAGTATCGACGTACCATACACCAGTGTCTCACTGCCTCATTAACAGTGTCCCATACACAGCCAGTAACGACGTACCATACACCAGGTGTCTCACTGCCTCATTAACAGTGTCCCACACACAGCCAGTAACGACGTACCATACACCAGTGTCTCACTGCTTCATTAACAGTGTCCCACACACAGCCAGTAACGACGTACCATACACCAGGTGTCTCACTGCCTCATTAACAGTGTCCCACACACAGCCAGTAACGACGTACCATACACCAGTGTCTCACTGCCTCATTAACAGTGTCCCACACACAGCCAGTAACGACGTACCATACACCAGTGTCTCACTGCCTCATTAACAGTGTCCCACACACAACCAGTAACGACGTACCATACACCAATGTCTCACTGCCTCATTAACAGTGTCCCACACACAACGAGTAACGACGTACCATACACCAGGTGTCTCACTGCCTCATTAACAGTGTCCCACACACAGCCAGTAACGACGTACCATACACCAGGTGTCTCACTGCCTCATTAACAGTGTCCCACACACAACCAGTAACGACGTACCATACACCAGGTGTCTCACTGCCTCATTAACAGTGTCCCACACACAGCCAGTAACGACGTACCATACACCAGGTGTCTCACTGCCTCATTAACAGTGTCCCACACACAACGAGTAACGACGTACCATACACCAGGTGTCTCACTGCCTCATTAACAGTGTCCCACACACAACGAGTAACGACGTACCATACACCAGGTGTCTCACTGCCTCATTAACAGTGTCCCACACACAGCCAGTAACGACGTACCATACACCAGGTGTCTCACTGCCTCATTAACAGTGTCCCACACACAACGAGTAACGACGTACCATACACCAGGTGTCTCACTGCCTCATTAACAGTGTCCCACACACAACCCTAGTAACGACCGTACCATACCCAGGTGTCTCACTGCTCATTAACAGTGTCCCACACCACAACTAGTAACGACGTACCATAACACCAGGTGTCTCACTGCCTCATTAACAGTGTCCCACACACAACGAGTAACGACGTACCATACACCAGGTGTCTAAACTGCCTCATTAACAGTGTCCCACACACACCAGTAACGACGTACCATACACCAGGTGTCTCACTGCCTCATTAACAGTGTCCCACACACAACGAGTAACGACGTACCATACACCAGGTGTCTCACTGCCTCATTAACAGTGTCCCACACACAACCAGTAACGACGTACCATACACCAGGTGTCTCACTGCCTCATTAACAGTGTCCCACACACAACTAGTAACGACGTACCATACACGAGGTGTCTCACTGCCTCATTAACAGTGTCTCACACTCAACTAGTAACGACGTACCATACACCAGGTGTCTCACTGCCTCATTAACAGTGTCCCACACACAGCCAGTAACGACGTACCATACACCAGTGTTTCACTGCCTCTTTAAAACAGTGTCCCACACACAGCCAGTAACGACGTACCATACACCAGGTGTCTCACTGCCTCATTAACAGTGTCCCACACACAACTAGTAACGACGTACCATACACCAGGTGTCTCACTGCTCATTAACAGTGTCCCACACACAACCAGAAAACGACGTACCATACACCAGGTGTCTCACTGCCTCATTAACAGTGTCCCACACACAACTAGTAACGACGTACCATACACCAGGTGTCTCACTGCCTCATTAACCCAGTGTCTCACACTCAAACTAGTAACGGGACGTACCATACACCAGGTGTCTCACTCCCTTTCATTAACAGTGTCCCCACACACAGCCAGTAACGACGTACCATACACCAGGTGTTTCACTGCCTCATTAACAGTGTCCCACACACAGCCAGTAACGACGTACCATACACCAGGTGTTTCACTGCCTCATTAACAGTGTCCCACACACAACTAGTAACGACGTACCATACACCAGTGTCTCACTGCTTCATTAACAGTGTCCCACACACAGCCAGTAACGACGTACCATACACCAGGTGTCTCACTGCCTCATTAACAGTGTCCCACACACAGCCAGTAACGACGTACCATACACCAGTGTCTCACTGCCTCATTAACAGTGTCCCACACACAGCCAGTAACGACGTACCATACACCAGGTGTCTCACTGCCTCATTAACAGTGTCCCCCACACAGCCAGTAACGACGTACCATACACCAGGTGTCTCACTGCCTCATTAACAGTGTCCCACACACAACTAGTAACGACGTACCATACACCAGGTGTCTCACTGCCTCATTAACAGTGTCCCACACACAACTAGTAACGACGTACCATACACCAGTGTCTCACTGCCTCATTAACAGCGTCCCACACACAACCAGTAACGACGTACCATACACCAGTGTCTCACTGCCTCATTAACAGTGTCCCACACACAACCAGTAACGACGTACCATACACCAGGTGTCTCACTGCCTCATTAACAGTGTCCCACACACAACTAGTAACGACGTACCATACACCAGTGTCTCACTGCCTCATTAACAGCGTCCCACACACAGCCAGTAACGACGTACCATACACCAGGTGTCTCACTGCCTCATTAACAGTGTCCCACACACAACCAGTAACGACGTACCATACACCAGGTGTCTCACTGCTTCATTAACAGTGTCCCCCACACAACCAGTAACGACGTACCATACACCAGGTGTCTCACTGCCTCATTAACAGTGTCCCACACACAACTGAAATCAAAAGTGCGTCGCCAGTGAAAATTCTCTGCCCTATTGTGAGCGAGATGTAAACAAACTTCACGGTCGCTGCTTTGTGCAAATTGAATAGCCGAGGCGTGTGGAGTGTGGAGTGATGGAGGGGTGAGTGGAGGAAGTGAGATGGAGGGGGAAGAGAAATGAGAGTTGTGAAAAAGGGGCAGGTGGAAGAGGGATGAATGGGAGGTAAGATGGTGGGGAAGAGAAGCGGGAGTTGTGAAAAAGGTGGAAGGGGGTGAATGGGATGTGGGGAGCTTAGGAAGAGAGGAGAGGTGTGAAGGGGAAAATTCGTTAAATAAGAGTGGAGGAGTGAATGAATGGTGGAGGAAGTATGACTGGTAGTATGACTGTTCTGAAAGGGGTGTGTGAGCTGTTTCCTTTATCCCCCCCCCCTTTCTCCCCTTCTCTTTCTCCACTCCCTTCCCCCCTTCTCTTTCTCCACTCAACGGGAGTCAGCAAAGGACTCTTGCTGACGAATGAACGTTACTTGGCTTTCTGTTCTCATCAAGTCTGTAAATAAAGAGTTCCAAGTTAGGGATTTAATTTAATATTGACAAGAGTTCTACTCTTGTTGGGATTTTAATTTGTTTAACCGGACCTGATTATACTTATGGCATTAACGTAATGTTCCTGGTCATCACCATTTCTTTTAAACGCTTTCAGTCTATCATGTGAGTGACTTCTTGTTCGGTTTATAATTTTTGTTTCGTCTCAACGTTGCTGTATGTTTCGAGTCACCTGGCAGAAGCAAGACGAGAAGAGCTAGGCATATATCAGAAACGTGATAATTCTTCATTGTGGGAAGTCTGCTGTTCCTCCACCTTCGGAGAAGTCTGCTGTTCCTCCACCTTCGGAGAAGTCTGCTGTTCCTCCACCTTCGGAGAAGTCTGCTGTTTCTCCACCTTCGGAGAAGTCTGCTGTTCCTCCACCTTCGAAGAAGTCTGCTGTTCCTCCACCTTCGGAGAAGTCTGCTGTTCCTCCACCTTCGGAGAAGTCTGCTGTTCTTCTACCTTTGCGCAGGTCAACGGTGTCTTCAAAAATCTCCATTTTAAGAACTCTGCTTTTCTTATACCACCTGGACTGTGCTACTGTATCTACAACCTCCTTCGTGTAGGGAACTTTCCATTTTCTCTATGCATCTATTGCCGATTTCCAGTTATCTACTACGGCTAGCAGCCACACCCCATTAATTATGTAAAGTAAAAGGACACAAGTGCAACTATTGTGACATTTTATAGTGGCAACGTTTCGCTCTCCAGGAGCTTTGTCAAGCGTTATGGCTTGACAAAGCTCCTGGAGACCGAAACGTTGCCACAATAAAATGTCACATTAGTTGCACTTGTGTCCTTTTACTTTACATGTTATCGGTAATTCTACCAACATATACACAACTCATTAATTATGCCGCTATCGGTGTATCTTCACAAGCGTTAGTACCTTCTGGAGCTGGACTTCACAAGTCACAGCACCAGCGTCCACAGAATGCTACAAACGGCTCCTCGCTCCACTCCAGCGATCTCTGAGCGCCCTGCCAATAACACCAGAAGAATCGAATCGGAAGACCCTCATTCCGATATTTGTACATATAAACATACCTCATTTGATGTATTTATTTAATTTTCCCGTGATTTTTTTCAGTTAGGATGAGTTCATATTGAATTATTTTATATTTTTTATGAGAGATTTGTTTATATTTAATAATAAAAAATTCTTATTCTGATATAATTAATATTTTCTTCTCATAAAGAGGTGGTGGTCCTCTTAAACGCTCTTTGAGGAGGAGGTGGTCCTCTTAAACGCTCTTTGAGGAGGAGGTGGTCCTCTTAAACGCTCTTTGAGGAGGAGGTGGTCCTCTTAAACGCTCTTTGAGGAGGAGGGGTCCTCTTAAAACGCTCTTGAGGAGGAGGTGGTCCTCTTAAACGCTCTTTGAGGAGGAGGTGGTCCTCTTAAACGCTCTTTGAGGAGGAGGTGGTCCTCTTAAACGCTCTTTGAGGAGGAGGTGGTCCTCTTAAACGCTCTTTGAGGAGGAGGTGGTCCTCTTAAACGCTCTTAGAGGAGAAGGTGGTCCTCTTAAACGCTCTTAGAGGAGAAGGTGGTCCTCTTAAACGCTCTTAGAGGAGGAGGTGGTCCTCTTAAACGCTCTTAGAGGAGGAGGTGGTCCTCTTAAACGCTCTTTGAGGAGGAGGTGGTCCTCTTAAACGCTCTTAGAGGAGGAGGTGGTCCTCTTAAACGCTCTTAGAGGAGGAGGTGGTCCTCTTAAACGCTCTTAGAGGAGGAGGTGGTCCTCTTAAACGCTCTTAGAGGAGGAGGTGGTCCTCTTAAACGCTCTTAGAGAGGAGGTGGTCCTCTTAAACGCTCTTAGAGGAGGAGGTGGTCCTCTTAAACGCTCTTTGAGGAGGAGGTGGTCCTCTTAAACGCTCTTAGAGGAGGAGGTGGTCCTCTTAAACGCTCTTAGAGGAGGAGGTGATCCTCTTAAACGCTCTTAGAGGAGGAGGTGGTCCTCTTAAACGCTCTTAGAGGAGGAGGTGGTCCTCTTAAACGCTCTTAGAGGAGGAGGTGGTCCCTCTAAACGCTCTTAGAGGAGGAGGTGATCCTCTTAAACGCCCTTTGAGGAGGAGGTGGTCCTCTTAAACGCCCTTTGAGGAGGAGGTGGTCCTCTTAAACGCCCTTTGAGGAGGAGGTGGTCCTCTTAAACGCCCTTTGAGGGTCTGAAGAGGCTCTTACACCTTCACAAGAGGTGGGATGGAAGGTGAGAAGTATTAAGGTTTAGCGTAAAGACGAGAAAGGAAAGGCTGACAAGTGGAAGGTGAGAGGAAAAGATCGGGAGGTGGAAATTGGGAGGTAGGACAGAAGAGGAAGAGAGGCAAAAGTAAGATAAGGTACCAAATGAGAAAGGAGAGGTTAAAAGAGGAATAGGGAGGAGATGCAGTGTGGTTGGTGAGAGGTGAGAGATGGACTGTGAGGTGAGGGAGGGTTGCTGAGGAGGGAGGGAGGGAGGGAGGAGGGAGAGAGGGCGAAACAATGGATAGGAGAGGACGTGAGTCGGACGAAAGGGAAAAATTTGGCCGGTGAAAGGAAAAGGAAGGGGAAATTTGTGACGGAGGGGAGGGAGGGAAGGTCTGTTAAAGGAAAAGGAGGGTCCGGGTGAGGACAGTATTATGGGTGGAATGGGAGGAAAGGGAGAGGGTAGAATGGCGGATCCCAACACTCCCTCTCACCTATACCACCAACATTTAAAAAAAAATGTTGAAGAATGAACCAGCTTTGAGACCCGTGCTTGAATTTAGCAGGCAAGGCCAAATTATCATGCTACTACTACTACTACCACTATTACTACTATTACTACCACTGTTACTACTGCCACTATTACTACCACTATTACTACTGGTACTACCACTATTACTACTGCTACTACCGCTATTACTACTGATGCTACCACTGCCTCTATTGCTACTGCTACTACCACTATTAGTACTACTACTACTGCTACTACCACTATTACTTCTACTGCTGCTACTACCACTGTTACTACTGCTATTACCACTATTATTACTGCTGCTACCACTACTTCTATTACTACTGCTACTACCACTATTACTACTACTACTGCTGCTACTACCACTATTACTACTGCTACTACTACTACCAGTATTACTACTGCTTCTACTACTACCACTAGTATTACCACCACTTAAACAGCAGCCTCACCTACCACCTGATTATCAACATCACCTAACTCTAATGAAACTAAGACATCGTCACTGTCACCTACTAACACTATAATTGATTTAACTAACTAAACGCAAATTGACATAAATTATTCGATAAATGGATCGGTCTCCTAATTAATATACATATAAATTTACACGTTTTCTTAGCATTTCTCTCGGTTTGAAGCTGATTTTTTTTATTTAAGGTCAGTAGTAATGAGTACTTCCAGGTCTTGGTTGATTTCCAAACATCATGTACTTAGTATTAGATAGATATTATTATTATTATTATTATATTATTATTATTATTATTATTATTATTAAAGATTTGCCGGTATTCTCCCGGCCCGGGCCTTTTCCAAGTGGTGGCCCGGCCTTGGCTCCCTCTTTAGGGAGTGTCTGAGACCTAAGTCTCCCATGGGAGGAGGCACAAGTACCTCCTCATCTTTGGGACCAACTGTCCCCAGGCCTAGCCACAAGCTAGGCCTCTCTGGTCTGCCATCCCCGCCCCAAGGGAGCAAATGGGAATGACAGTCTTATGAGCTAAAGGCTCGGGCTCAGGCACCTACCCTACCCTAGAAGGGCTGGGCATGGTATCGATGAGATAGATATTCTCTACATATGACTGTAGTGTACAGAACATCCTCCTAAAAACCAGACTGCATTTTAATATTGCTAACACAGTCGAATGGGTAACATAACCGAGCCATAAACAGCTCGTTTATATTTCTTGTATTGCCGTTGTGGTATGTTATAATTGGTTAAATTTTACCGTTAGATGAGAACTTAGCTCACCTAACCTAATTAGGAAAAAAATGATTAATTTCTTGTGAACCATATGTGAGAATTTCAGGTAGTGCAGGAATCCTCTGCTGTCTGTCATTTACCCCAATGTTTCTCTTACTTAAACCATAACCGAATTTGATACAAAAACTATGAGGGGGAAAAATATACTACGATAACCAACTGAACGTTTAAGAGCTGACCCAGGAGCTGGATTTCTACACACACCTACCCGCTCTCCATCCCACAAGTTCAGACGTTGCAAGAATTTGTTATAGAAGGCTATACTTTATTAATATTGTCGTAGTCACAGTCATGAAAACTGGACAAGTGAATTTGTTTTGGTTTAATCTGTCTGTTCATTAACCATGTCTTTAGTGACTGATATTACGTACTTGTTTATTCCCTGAGGTTGTCCAGAATTAATGGGATTTCGTTTGAGTCTTCTACTGTAGTGATTAGCGGGAAACAATTGTCAACAATGGAGCACAGTTCTTTATTATCAGTACAGATGACAGAGTTACCTGGAGGTTATTCCGGGGATCAACGCCCCCGCGGCCCGGTCCATGACCAGGCCTCCCGATGGATCAGGGCCTGATCAACTAGGCTGATACTGATGGCCGCACGCAGTCCAACGTACGAGCCACAGCCCAGCTGATCCGGCACTGACTTTAGGTATCTGTCCAGGTCTCTCTTGAAGGCAGCCAGGGGTTTATTGGCAATTCCCCTAATGCTTGATGGGAGGCTGTTGAACAGTTTTGGGCCCCGGACACTTATGGTGTTTTCCCTTAGTGTACCAATGGCGCCCCTACTTTTTATTGGGGGCATTTTGCATCGCCTGCCCAGTCTTTTACTTTCGTAGGGAAAGTTTGTCTCTTTTGTCTCTTTTTGGTGCAACACTAGACGGGTGTTTTTTGTGCAACACTAGATTGGTGTTTCTTGCGCAACACTAGACTGGTGTTTCTTATGCAACACTAGACTGGTGTTTCTTATGCAACACTAGACAGGTGTTTCGTAAACCCACGATAATTTGCAGAGCGAACATCTTGGACCTTAAATTGCCAGACGATGCTTGTGCAATCTCCGTTCTGATCTCTAGAATACTTACAGAAGGAGATCAAGAAGGTTGTTTCTTCTAGTTGATTCTGTCTTAAACTTCAGAAAACAATTCTAGAATGCCTCAAAAAAGTCATTTGACTCCTGAATCCCAATCGAGGGATTCCTAATTAAAATTAAAATTCCCTACGATTACTACATTATGATATCGATATCTGTTAATCTGCATTGATTTTAGAGCACAAATGAATTAAAAGATCGCAGCCTCTTCAGTCCTAAACTTCAGTGTTAATCATTTCTCAGAAAGACCAACAATTTCCTTACTTGTAGATCAATGGTTCAGACAACCGACACGTTGATAAATTAAACACATGCGCAACTCTTGGGTATCTTTATTGAGGAAACGTTTCGCCACACAGTGGCTTCATCAGTCCATACAAAGGAGAATCTTGAAGACCAGGAGGAGAATGAGGTAATCAGTCCCTCAACCTTGAGTCGATGTAGTCAGTCCATCAATCTTGAATAGAATTGAGTAGAATAGAATGGATTCTACTCAAGATTGATGGACTGACCACATCGATAAAGGCGGGGACTGATACTCTTTCCTCCTGGTTTCAAGATTCCCCTTTTGTATGAATGCTAAGCCACGGTGGCGAAACGTTTCCTAAAAAAGATACCCAAGTTGACATGTGCCTAATTTATCAATTTCCTTACTCTTTCATTTTTCGTGATCACTAAGCATCACTTGGTCTCCTCTCGGGGATGTGCGTTTTTCTCCTTTTATCCTCAGTTTAAACCTGATATTTCAGTACACCAGGATGTTTGTTATTTACTTTTACGAAGATACTGGGTTGTGTTTTCACACAAAAAATTTAAATTTCCCAATTTTCTTTAATTAAAGAGAAAATATTCCAGTCCCCAGGTTTTTGTCTCCAGGAATGTCTTCAGAAAACTGCCCCCGGGTAATTTGTCTCCGGGAAATTTCCCCCAGAAAATCGGGTCCCCAGTAATTTTCTCCAGGTAATCTGTCCCGGGTAATTGTCTCCAGGTAATCTGTTTTAGGTAATTTTCTCCGGGAAAATCTGTCTCGGGTAATCTGTCTCCAGGTAACTGTCCCCAGGAAATCTTCCCCGGGTAATCTGTCTCCAGTATCTGCCCCGGAAATCTGATCCCTGGTAATCTGTCTTAGTAACTGTACCCAGGTAATCGTCCCGGGTACCTGTCGAAAATCGGTCCCCAGGAAATCGTCTCCAGGAAATCTGTCTCCAGGTAATCTGCCCCCTGGAATTGTCCCCCGGGTTTAATCTGTTTTAGGTAATCTTTTCCCATAATCGGCCCCGGGAAACCCCCCAAGGAAATCGTCTCGGGAAACTGTCTCCATAATCTGCCCCCAGGTAATCTGTTTTCTAGGAAACTGTCCCCAGGTAACTTACCAGATAATCTGTCCCCAGGTAATTGCCCCCCAGGTAATCTTCTTCGGGTAATTTTCCCCAGGTAATCTCTCCCGGTAATCTGTTCCCGGGTAATCTGCTTCGGGTAATCTGTTCCCAGGTTCTGCCCCCAGGAATCTCTGCCCCCGGAAATCTGTCTCCAAAATCTTCTCCAGGTAATCGTCCCCGGGAAATCTGCCCCCAGGTAATCTGCCCCCAAGTTTTTGTCTTCAAAATCTGTTCCCAGGTAATCGTCTCCAGGTAATCTGTCCCAGGTGTCTGTTTTCGGGTAATCTGTCCCCGGGTAATCGCCCCCAGGTAATCGGGCCCAAGAAATCTTTTCCCCCGGGAAAATTTGTATCCAATAATCTGTACCCGGGTATCTGTCCCCGGTAATCTGTCCCAGCAATCTGTCCCCGGGGTAATTGTCTTCAGGTAATCTGTTCCTGGTAATCTGTCCCCAGGTAATCGTCCCGGGTAACTGTCCCCAGGAAATCTTTTTCCCAGGTAATCTGTCTTCAGGTAATCTTTTCCCGGGTAATCTGTTTTCGGGTTTAAATCTGTCTCCAGGTAATCGTCTTCGGGGTAATCAGTTCCAGGAATCTCTCCCCAGGTAATCTGTCTTAGGTTCTGTATCCAGATAATCTCTACCAGTAATTTGTCCCAGGTAATAGTCTTCGGGTAATTTGTTCCCAGGAAATCTTTTTCAGGTAATCTTTCCAGGTAATCTGTCCCCGGGTAATGTCCCGGAAATCTGTCTCAGGTAATCTGTTCCGGGTAATTGCCCCCAATAATCTGCCTCCGGTAACTCCCCCCAGGTAATCTGTCCCCAAGTAATCTGTCTCCGGAAAATCTGCCAGAAATCTTCCCAGGTAATCTGTCCCCGGTAATCTGTCCTCATCAGCTTGTGGTTCCAACTAATTAATTTTTCTCAGAAGTTCCCGCACCGTTTATTAACGGGCTTTTGGCAGGTTGCTATAAACGATATATTTTCCCCAGAAATTAAGAAGCCTAACTAAAAAAAAATTTGAAATTTTATGAAGAGTGAGGTAAGGGTTTTAGATGAGATAAAAATTAAATTTAGGAAAACCCCTGTGTATAACAAGAACATAAGAACAAAAGAAAAAAGGGAAACCTGCAACGGGCTACGACCATGCGGAGCAGGCCATGTCCCCCTTCCCCGGATTAACCCAATACCCACCCAGTCGGGCACCTCCCCCAGGAAGGGAGCAGGCCCCAGCCCCAGCACACAACTAGTCTCCAACTCACACCCACCCCCACCACTCATGTTTTTTCTAACCTATTTTTTTAAATCACAAGGTTTTTGCCTAAAAACTGTACTCAAATTTTTTCCACCATCCCCAATCTATTCCAAACCAGTGCTTTCCTATTCCTTCCTGAACGATTTTTCCCAAGAAAACCCTTTCTGCGAGTCCCGTCTGGCTGGGAAATTTTCAGCACGCTATTTACATCCCCTTTTTTTATTCCTGTTTTCCATTTTTACCCCTAATCCCCCCCTCCGGGGGCAGGGAGGCCACACTTGCCAACTAGACAGGGGGTAAAACCAAAACCCTCCAGGAGTTTAAGATTTGTGTTACAATACAAGTTTTTTTTTAAATGAACGAATCAATTTAAAAAAGAAAGGGGGAAGTCAGCCCCGACTCCCCCCAAGCTCAAACTATTTTTTGTCCTCCTTTTGCTGTAAGGGGAAAAATAAATGGGTTAGACCAAATAAATTAAAAAAAATGTTTGTGGACTCAGTGAACCTTTCCCCGGCAAAACATGCACGGTTTAATAAAAAATTGGAAAAATGGGTGAAAAGTTGCTTTCAAAACTAATACTAGAGTTTTAAACAAGAAAATTTTCACAAGTTTCTGTTTATAACTTTTACTTATCAGTGTTAGGGGGAAATTTGGGAAAAAAAGTCTAATGTAAACTTATCCCAAATTTTTGCTAGAGAGCAGCATGATAACGTGATATCCATTATCGAATAGATGCCCTTTCCCCACCATGGACATCACTGCCCTTGGGAGGCGGGGATCACCTATGACAAATGCCTTGGTGAGGACGGTTCACCCATGACAACACTGCCCTTGGTAGGACGGTATCACCTATGAAAAACTGCCCTTGGTGAGGCGGGATCACCTTTACAACATTAGATTACTGGACACGTACTTGTAAAACCTTTTAAACTGCCCCTATAAGTTTTGGGGCTTACCCTTCCCCGTGGGCCAATGCATTTTTGTCCCCAATTTCCCCAAACTAATGTTTTCCCTTATCTCGTGACTTCTGTCGGTAAAAAAATTTGAAAGGGGTTTGCTTATGGATTTCTATCAGAATTCAGAATACTGCACCCCAAAATTAAACTTATTTTTAATGTACATCGAGCAAAAAGGCACAGAGACACCCCCTTTCTTTTAAAAATGATTTCGATGTTCAAACAAGAAATCAATTTTATGGGCTAGTAAATGGGCGTGGTGGTCAACTTTTCAGTGTTTCTTTATTTGTTGAAGGGAAAACAAAAGTGTATTTAAAGAAAACAATTTGGCATTCCCAAGGTGGTTAATAATCCTACACTGTTTAATGTTTTAAAACAATGACCTACTTAAATCTTTACAGATACTCCCCTAACATCACAATTAGTTATGCTTATGATATTTTTGCACTCTAAACGCACGATGAAGCAAATCACTCTAAAACATGACTACGCTTGTGATAATCTTGGCCTTTTAATTTCTGAGGAACAGACCAAAATGCGCAAAAGTCGACCCTGATTTAAAGGGCCCAATGGGAGGTCTATGTACCTAACGGACGTTAACAGCAATGTAAGGATAGACTTTTAAACTTTTAGAAATTTTAAGGGGTAAAACCCAAATATGGACAAAACTTAAATTTTCAAAAAAATTAATACGTACATAGATCGTTGATGGATTACCTTTCACCGTTTAAATCCCTCGACCAGTAGAAACATTTAAATACTTTATCAAATAAGCACAAAATTATGCCCGGGAATTATTTTTGGGTGGCTTAACTACCAAAATACTAAAAAATGAGGAAGGGGAAATTTGGTATACCAATGTAGTGACAGAATACATAAATTTATTTTTTATGACGGACTGAAACTGCTGTCGGTGATCAAAATTAAAGTTCTCTAGAAAATTTCCGCAATATATTATCATGGGGGGCAAGTGAATAAGAGAATTCAGATTTTTAGGAAGCACATATGCAACAGTTAGGTATCTTTTTTTTCGAAACGTTTCGCCTACACAGTAGGCTTCTTCGTGGGGAAAGTCCGATGAAAAGTACTGTGTACGAAACGTTTCGAAATAAAAATACCTAACTGTTGCTATGTGTTTTACCCAAAACCCCGTCGGTATTTTTTTCATTTTAAGTTCAAAATTTACAAAAAGCCCCCACACTAAAGTTGGCGTATGAAAATGCATTACTTGGGGAAAAAGCATTTCCTTGGGATAATAGCTTTTTTTTAATGTTTGGGAAAAGGCACTTTTTCAACTAACAAAAATAAATGTGCTTTGTTTCACAAGGTCCTTTTTTTCCTAAAGTTTTTGGTTTTTTTTCCATAATTTAAGTTTTTTTTTATGACAGGCCAATACCCCCTAAAAATTATATAACAATTCTCGGTTTTGATTTTAAAATATGACCTGGTACACTGCGGGGCCCTTGGGGAAAGAACGCTTCAACCCATTATATATCTGTAAAATGTGGAAGAGACAGGCCATCACTGGTGGTGGAAGAGAGGCCTACATGGTGTGGGGACAGAGAGAGCCATACAGGTGTTTTGGACAGAGAAGCAACACGGTGTGTGGACAGGGAGTTGGGGGGGAAAAAGGGGCTAATGGTGTGGGGACAGAGAAGCCATAACAGGGTGGTGGACAAGAAGCCAAACCTGGTGTGTACAGAGAGAGCCATACAGGGTGTGGGACAGAGGGGCCTACACGGTTGTGGCAGGGGGCCTACATGGTGGTGGCGGCCATACATGGTGTGGGGAAAAGCCATACACGGGTGTGTGGACAGGGGCCATACACTGGTGTGGGGGGGACCCAAGACCGGGGGGCCAACACTGGTGTGGGACAGAAAGGCCATACCGGTTGTGGGAAAAGGGAAAGCCATACCTGGGGGGTTTGGACAGAGCCATAACGGGTTGTGGACAAAAGGGCCATAAAACTGGTGTGGGGGACAGACCATACATGGGTGTACGAGCCATACACTGGTGTGTGGACAGGGGGCCTACAGGTGTGTGGAAAAGAGCCATACACTGGTGTGGGGACGGAGGCCATACCTGGTGTTGGAAAAGAGCCAAAACACTGGTGTGTGGACAAGGGGCCTACACGGGTGTGTGGACAGAGAAGCCATAACTGGTGGTGGACACAGAGCCTTCACTAAAAATTTGTTTTTGCGACCAAACATTCAATTCCGACACACCTCCCCCCAACCTTGGGATATGGCAATACACCTCACTGTTAATATTTAAGATATCTGAAACCTAAGGATGTGTCCACATTTTTTATCGACTTGATAAATGAAAGTTTTTTATAGAGAAAATTGCAACTCAATAGACCAGGTTTAAAAAATAATTTTCATTTTTAAAAAATAACCCGCACAAAAAAGGAGAAACTTTCGACGCGTTTCGGTCCGACTTGGCCCTTGACAAAGCACTTTGTGACTGGGTTATTTGTGTATCGTTCAGTCACGGGGATTGGCTTTTTTTTTTATTTAAGATATCATTTTCTTTTTTTTTTGAATTCTATTCAATACGTTTTGTGTACAATTAACTTGTGAAAATAAGTAAAAACTATTACTTTACTATTTCTGGGGATAAAAAAAAGCCTTTTGGGCCTCTCAAAGACCCCATTGTGACCTAGGGGTTGTGTGGTAACAATAAACGACCGAGTACATCCTTTATTACAACTAACTTCGCTTCCCGGCTGCTGCAGTGAGCTTCTATATACTTCTCATATCTTTGGTACGTGTATTGACATCCTACTTTACAAACTTGCTATAAGCTAAGACTTTCCGCCACCAGAAATACACATCCGGTTCTCCTTATGCTACGTTAATTTTCTGTCGTGATTACAATTTAATTTCTGAAAGCCCCCGTCAAAATACAGGTTAAGTTAGGTTAAGGCAGGTTATGTCAGTAGATCGCGTACAGAAGAAAAAGTTACAATACCGTGACTGAAACAATACGCAAATAACCCACACATAAGAGAAGCTTACGATGACGTTTCGGTCTGACTTGGATCATTATTAACTAGTGACTAGTTAATAATGATCCAAGTCAGACTGAAACGTTGTCATATGTTTCTCTCTCCTATTTGCGGATTATTAGTAAATAGATTACGTGAACTTAAACAAAACACTAACGGCAGCGAGACAGCCAAGCGCTGACCAATGAAGAGAAATCGTTTAAATCTACACGTGTATTATTTATACCCCAAAATGCATGAATCAACGCTACATATTCCTTCACTCCGTCTTTCCAACATAGGCGATAAAAATTGCAGACCGTTACATGCAGTCCATTTATTAAGCATATTACCGTGTCACAAAGATGGTTCGCTCGATTACCCGAACATAATGTCATAATCTGCAGGAAATTTATAAGGTGCAAATGGGCCATGACGGCTCAGGGATAATTTGCATTTAATTCGGACTCTGTTCGTGTGGGTGAAGTACATGAAGCCGTCAGCAACACTGGTTGTCAGCCGTCAGCAACACTGGTTGTCAGCCGTCAGCAACACTGGTTGTCAACCGTCAGCAACACTGGTTGTCAGCCGTCAGCAACACTGGTTGTCAGCCGTCAGCAAAACTGGTTGTCAACCGTCAGCAACACTGGTTGTCAACCGTCAGCAACACTGGTTGTCAACCGTCAGCACCACTGGTTGTCAGCTGTCAGCACCACTGGTTGTCAACCGTCAGCAAAACTGGTTGTCAACCGTCAGCAACACTGGTTGTCAACCGTCAGCAACACTGGTTGTCAACCGTCAGCACCACTGGTTGTCAGCCGTCAGCAAAACTGGTTGTCAACCGTCAGCAACACTGGTTGTCAATCGTCAGCAACACTGTTTCAGTCGTCAGTAACACTGGTGTCAGCCGTCAGCAACACTGTGTGTCAATGTGTGTAGGGGAGAGGTGTTCATCCCATGTGCTCACATAAACTGTTTGTGGGTCGAGTCTTAGCTCCTGACTCCATTTTTATTTGACCGCTACTGGGTTCACTCTCCTGGCTTCGAGGGCCCTGACATACCTCTTCTTAAAGCTATGTATGGATCCTGCCTCTGCCACTCCACTAACTAGGTCATTCCACTTCAGGCTAAAGAAATACTTCCAATTTCCCTGTGAATCGTCTGCGTTTTCAGCTTTCAGCTGTGACCTCGTTCTTGTTTCCCGTCTCTCTCTAAATATTTTGCACGTCGTTATCATATCACCCTTAGTCCTCTTTTCTTCTAATTACATCCCTTATTCTCTACTCATAGTTTATTCGCCTTAGAGATTAGGCATTTTTTTGCACAGACAAATTTTACAGGATATACTACCTGTTATACTATCTTAGCTTATTTAAAAAGTCAGCCCTATGTGAAGTATACTATCTCCCCCAGGGATGCCATCCGACTAATACCCAGGTACCTACTTATCGCTAGGTGTACAGGGGCAGCAGGTGTAAGGAAACATGCCCAACGTTTCCAACTGGCCGGGGATCGAACTACGAATATTCAGTATGTGAGCTGAGTGCGTTACCAACCAAGCCACGGGACACCTGTTGCAAACCTGCATACTACATACTACGTATGCCCATCCTCATTCATCATAACTCTTCAAATTAACCTGGACCAGCAGCTTGTCCAGGTTAATTTGCAGCGTTTCCTAATCTTCATTATTTGTGTTCTGCTCATTAGTTTCACATCATGTACGAACAGGAATATCTGTGACTCACTCTCTCTTCCCTAAGAGCATTCAGGTATAATAGAAACAGTAGCACCCCCAGTACTGATCCTTGTGGAACCCCACTCGTCATATGCGACCATTCTGATGCCTCTTCTCGAAACATCACTTGTTTCCTTGTTTAATCCACCGTTGTGCCTTCACTCTTATTCCTGTATGCCTCTCTATCACTCGACCCAGTCCGTTTCACTATGTCGAAGCTTTCTTACAGTCTAAAAATATGCACTCTACTCATTCCTCTCCTGTTTCATTTCTTTTACTATGTCGTAAGAATTCAAGTATGTTTGTGCGACAGAATTTCTATCTCTAAAGCCGTGCTAATTTTTGTTTATGTACCTATTCCTTCTCTTTGTGTGCGTCTGAGCTCTGACAGTGTGAACCCAGACTGAAGAAATTGCAAGCGCAGACAGGAGAAACTGCCATCCCGTACAGGAAATAATGCTAGCCCAGACGGAAGACAGTATGAGCCCAGACAGGAGACACTGTGTATCCAAACAAGAGAGTGTAGAGAAGGACCCTGCATGGTAAACAGCACTCTGGAGGACCAAGGAGATATAATGAGAGCAAGGAGAGTTAGCTGGTGGCCCACGCAAGCTCCTGGAAACTTGGAGGAGAAGATCAAAACTTGCGTGTTATCTCTGTTCTTTCCCGGGTATGAGAGTCTGGAGGCTTTGTCGGAATAAAAATTACCTTGCCTGTCTGGCCCGTCACCCGCGCTAACCCAAGAAACTACAGTCATTTTCTTCCCCTGGAGTGAGAGAACATATTGTCCAACCAACTAGAAGACAGCAGATGACATCTCTGAGAGACTGAGGGAGAGACATGCATCCGTCTGGGAGGAAGTTGGAGAATTATTTTGATATAATCCTCTGTGTTGGTAAGGTACATCTCTCTTTCTTCTCCGCTTTTTTATTGATGTTGAAGTAAGCGAGTCTCGTCACTGAGGCACTTACATCTCTAAAAAATTTAGGTCTTTGATAGTGACGATTCTACAAACATCAGAGGGTCCCACTTCTTAGAGATAAGCTCAGTCTTGACAGATTATGAGTATTATAATCAGGGGGGAGCGCTAAACCCGTAGGATTACACAGCGGACGTGGGGGAGGGGATGGAATGTATTCAAGCTCAATTCAGGGAACCTAATCACATCCAATTCCCTATATCAAGAGCTCCTCGCCAGCGTCAAGGAACCTCCCTTGAGTGGTAGTTTTGACAGAGAAATCGCTGCTATCTATTATTATTTATTATATTATTTATTATTTCCAATGTGTTATTATTTATCAGTAAGCTGATAAATAAGATACATTCGGAGCACTTGGGTATCCTTAATGCCGAAACGATTCACTTGTTCAACTGGCTTCCTCAGTCGAATACAGGTGAGTGCAGCACTAGGAGCAGTAGAAATAGTATTGTGGTGATCAGTCCGTCACTCTAGGTGGGAGGTGGTCTGTCCCTCAAGCATAAAGCATGGGCAAACGCCTTCAATTCGTCTGTACTCTTGTATACAAGGTCTGGTTAGGTAGGGTTTGTCAGGAAACAGGAGAAGTGTTTCCTGACGCAGGTCTTAGTCATATGATGACCCGCAGCTGGAGCTTTTGGTCATTTGACTGAGACCTTCTGCTGGATTACCGGTCCACCCCTTTAGAAATTAGGGTTATACTTTTTCTTCCTTATCAGTTCTGGCCGATTGCTTGTGTTTTATGGTAGAAGGACTGACGACCTTCCGTAGAGGGGTTAGGAACATACCATTACTACTACTACTGCTACTACTACTACTACTACTGCTTCTAGTTTTGCATTAATCTGTCAAAACGTCCTCCTAACACTTAAGTCTCATTTTCACATAGGTTTGCAGCCCATTTCTAGGTTAGGTTACAACGCAATTAACAAAAAAATATAAGATCGAAGACGGTAAAATAGTCTGACGTGCCAACAGAAAACGGGCAACCACTTTGTGTGGCACAGTTATTCAAGGTGCCGTCAACAGTCACCCGTATTCGACTAAGGAAGCCTGTTGTATGAGCGAAACGTTTCAGCAAAAAAGATACCCAAGTGCTCCAAATGTGTCTCACTTATCAACTTATTTGTAGTATTGTACACCACGACAAGACACAATGGTACCCTGGTACAGGGCAAGTCTTCTACAAGCTCTTCGTTATCAACTGTTTATCCTGACCTATTTCCATTATCCTGACCTATTTCCATTATCTTATGTGCAGGTTATTTGTGTATTTTACTGTAGTTTATTGGTCACAGGTTTATGCTTTCTGCTTGAGGAACTGACCACCTCCCACCGAGGGTGACTGACTACGTCAGTACAACTTCTGCAGCTTCCAGTGTTGAATTCACATGAATCAGACTGAGGAAGCTTATTGTAAAAGCGAAAACTTTTCACAATAAAAGAGCCAAAACGTTGTATACGTGTTTTGTTTATCATTCAGAAGCATGTCAGGGTGGTGAGATATTTACAGATACTTTATAAGTTATTTTATAACTTACCTCTTAGCACGTGACTAGTTATGGTCCAAAACGGACCAAAACGTCGTCACAAGTTCCTCCAGTGTCATGGTATTATGCCTTTCCATTTATAAATTATGAACCAATTTGTTGACAGATTTGTTTACGCCTTCAACTCTCAAAACACGATATTTCTTTTATGCACAAAATACCTTCACCTTTGTAAATATCACAAGTTAGGTCGGGGGGAGGGTTAACCTTTCTGCTTTCTCATCTAAGAGAAGGTATAAGATAAAGGGGAGAGAAGTGAATGAAGAGAATATTAAAGGTATTCGACCTGAAGAAAGGCAGCTTAAGTAGGTCTTACGACACATGGTCGAACGGAGATGAGAGGGAGGTAATGAGGAGGTAATGAAGATGCCTGGAGGTGAAATGTCTAATAAGGACAGGGACACATCAGCTATTAATATCTTTGCTGACTAAAATGTAGCTTCCTTCACGCTATTCTGTAGCTCAGATAACAATTGACTGAGTTATTAATAGTCTTTCATAATTTATGCAAGAGAGAGAGACAGACAGACAGACAGACAGGGACAGACACAGACAGATAGTAACAGACAGACAGACTCTGATTGTAACCACTAATACCTCTTCATTTCCTGCTATCCTATAATTAAAGACCAATTCAGGGCTCTCTAGCCACCAGCCACAAAAAAAAAAGTCTTCACTCCTCCTAGATGTGTCTGCTATGTTAGCCAAGGCTCCTAACTTTCTTCCTCATTTCTACTTACTGAGGAAATGTCTCTCACTTTTTATTCAATGTTATTTTTTACCTCAAAGGGCATATCAAAAGAGAATAAAAAAAGTACTCTTATTTCACTTCTCAAACAGACACATTTGTCTCATTGCCATGGGCCTCTACAAGCAACTACGAAATAAGATCGAAGGTGAGCCTCGTAATCATTAGCGTAGCTCTACAAAGATAAATGGGACACAGTTGCATACAGTCAAAAGGGACACAATTGCATGTTAGATTTGCTGTTCTCACTCTTCTCCCCGTCATCACAGCTCAAGAGGTGTTAAGTAATCGAGTGTGAGGAAAGACAACCAAACTCTCAACACATCTTGAAGACCAGAAGCTGCTTCCTCATACTCTAGATATAGACAATTTGCGAAAGTTGTGCCAGTGCTAATCGATCCAAATAGTTATTGCTTAATTTGTCTGATGTGTTCCACAGATAATTCTACGCTAAATTTGTTTTTGATATACTCTTATGCTCCATATCATAATTATCACGATTTACAAAAGCAAAACTATTGACTTATAGAGAATCAGCACTAGCAGTAACACTATTGACTTTACAATGCTCTCAAGTTAGCTATCCCACTGGTTGTATTGAGCACATTACCCAACAATGGGGTTCAAAGAAAGCTCAATAAGATCTTGTAAAACTACAGCAGAGGTTTACAAACGAACAGAATAAAAAAATGCCACAAAAGAGTATGCTTAGTCGAATATTAGTCAATAAACTGATGAAAATACGAGGCACAAGCAGCACTCAGCAGTATCAGTAGAGGTGGCTGTTTTACCGCTTTCTTGTAAATATAGTAAAAATATTGTTAAATTCACACTGCCAGCCTCTCACTAAAATTGAGTAACCCAAAAATTAGAAATACAATTACCGTCATTCACTGACAGATTCTATTTTTTCCCCCGCATACATCACAATTTCAATGACCCTCAGGACTGCATCACCCTCGCCCTTCGTTTGGAGTGAATGTGCTGTACATCCCCCCTCCAGAACTCTAGTCCGGATAGCTAGTTCCATTCCTCAGTGTTACCGTGGTCACAACCCAACTTCACATCAGGACTCGTTCTCACACTCGCACAAGCCTGCTGGACATTCTCACTCTTACAGCTTACGTATGTCAGATACCAATTATGTATATCAGATTCTTCAGATTACGTTGCTCATCACCTGCTCCTAGGCTGAGGGAATGATTACCTCATCTTGCACTGTTTTCTAAATGTCTTTCTACAGACTTCAGATTATGTGCAGTTATTGTATTGTTAAAGCCACTGGTTGGCGAAACGTCTACGAAGTCAAAATACCCAGATGTTGTACATGTGTCTAAGTCATCGTCCTACCACTTAACTTAACATTTTCATCGCCATGCGGTAGTTTTGCCTGTCCCTGTGACATTGTTCATCCACTTATAACCTTTACTTACCTCTCTTTTCGATATTTAATGGGAAGACCCCCTACCCCTCCGTCCTTCTATCCCAAAATTATACACCCTCTTTATCACCTACTTCCACTCTCTAAATTCCTAAGCCATCTTAACAACTTCTCAATCCTCAGAATTATGCTTATGGTAATCCTACTGCGTTTTCCAGTTTGAATGCTTCAGCTTCTCTGCAAAATATTCACACCACACATTGTTATCAAACATGACATCACTGATTCTATCCTCCTCCTCCTCCCTCCAATATATAAACCCCATGACTTACACCCTAAAAACTATTGACACCATTATACTCTGGCACATTCTCTTTTTTACTTATATCAACAAACTTCCTTCTTTCCATAGATGCCTCAACATTCTAATTACCACTTTTCCCTTATCTATTTTATGGCTCATCTAGTCTTTTCTAGACCCGTCTTCAGACATGTCTAGTCTCAGAAATCTATATACATTTATATCTTCCATACTGTCACCCTCTTCCACTCTGATATTCAATCAGTCATAGCCTTTACATCTTATTACATTGCCTTGCGCTTTATTAAGGTCCTTTACAAACCCTATCAGATTCATTAACAAATCTTTGGAACTTGTTCTTCAGAGTCTCCTAAAATATCTTTGCAAGAAAGTAACAATGCGTGAAATTCCTAAAATTTATCTAGGAACTGTTCAGGAATATGCTTCGATTTAATTACTTGAGTTACGCATCACTATCCTACCTGAGATCCTCCTTGGAGAGAAATGGTATAAAATACCAGCAAGAGGTAGGAGAACACAAAAAAGTGTACTGCCATCTTTAATAAGAACATAACAGAAGAGCACTGCAGCAGGCCTGCTGGACCATACTGGGCAAGTCTTTCTCAAAACTACACCGAACCTTTTCCCAAAGCCACCCAGGAATTTACTTCAATCTTTCAGGTACTAATCGAACCCAGCTCTTTCCATTCATCTATTTGACAAGTTTCGCTTTGTCAAGTCATAAAGTGATCCGGATGTAAATGTACGGTGATATCGACAAACTGTGGAAAAGGACTTTTGTGTTTATAGAAGGACATTTACCCCAATACCATGAGCCGCCACTCTCTTTGACTGTACTAAAACCCAAATAAATAATATCGTATTCTTTATCATGATCAACTGCCTGAAAAGCTCTACTGAAGAAAGCCAGCAAATTAGTCAGGCAGGAATGGCCCCTCGTGAAGTCTTGCTGAGAATCATAGATCAAATTATGCCTTAACCCTTTTAATAACAACTACCAAGTACTTTAACCGGTGTATTCAACAGGCTTAGTCTCTTAGGAGTTAAAGATTAAGACAAATGTGCAACAGTTGAGCATCTATTAATGAAATGTTTCGCCTACACAGTAGGCTTCTTCAGTCAAATATAGAAGGAGCAGTAGTAATTAAATAAAAATAATGTAATCAGTCCATCAACCTTGAAGAAAAAGCGTTTGAGGTGGTCAGTCCCTCAGTCTGGAAAAGAGTTCAGCTCCATGGTCTGGAGCAGAGGTATATACGTGCACAGGTGAGGTAGTAGAGTAAAAATTATTATTATTAGTAGTAGTTGTAGTAAGATTTGTGATGGTAGTAGTAGTAGTAGTAGTTTACCTGGAGTTTACCTGGAGAGAGTTCCGGGGGTCAACGCCCCCGCGGCCCGGTCTGTGACCAGGCCTCCTGGTGGATCAGAGCCTGATCAACCAGGCTGTTACTGCTAGCTGCACGCAAACCAACGTACGAGCCACAGCCCGGCTGGTCAGGAACCGACTTTAGGTGCTTGTCCAGTGCCAGCTTGAAGACTGCCAGGGGTCTGTTGGTAATCCCCCTTATGTGTGCTGGGAGGCAGTTGAACAGTCTCGGGCCCCTGACACTTATTGTATGGTCTCTTAACGTGCTAGTGACACCCCTGTTTTTCATTGGGGGGGTGTTGCATCGTCTGCCAAGTCTTTTGCTTTCGTAGTGAGTGATTTTCGTGCGCAAGTTCGGTACTAGTCCCTCTAGGATTTTCCAGGTGTATATAATCATGTATCTCTCCCGCCTGCGTTCCAGGGAGTACAGGTTCAGGAACTTCAAGCGTTCCCAGTAATTGAGGTGTTTTATCTCCGTTATACGCGCCGTGAAGGTTCTCTGTACATTTTCAAGGTCAGCAATTTCACCTGCCTTGAAAGGTGCTGTTAGTGTGCAGCAATATTCCAGCCTAGATAGAACAAGTGACCTGAAGAGTGTCATCATGGGCTTGGCCTCCCTAGTTTTGAAGGTTCTCATTATCCATCCTGTCATTTTTCTAGCAGATGCGATTGATACAATGTTATGGTCCTTGAAGGTGAGATCCTCCGACATGATCACTCCCAGGTCTTTGACGTTGGTGTTTCGCTCTATTTTGTGGCCAGAATTTGTTTTGTACTCTGATGAAGATTTAATTTCCTCGTGTTTACCATATCTGAGTAATTGAAATTTCTCATCGTTGAACTTCATATTGTTTTCTGCAGCCCACTGAAAGATTTGGTTGATGTCCGCCTGGAGCCTTGCAGTGTCTGCAATGGAAGACACTGTCATGCAGATTCGGGTGTCATCTGCAAAGGAAGACACGGTGCTGTGGCTGACATCCTTGTCTGTGTCGGATATGAGGATGAGGAACAAGATAGGAGCGAGTACTGTGCCTTGTGGAACAGAGCTTTTCACCGTAGCTGCCTCGGACTTTACTCTGTTGACGACTACTCTCTGTGTTCTGTTAGTGAGGAAATTATAGATCCATCGACCGACTTTTCCTGTTATTCCTTTAGTAGTAATAACAGTAGTAGCAGAAGCTATAAAAAGAAATTGCGTGTTTTGTCTTTCAATCCCAAGGTTCGTTCCCCCACTATAATGCACATACTGATCAAATACACCAACTTCTCTACAACTAAATTACCCACGTGATATTAACATCTGTCTTAATCCTATCTGTTCCAGTTGCTTCACCCAGTTTCAGTCTTACCATTGTTTCGCTCACTTACCTCCACATTCACCTCTGGCTCATCCTTAATCCTTCGTGGTGTTATTGCTCTCGGGGGAGAAATGTTGTAAGTGCCGACAGGATGGAAAAGAGACGCAAAAGCTGAATAATGCAATCCTTTATTGGCAACTTTATAAAGTCCACTGTGTGGGCGAAATGTAGCCAATAAAAAGTCGCTTTATTCTGCTTTTGTGTATTTCTCCTACCGTTTTTGTTGTACATCATCAACTGTAAACAGTTTAAAACTGCTCCTTATTCTCAAGAAAACAAATGAAGATTCGAACATTCTCCTTCACCTTTAGTTTAATCTCTCTGTCTTTCTCTCCATGTTTTCTGCCTCCCGTTTATCATTTTAACATTGCTAAAAAGCTCTCTAATACTACATCTACTACCACTACCCCTACTACTACTACTACGACTACTACTGCTACTACTACCACTGCTGTTACTACTACTACTATTACTGCTACTACTGCTACTGCTACTGCTACTACTACGACTATTATTACTACTTCGACGACTACTAATACTAGTAATACTACAACTAATAATAATAGTAATAGAAACAGTAATAATAATAACAGTAAAAATAATAATAATAATGACTAATAATAATAATAATAATAATAATAATAATAATAAAGGACTCTTTGATTATTATATTTTTTCTGAAGTATAAAGTTTTATGTGTGTTTTGCCGAATAGGTAAAACGCGATTTTGCCTTAAATAGCAACGCTCTTCTTGCCTAATAAGGCAAGCGAAAATCGTTCGGAAAAAATTTTCTGAATCTAACGAAAAAATACATTTCATTGTGTTTGTTTATTATTAAATTATTGTAATCTTATATAAAATATATTTAGTTGGATTAGGCTAAATTATATTGCGCTTGTTATAAGGTCAGGTAAGTTTCCTAAGGTTCTTTTGGTACAAAATCATTAATTTTAATATTAACATAAATGAAAAATCTATCTTTAAATATATTAATATTAAATAAGTTCTTGCTAATTGACCAGTTTTACCTATTCGGCACGACATATATATATATATATATATATATATTATATATATATATATATATATATATAATATATATATATATATATATATATATAATATAGTATAAAATACCGCCACGATGGTAGACGCAGTATAATGCAATTATTTATTGACGACGTTTCGCCCACTTTTTTCAAGTAAACATACCTGGAGAGGAAGGATGAGCACATCTAAAACACTCTTGTCCGAAATATTAACGTCAGAAACAGGAAACTCTGCAGTCTGGACGTGACATTCCAGGTCATGAAGGTACTTAGAGCACAAGCCATCGACCTCTCGGGCTGGGAAAACTGATGGCTCCATCGACCTCCCTATTCCAGCCAGTCACATTGTGATCCTTATTGAACACTGTGTAGGTTTTAGCTGTTTCTTCTTTTTTCTTGTTGAAAAATGATCTTGAGTGACCTTCGATCTGCCTATGTGTTCTCTGTTCAGCGTTGTGTTGGTGAACCTGTGTCCGAAACACAACTAGGTCGAGCGATTTTCCTACACTGTTCCCAAACTTTGTTGTCCGGCTCCGCTATGTTGACTACAGCCTCATCATAAGTCTTAAGGAATTCAACGTTCGTTGCAAAGTGTACTGGAAACCCTCTAACACAATCATTTCCATTTCTACTCACACTGACACTAAGAATAAACGTGGTGTTATCAAAGGCTTCTTCCTATGGGCACTTCCTTTCTTCAGCGGCGAATTAGGATTGTTCATTTCTCTATTAAATTTTGTCCAAACTTCTCTCTACGCACACCATATCATCAGACACTGCAGACGCTGACGTGCACATGCATCTTCAACTTACCTAGATGCGACATCACAGATAAATGATACGCAGTTCTAGCTGTTTTGTAAAACACGACCGCAATATTCTCTCCAGTACCAAATTCCAAATAGACGTCATGCTGGTTACCTCAGCTAGTGTATCAACCATTGCTGTGTTGCTCTTATCATATTGTTGCCTTGGCCTCTTGCTATTCTGTGGTGGGTTGTACATCACTGCAAACACTACCTTGGGACCCCAAGTCTGAAGTGTTCCTACTATGTACTCCCTGACTTCTCCTCTGTTCCTTTCTTCCAACTCCTCAAAACTCCACTAGTTTTTGATGAACAGTGCAACTCCTCCACCCTCCTCCCTGTTCCCTCTATCTTTCCTCAGGATCAGATATCCAGATGGAAAGATTGCGTCTGTTATCATTCCTGTGAGCTTGGTTTCTGTGAGTGCTATGATGTCTGGTCATGCCTCTTTGACTGTTTTGTGCAACTCCTCACACTTATTCGTTATTCCGTCTTCGTTGGTGTACCATACCTTTGGCTTCTTTTCCAAAACTGTATTCTTGGAGGGTTTGTGGGGGCTGGGGGAGTGGGAGACCTGGTAGGGTGCTATAGAAGGCTACTGTGTAGGTCGGTTTTTTTCTGGGGAGGGGAGACTGTGAGTGTGGAGTGTTGTTTGTCTTGGGTTAATATGTTTAATTGCTTGTTGATTGCTTTTGTGGGTGGTTGTCGTTGCTGCTGCTCCCGACTCTGGTTGTGCCCTCCTGACTTTGGTCTTGTCATTCTTTCTTGCCCCTGTCACCTTTGTATTCTCTTTCTCAGTTTCTGTCGTTCTGTTGTCATTCTCTCGCAGTCTAGGTACACACGCTTGTATTTTGTTGTTTCTTTTAGCTGTGGTTTCTGCTGCATGATCCTGTATCCTCACTGTTTATGTCTTGAAGATCAATTTGATTGGCTGCTTTTTTCCCTCGGGTATCCTATTTTCTTGAAATTCATCAGTTCGGTCATGTCCTCCTCTCCTGTTTGATTATTATTTTATCTCTTTTTTTTTCTATCCCTGTCGTCTTCCTTCATATGTCCTCCCTTCAGTCTCCTGAAGCCCATGAATAAAAAACTGACCTCTACCTCTCCTCTTCCCGTTGCTTTTACCTCGGCATCTCTGGGTCCCATTTAAACATAGCCATTGTTGCTTCCCTTATTTCCTGGATCTCCCGGTGGCATGATCACACACTACAGCCGGCCAATCACCTTCTCTACCTAAAACGCCCTCACTTACTGCTGACCCTGTGTGTGTGTGTACTCACCTAATTGTACTCACCTAATTGTGGTTGCAGGGGTCGAGACTCAGCTCCTGGCCCCGCCTCTTCACTGATCGCTACTAGGTCCTCTCTCTCTCTGCTTCCTGAGCTTTATCATACCTCTTCTTAAAACTATGTATGGTTCCTGCCTCCACTACTTCACTAGCTAGGCTATTCCACTTCCTGACGACTCTATGACTGAAGAATACTTCCTAACGTCCCTGTGACTCGTCTGAGTCTTCAGCTTCCAGTTGTGACCCTTGTTCCTGTGTCCCTCTCTGGAACATCCTATCTCTGTCCACCTTGTCTATTCCCCGCAGTATCCCGTATGTCGTTATTTATGTCTCCCTGGCCCTTCTGTCCTCCAGTGCCGTCAGTCCGATTTCCCTCAAAACCCTTTCCTCGTACGACATTCCCTGAGCTCTGGGGCTAGCCTTGTTGCAAACCTTTGTACTTTCTCTAATTCTTGACGTGCTTTACCAGGTGTGGGTTCCAGACTGGTGCTGCATACTCAGTATGGGCCTAACTTGCACAGTGTACAGTGTTTTGAACGATTCCTTATTAAGGTATCGGAAGGGATTCTCGGGTTTTCCCAGGCCCCCATATGCTGCAGCAGTTATTTGGTTGATGTGTGCCTCCGGTGACGTGCTCAGTGTTTGGTCTCCAGGTCTTTCCCCCTCCCTGGAGCGAGGTCTGTAGTCTTGTCACCTAGCCTATACTCTGTCTACGGTCTTCCTTTGCCCTCCCCAATCTTCATGACTTTGCATTTGGCAGGATTGAATTCGAGAAGCCAGTTACTGGACCACATGTCCAGCCTGTCCAGGTCTCTTTGCAGTCCTGTCTCATCCTCATCCGATTTAATTCTTCTCATCAGCTTCACATCATCTGCAAATAGGGACACTTCAGAGTCTATTCCTTATATCATGTCGTTCACATATATCAAAAATAGCACTGGTCCTAGAACTGACCCCTGTGGGACCCCGCTCGTCACAGGCGCCCACTGTGATACCTCTTCACGTACCATGACTCGTTGCAGCCTCCCTGTCAGGTATTCTCTGATCCATTGCAGTGCCCTCTCTGTTATATGCGCCTGATCCTCCAGCTTCTGTGTGTGTGTGTGTGTGTGTCTGTCTGTCTGTCGGTCTGTCTATGTCTCTGTGTATTTAAGGCTACAAAAGGTTGTTCGTTGCAAAAGTCTGTCCACCAGTTCACTCACTGATCAGTTAAACAAACATAAACTCCAGCTCATCTCTTGTCTGAACCCAGAAGGCCGAGCCGGGATCACTGTTCCAATTTATCCTCTTATTTGCATAATGAAATAATGGACCACAGCTCTACCAGGTTATGGTCAAGTGGAAGCTGGTGGGCTAATGTATAAGACTACATTTGTTTGTTCGAGCTTACGTACTACAGTTGTGTTTGAAGTGGCCGAGTCTTAGCTCCTGGCTCCTGCCTGTACATCTTCATGCTTGGATTTGTTCATTCATGCCCTCGAGTGTCTAATTATTCGTAGGCTTTAAGATATGTATGGAGTTTGCAACCAGCAACTCATCACCTAGTTACAGTAGCTACTAGAAACAGTTATTCTAGGAATTTATTAACAGTGTCAACAGTAAGGTCTACCATTGATGCAACCTAAAAAAGTATTTTCCAGCATCTTTTTCTCTCATCTTCTTTATCCATCTATGTTCCCTGGTATCTCGAAATTCCTGACCTTATTCTCTCTATTAATTTCCTTGAATATTTTCTGTTATTGTTATGTTCTCTCTGATTCCTCTTTTTCGTAGCTTCTTTTTGTTTACGAAAATTCATATAGGCCTTTATGCACAATTTCCTTAACAAAATTGGCAAATTGAAATTTACACATCTCAGAGTTAGTGACAAGCTTTGTTTTAATAAAACCCACCAATGGTACAGGTTTGAAGGCGATCGAAAAAGGCATGCTCCAGCAACTGATCTGATTCCAACAATTCCAAGTTTAAGCTTCAGTAAAATCTCAAATATGCAGCTTCTCAGACTAAACTTATGTGACGTCATCTTCTGAGACGCATCACAGATGTTGAAGCTAATTAGAAGTTTTCTTTAATTATTGAATAAAATAAAAATCACTATTTATTAAATGAAATTGGAAAATTGGGACTTAAGCCACAACGCAAATCTTGCGTTCTGGAAGATCACAAAAATGTTGAAAGTTTGAAGCTTATCAGATGAGTCTTTCTCGAGTTATGGCTCGGATTCTAATGATTCCAAGTTTATTTTACTATTTTAGAATATTAACAAATTTGCCTGCACGCCTTAAGATGACTTAACATGTCTTAAGATGACTTAACATGCTTTAAGATTACTTAACATACCTTAAGATGACTTAACATGCCTTAAAATGACTTAACATGCCTTAAGATGACTTAACATGCCTTAAGATGACTTAACATGCCTTAAGATTACTTAACATGCCTTAAGATTACTTAACATGTCTTAAGATGACTTAACATGCCTTAAGATTACTTAACATACCTTAAGATGACTTAACATGCCTTAAAATGACTTAACATGCCTTAAGATGACTTAACATGCCTTAAGATGACTTAACATGCCTTAAGATTACTTAACATACCTTAAGATGACTTAACATGCCTTAAAATGACTTAACATGCCTTACGATGCCTCAAGAGGCATCAGCCACTAAACATGAAGTCGTTCAAAAGAGGTAAACTGAAATGTATTTAACCTGATTTAGGTGGAATAAAATGATCAGATCTACACCTGTACATCTAAACTCTAACCTCCTTTATCATGAGGTTTCTAGGCTTCTATTTTAAATGTTTGAGATTCCGCCGCTTAGGTTTCCGAAAGTTTTCCGAGCCATTCCAGGCTGCTGGAAATCAGTTCCACAGCTTTCGTCACAGGAAACTTGAACCTGCTAATTTTTCCAAGAATCACGTCCTAGTGACCGTACACAGGTGTTGAAAATATTAAGCCAATTGAATTACGTGTTCTCGAAATATAATCGAAAAGCTGGAGGATACAGATAAGCTGGAAGTATTTCGGTGGCCGTGCGAACCGAGAAAGGTATTCGAAATGTTTAACCTCTTCTACCTTCATGGACGTAAAAGGAATAGATGTGAGTGGCCACAAAATTACAGCATAGCACGAAATAAAAAAATGTGTATGAATGTTTGTGCGTAGAAATTTCTGTTTGTATGGGCACATTCATATGCAAATATTTTATGTACACTTGTACACAAGCACACACACACACACACACACACACACACACACACACACACACACACACACACACACACACACACACACACACACACACACACACACACACACACCAGGACAAACTATTCGTCAACTCTCCCTATCAATGGCGTCACCGTGGAGCCCTGTATTGTCAACACAAACGTTGGGTGATGGAAGCTTGGAAGCTCAGCGTGATATATATGTATTGCAGGGGGACGGGAAGGGAAGAATGAGAGGGAAGAGAGGTGGAGAGGAGTGAGAATGGAGAGAGAGAGAGCGAAAGGAGAGTGTGATAGTAAAAGATAATGAGAATGAGGAAAGAAAAATGATGCTTAATAACGATTAAGGGCGAGTATGTTACTTACAGCAGTAACATACTCTCATGAGTATGTGAGTAACATACTCGCATGAGTATGTGAGTAACATACTGCTGTGAGCCCTGATGTTCACTTCACGGTACCGCTTCATATTACTGATCATTGCTGAGGTATCATTTAATAATGTCAACATACAATAAACGTTTAGAGGAACAGGTTTCCTACCCTCCGCTCTCTTCACAACAAGTGTTCGTGGATAATGAACACAAAAGAATTAATACTGAATAAAATTTTACAGATCAAGACACACTCGCCTATTTCACCAACTTGGACTCGAGCAAGAGGCTACCTATGCTACGGTAGTAGCAGTGAGAGTGTTGACAGTTTTATTAAGAAGTGAAGTAGTCTTTGTATGGACAACGTTTCTCTCATAGGTAACTTGAAAAAACTACCCTGTAAGCGCCATGTCCCAATTGAGTTAACTTTTTTTTAATATCTCGGTTCTTAATGGGTGTAGATAACTCCTTGATTCATACCCATTTGCTGTTGCTGCTGCTGCTCTCGCTGGCTTGATTTCCGGGAAATCTATTGAGTCCGTGTGTAGCATTAAATGTGGCAACGAGTCAGTATAATATCACCCATTCACACTGCGCTGGGATGGCAGGCATTCTTATCTTAATAACATGTATATATATATATATATATATATATATATATATATATATAATATATATATATATATATATATATATATATACAGTAAAGTACTGTGGACTCTGATACAGAGTTTCCAGGTTCGAGTCCTGCTGTGGATGTAGACACAATTATATGTGTTAAGCGTTTTATATATATATATATATATATATATATATATATATATATATATATATATCTTTCTTTCAACACACCAGCCGTATCCCACTGAGGCGGGGTGGCCCAAAAGGAAAAACAAAAGTTTCTCCTTTCACATTTAGTAATATATACAGGAGAAGGGGTTACTAGCCCCTTGCTCCTGGCATTTTAGTCGCCTCTTACAACACGCATAGCTTACGGAGGAAGAATTCTGTTCCACTTCCCCATGGAGATAAGAGGAAATAAACAAGAACAAGAGCTAGTAAGAAAATAGAAGAAAACCCAGAGGGGTGTGTATACATATGCTTGTACATGTATGTGTAGTGTGACCTAAGTGTAAGCAGAAGTAGCAAGACGTACCTGAAACCTTGCATGTTTATGAGACAGAAAAAACACCAGCAATCCTACCATCGTGTAAAACAATTACAGGCTTACGTTTTACACTCACTTGGCAGGACGGTAGTACCTCCCTGGGCGGTTGCTGTCTACCAACCTACTACCTAGTATATATATATATATATATATATATATATTATATATATATATATATATATATATATATATATATATATATATATATATATATATATATATATAATATTATTTTTTTATTATCACACTGGCCGATTCCCACCAAGGCAGGGTGGCCCGAAAAAGAAAAACTTTCACCATCATTCACTCCATCACTGTCTTGCCAGAAGGGTGCTTTACACTACAGTTTTTAAACTGCAACATTAACACCCCTCCTTATATATATATATATATATATATATATATATATATATATATATATATATATATATATATATATATATATATATATATATATATATATTCGTAGTTTGGAAGTTAGGAGGAGGTGCGGGATTACCAAAACTGTTGTCCAGAGGGCTGAGGAAGGGTTGTTGAGGTGGTTCGGACATGTAGAGAGAATGGAGCGAAACAGAATGACTTCAAGAGTGTATCAGTCTGTAGTGGAAGGAAGGCGGGGTAGGGGTCGGCCTAGGAAGGGTTGGAGGGAGGGGGTAAAGGAGGTTTTGTGTGCGAGGGGCTTGGACTTCCAGCAGGCATGCGTGAGCGTGTTTGATAGGAGTGAATGGAGACAAATGGTTTTTAATACTTGACGTGCTGTTGGAGTGTGAGCAAAGTAACATTTATGAAGGGATTCAGGGAAACCGCAGGCCGGACTTGAGTCCTGGAGATGGGAAGTACAGTGCCTGCACTCTGAAGGAGGGGTGTTAATGTTGCAGTTTAAAAAACTGTAGTGTAAAGCACCCTTCTGGCAAGACAGTGATGGAGTGAATGATGGTGAAAGTTTTTCTTTTTCGGGCCACCCTGCCTTGGTGGGAATCGGCCGGTGTGATAATAATAATAATAATAAAATATATATATATATATATATATATATATATATATATATTATATATATATATATAATATATATATATATATATATATATATATATATATATATATATAGGAAAAAGTCGAAATACGAAATGACAGTTTAGATTTATATGGACTGTTCATACTATTTTGGGAAAGTATGTTAAATATTAAATAAATAATTAGATATGATTGCAGGGTCGAGTATCTGCTCCAAGCTACGCCTCTTCGCTGACCGCTTCCTGTTTCACACACTCCTGGCTTTGAGATCCCTTTCGTACCTTTTCTTAAAGCTATGTATGAATCCCGACTCTACCGTTTCACTGCCCAGGATATTCCATTTCTTGACTTCTCTAGAGTTAAAGAAATACCTTCTAACGTCTCTGTGACTCATTCGATTTTTCAACACCCAGCTGTTTCCTCGTGATTTTGTCCCCCGTCTCTGGAACAGCCTGTCCCTGGCCACCCCATGATTTCCTCTCAGTACTTTATAGGTCGTTGTATCACTCCCTTGTCCTTATGTCTCTTAATGTCATCAGGATTAACTCCTATAATCTCTCATAGCTTGTACCCCTGAGATTCAGGTCTTCATTCAGTGCAGACTCTGCCCTTTAAGGGGAGATTGAGGTTTCCCGCGCGCGGAGCAAAAAAAAATTCCATGTTCCATACTGGTGTTGTATATTTTAGTATGGGCATGGCATATGTCGTATAAAACGTCGTGAATGACTGTACCCCTAGGTTTCTGAAAAGTAATCTTAGATTTGCCTGGCTTAAGTTTCCTGTAGCGGTTATTCCTTATTGTGCATCTCAGGTGAAATACTCGGTACAATGCTTACCTTAAGGTCCTTTTCACCTAAATGAGGTTTAGTGGTCTTTGCCCCCCGAGCCTGTGCTTTATGTGTGGTCTTCTTTGTCTGTCCTATCACTGACATCCTCACTGAAAGTTTCTCGGTGACATGTACAGAGAACATTACAATTTATTCAGCGTTCATCACACGCCCACTGACAGGCCCTCTCGAACAGCCAACTAACAATTAAGAATGGAGCAGTTCTGGGGCCCCCACTGCTATTAATTGTCCAGTTCAGTCAACCAATAGCGTAAGAGCTGGCCTCCTAGCAGAGGGAAGGTTGTGTTTTATCCCATGACTGTGGCACAGACGCTAACTTAAACTGGTTATATATACTCGCACTTGTATGTTCTGAGTGTATAACTGTTATGAGTGACTGTTTGCTCTATGGGTTATATATGTTTCACTGCTGATTTACCTCTGTAAATATACAGGTAAAGTAAAAACTACTTTCTTATGTTTGCATGTGATTGCTTAGATTGATTCTTGTCTCGAGACTTAAGTTAGGGCCGGGTGCCGCAGGCCTTGAAATTGTGTAGCTGTGACGAAGACTTTCTGACATTTTAACTAAAATTAACCTAATACACGGGCTTTGATTTCAATTTCACTTGCACTAACCTCCAACTTCACTAACACCTAGGAGGCCTGGTCACAGACCGGGCCGCGGGGGCGTTGACCCCCGAAACTCTCTCCAGGTAAACTCCAGGTAAAACCCCCTAACTTTACACACCCCTACCTCTCACTCACTCTTAAAATAAGCACATCTCTCCTCGCAGCGCTATACAGTAAGTTCACTACGGGTTTAGTATTTAATTTGATTATAATAATTTGCTCGTCCCAATTTTCATGTATTTATATTTGTTGGTGTTAAATTTTAATAGCCACTTGTGAGATCAGAGCTGAAGCTGGTCTAGGTACATTTGCCGTCTTTCCTGTTCCTCACTTGTTTGTATTCTCACTAGTTTAGCATCTGCAAACACTGATACCTCCGACTTTATCTTTTCCGTCGTTTCATTCAGAAAAAGAAAATACTGCCAGACACGGTAATGATCCCAGTGGAACTACACTTACTCCTAATTAGTGCCTGACACAGTAATGAACCTAGTGGAACTACAGTCACTTGTGACCTTTCCTAAATGTTACCAGACACAGTAATGATCCTAGTGGAACTACACTCACTCGTGACCTTTTCTAAATGTCGCCAGACACAGTAATGATCCCAGTGGAACTACACTCACTCCTAAATAGTGTCTGACACAGTAATGATCCTAGTGGAACTACAGTCACTTGTGACCTTTCCTGCGTCTCTTCTTAATCACACTTTGTTTCGAGAAAACAGAAAGGCACAATACTGTGAATGGAAAAGTTCACAGATAACCCGCGCATAGAAGAGACAACCTTACCACGACTTTTCGGTCCGACTTGGACTGACTTTGTGAATGGTCATAGTGGATCCAAAACGTCGTCATAAGCTTCTTTCTCCTATGTTCGGGTTATTTGTGTACTGTTTACAAGTATTCCTCGCTCCATAGTAATCCTTTCCATATTAATCCTGCCTGCTTCTCTAGTCTCTTGTACGGTATTGTGTCAAAATCCTTCTTACAGCCCAGAAATATGTGCAATCCACCCACTCCTCTCGTGCCTCACTCCTGTCACCTTGACATAGAACTACAGTAGGATTGTGATATAGGGTTTACCATCTCTTCAACCTTGCTGGGAGTTGTTAATGAACTCGATCCTTCCCAGGAGATCCACTACTCATCTGATAATCTCGTCTAATTTCCAAATTGTAATTACATTTTTCCGCAGCTACATAAGCAGAACGTATGTTCGTGGTGCCTCGTCTTCAATGCTCTTACCAACATAAAAAATTAATTTCCATTCGTTGTAACATTATCTCTTTCTTTTTGATTATATTGATTTTATCAAGGCACAATTTAAGAAGATAATTTTCTGTATCTCCAGCATCACAATTTCCTCAGGTTACAACTGTTTTCACAGTAGCTGATGCTAAGAAAGTTTTCACAGTAGCTGATGCTAAGAAAGTTTTCACAGTAGCTGTTGCTAAGAAAGTTTTCACAGTAGCTGATGCTAAGAAAGTTTTCACAGTAGCTGATGCTAAGAAAGTTTTCACAGTAGCTGATGCTAAGAAAGTTTTCACAGTAGCTGATGCTAAGAAAGTTTTCACAGTAGCTGATGCTAAGAAAGTTTTCACAGCTGATGCTAAGAAAGTTTTCACAGTAGCTGATGCTAAGAAAGTTTTCACAGCTGATGCTAAGAAAGTTTTCACAGTAGCTGATGCTAAGAAAGTTTTCACAGTAGCTGATGCTAAGAAAGTTTTCACAGTAGCTGATGCTAAGAAAGTTTTCATAGTAGATGATGCTAAGAAAGTTTTCACAGTAGCTGATGCTAAGAAAGTTTTCACAGTAGCTGATGCTAAGAAAGTTTTCACAGTAGCTGATGCTAAGAAAGTTTTCACAGTAGCTGATGCTAAGAAATATTCTTTACCTTCCCTTTTGTGTTCTTTATTAAGCTTATATATGCTTACATTATCTCTTTTCTGTCTTCCTCTCACATAACGTGAACA
This sequence comes from Cherax quadricarinatus, assembly GCF_026875155.1. Taxonomy (NCBI): domain Eukaryota; kingdom Metazoa; phylum Arthropoda; class Malacostraca; order Decapoda; family Parastacidae; genus Cherax; species Cherax quadricarinatus. The sequence goes on from NC_069424.1 coordinate 41,665,587, forward strand.
CTTTTAATTTTCTTCAACCTCATATATTAACTCATATTTTTTAACTCTTGTAACCATCTTTCATCTCATCTATGGACATTTTCTAACTTATTTGTGTTTAGTTGTGATAACCACTAATAAATAACATTTTGAACTGCACTTAACGAAAGTAAGTGAATCTACTGCAACTGTTGGAGAAGTTCACTTTACGAATATATTCCATTTATTCTCCAGGTCAAGATATATATTATAAATGATCATGATTAAAATAACGTGATGTTTTGGAATATATAATTTCCGTCCAGAGAAAACAATAAAAAAATTACATTCTAATTACTAAAGAATGTTATTTATAAGGTAATCAGATTTCTCTGAGTATTTCTTAAGAAATCCTAAATCCCATTTTTTTTTCTTAAGTGCAATCTTTATAATTTCCTATCTTTACTTCTGTCTTTACACAAATTTCTTCATTCCTCTCCATCCGAGTATCATTGTTGATTCTTCCCTCTTCGCCATTGCCACTGGAAATTGGAGAGACAAGTCTACCTTCTTTGTCCACCGGGACAAATCTGTGTACCCACTCGGGTTCCTGGAATTCTGTACTTCAGCTCTTTATTTCTTTTAATTCTGTTCCACTGAAAAAATTAATACTTTGATACTCATCACAGAATTAAAACATTTCCTCATGTGGAAGAAATTGTTGAGAATTAGTTCTCTGCAAATTAACACGTAACAAAAATAAAATTATTTAGTGTTATTTTTTATGTTATTTAGTTTTATTAGATTGTTATTTAGATTGATATTCATATGGAATTTTTACAAAGAGAAGTGATGAAAAGGAGGAAGTATATTGGAAAAAAAGAGAGGGTTAAGAGATGGTGAAGAAATGTAAAAAGAGGCAAATGAGAGAGTGGGTGAGATGTTATCAACAAATTTTGTTGAAAAAAAAAAAAAGTTTTGGAGGAGATTAAACAATTAAAAAGCCTAGAGAAAAAATGGATTTGTCATTAAAAATAGGAGAGGAGAGTTTTTAAAATGGAAGTTAGAGGTATTGGGAAGAGGGAGGGAAATTTTTGGGGAAATTTGGGTTAAATTTTGGATAAAGATAGGGAAGCTGTGATTTCTTGTTGGGCAAGGAGGAAAAACCTTGTGGAGTGAGGAAGAGCCGTTGTGAGTGGGGGGAAGTTGTGAGGCAGTGGGGTAAATGAAAGGGGGTAAGGCACCCGGGATTGATGGGATAAAGATAGAAATGTTAAAAGCAGGGGGGGAAAAGTTTTGGAGTGGTTGGTGCAATTATTTAAAAAATGTATAAGGGGGAAGGGTTCCCTGGGGTTTGGCAGAGAGCATGCATATTTCCCTTTTTTTAAAAGGAAAAGGGGGAAAAAAGGGGTGCAAAAATTATGGGGGATAATTTCTGTAGTGTACCTTTAAGGGTGTAGGTAAGTTATAATTAAAAAAGAATTAAGAGTAAGACGGAAATAGGTTAGCGATGAAAAGGGGCTTTAGGAAAGGTAGGGGGGTGTGGGACCAGGTGTTTACAGTGAAACATATAATGAACAGTATTTAGATAAGGCAAAAGAGGTCTTTGTGGCTTTTATGGATTGGGAAAAGGGTATGACAGGGTGGATAGGGGGGGGAATGTGGCAGATGTTGCAAGGTAAGGTGTAGGAGGTAGGTTTATGAAAGCATTTAAGAGTTTTTTAAAGAGGGTAGGAGGCTAAGTTAGAGTATGTAGGAAAAAAGGGGAAAATTTTTTTCCCCGTAAAAATAGGCCTTTGACAAAGGGTTGTGATGTCACCCTGGTTTTTTAAAAAATTTTATAGATGGGGTTGTAAGAAAGTAAATGCGAGGGTCTTGGCAAGAGGCGTTGGGGGTTAAAAATAAAGATCACAAAACAAAATGGGAGTTGTCACGTGCTCTTTTTTGATGACACTGTGCTCTTTGGGGGGATTCTGAAGAGAAGCTGCAGAATTGGTGGATGAATTTGGTGGGTGTGCAAAAGAAGAAAATTAAAGGTGAATACAGGGAAAAAGTAAAGGGTTATGAGGATAACAAAAAAATTTTGGTGAAAAGATTGAATATAGATTGGAGGGAGAGGTATGGAGGAGGTGAAAGTATTCAATATTTGGGAGGGACGTGTCACGGATGGGTCTATGAAAGATAGGTGAATCATAGAAAGATGAGGGAAAAAAAATGAGTGGGGCATTGGATCTGTGGAGACAAAGAACTTTGTCCTTGGGGGCAAAGAGGGGAATGTAAGAGAGATGTTTTACCAAAAGCTCTTTTATGGGTGTAAGCGTGGGTGAATGTTGCGCGGGGAAGGCTGGAGGGATTTGGGGATGTCATGTCTGAGGCAATGTGTGGTGTGAATATAATGCAGAGAATTCGTAGTTTGGAAGTTAGAGGAGGTGCAGGATTACCCAAAAATGTTGTCCAGAGGGCTGAGGAAGGGTTTTGAGGTGGTTCGGACATGTGGAGAGAAAGGAGCGAAACAGAATGACTTCAAGAGTGTACAGTCTGTAGGGAAGGAAGGCGGGGTAGGGGTCGGCCTAGGAAGGGTTGGAGGGAGGGGGTAAAGGAGGTTTTGTGTGCGAGGGGCTTGGACTTCCAGCAGGCATGCGTGAGCGTGTTTGATAGAGTGAATGGAGACAAATGGTTTTAATACTTGACGTGCTGTTGGAGTGTGAGCAAAGTAACATTTATGAAGGGTTCAGGAAACCGGCAGGTCGGACTTGAGTCTTGGAGATGGGAAGTACAGTGCCTGCACTCTGAAGGAGGGGTGTTAATGTTGCAGTTTAAAAACTGTAGTGTAAAGCACCCTTCTGGCAAGACAGTGATGGAGTGAATGATGGTGAAAGTTTTTCTTTTTCGGGCCACCCTGCCTTGGTGGGAATCGGCCAGTGTGATAATAATAAAAAAAAAAAAGTTCAGTTTGGAAAATGTATATTTGCTATACTCTTCTATTTATATGATAAAGTCGCAGTGTTGCTATCGATTAAATACCATTCGTTCGTGGTTACATTATTATATATACTTCTTGTGGAGGCTAGTACACCAAACGGGGAGTAGAATAAAATTAGCTCTGAGGCACCCACACCACTGTGTCCTCGTATCACGGTACTACACCTACCTCTGCTGGGTGCGTGATCTTTGTAGGATTAGATGGTCCAGTGGGATAGAGGGTCGTGAATTATCGCTCGCCATGAGGCAGGTTAAAACAACACGGGTTCGATCCCTAGGCTAGTCACAGTGCAGTTATTAATTAAATACCATCCGTTCGTGGTTACAGTAATATATATACTACCTGTGAAGGCTAGTATACCAAACTGGGAGTACAATGAAATAGCTCTGTATCTTACTACAGTGAAACTGCTGTTCGTGTAGAGCTGAATAACTAGAGCTCTTTTGTATTTATACTTAATTTATTCTGGCAATTACAGATAACTAGAAATGACATTTACGTTTTTTTTTATAAAGCTGAAAGATGACCCGTCGATCGTCTCTCGATTACTAAGCTTATGCTTTAAAGTTTTTTTTTATAAAGCTGGAAGATGACCCGTCGATTGTCTCGATCACTAAGCTTATGCTTTAGAGTTTTTTTTTATAAAGCTGGAAGATGACCCGTCGATCGTCTCTCGATTACTAAGCTTATGCTTTAGAGTTCAATCTATTTAAAAGACAGAAAGATGTACAGTATTAACTCATTTTCCATTAAATAAACTACCTATCAATGGAGTCTTATTGGAGATTTTCACTGATTAACCGGTCCAGCTTAACGTAGAATTTAAAATGGCATTGTTAATACTAAGGAAAAAATGAAATTTAAGTATTAGTACTGGTTATGTGTGGGTGTGTGTATGTGACGTAACGTTATGTGTGGGTGTGTGTGTATGTGACATAACGTTATGTGTGGGTGTGTGTATGTGACGTAACGTTATGTGTGGGTGTGTGTATGTGACGTAACGTTATGTGTGGGAGTGTGTATGTGACGTAACGTTATGTGTGGGAGTGTGTATGTGACGTAACGTTATGTGTGGGAGTGTGTATGTGACGTAACGTTATGTGTGGGGTGCGTATGTTGACGTAACGTTATGTGTGGGAGTGTGTATGTGACGTAACGTTATGTGTGGGAGTGTGTATGTGTCGTAACGTTATGTGTGGGAGTGTGTATGTGACGTAACGTTACGCGTGGGAGTATGTGACGTAACGTTATGTGTGGGTGGGTGTATGTGACGTAACGTTATGTGTGGGAGTGTGTATGTGACGTAACGTTGTGTGGGTGTGTGTATGTGACGTAACGTTATGTTTGGGAGTGTGTATGTGACGTAACGTTATGTGTGGGTGGGTGTATGTGACGTAACGTTATGTGTGGGAGTGTGTATGTGACGTAACGTTATGTGTGGGTGGGTGTATGTGACGTAACGTTATGTGTGGGAGTGTGTATGTGACGTAACGTTATGTGTGGGTGGGTGTATGTGACGTAACGTTATGTGTGGGAGTGTGTATGTGACGTAACGTTATGTGTGGGTGGGTGTATGTGACGTAACGTTATGTGTGGGAGTATGTGACGTAACGTTATGTGTGGGTGGGTGTATGTGACGTAACGTTATGTGTGGGAGTGTGTATGTGACGTAACGTTATGTGTGGGAGTGTGTATGTGACGTAACATTATGTGTGGGAGTGTGTATGTGACGTAACGTTATGTGTGGGAGTGTGTATGTGACGTAACGTTATGTGTGGGAGTGTGTATGTGACGTAACGTTATGTGTGGGAGTGTGTATGTGACGTAACGTTATGTGTGGGCGTGTGTATGTGACGTAACGTTATGTGTGGGAGTGTGTATGTGACGTAACATTATGTGTGGGAGTGTGTATGTGTCGCAACGTTATGTGTGGGAGTGTGTATGTGACGTAAGGTTATGTGTGGGAGTGTGTATGTGACGTAATGTTATGTGTGGGAGTGTGTATGTGACGTAAGGTTATGTGTGGGAGTGTGTATGTGACGTAATGTTATGTGTGGAGTGTGTATGTGACGTAACGTTATGTGTGGGAGTGTGTATGTGACGTAACGTTATGTGTGGGAGTGTGTATGTGTCGTAACGTTATGTGTGGGAGTGTGTATGTGACGTAACGTTATGTGTGGGAGTGTGTATGTGTCGTAACGTTATGTGTGGGAGTATGTGACATAACGTTATGTGTGTGAGTGTGTTTGTGACGTAACTTTATGTGTGGGAGTGTTTGTGTCGTAACGTTGTGTGGGAGTGTGTATGTGACGTAACGTTATGTGTGGGAGTGTGTATGTGACGTAACGTTATGTGTGGGAGTGTTTGCGTCGTAACGATATGTGTGGGAGTGTTTGAGTCGTAACTTTATATGTGGGAGTATTTATGTGTCTTAACGTTATGTGTGGGAGTGTTTGTGTCGTAACGTTATATGTGGGAGTGTTTGTGTCGTAACGTTATGTGTGGGAGTTTGTATGTGTCGTAACGTTATATGCGGGAGTGTTTGTGTCATAACGTTATGTGTGGGAGTGTTTATGTGTCGTAACGTTATGTATAGGAGTCTGTATGTGTTGTATCGTTATGTGTGGGACTGTGTATGTGTCGTAACGTTATGTGTGGGAGTATGTGACGTAACGTTATGTGTGGGAGTGTGTATGTGACGTAACGTTATGTGTGGGAGTGTGTATGTGACGCAACGTTATGTGTGCGAGTGTGTATGTGTCGTAACGATATGTGTGGGAGTGTGTATGTGACGTAACGTTATATGTTGGAGTGTGTATGTGACGTAACGTTGTGTGGGAGTATGTGACGTAACGTTATGTGTGGGAGTGTGTATGTGACGTAACGTTATGTGTGGGAGTGTGTATGTGTCGTAACGTTATATGTGGGAGTGTGTATGGTTCGTAACGTTATGTGTGGGAGTGTGTATGTGACGTAACGTTATGTGTGGGAGTGTGTATGTGACGTAACGTTATGTGTGGGAGTGTGTATGTGTCGTAACAATATGTGTGGGAGTGTGTATGTGTCGTAACGTTATGTGTGGGAGTGTGTATGTGACCTAACGTTATGTGTGGGAGTGTGTATGTGACGTAACGTTATGTGTGGGAGTGTGTATGTGACGTAACGTAATGTGTGGGAGTGTGTATGTGACGTAACGTTATGTGTGGGAGTGTGTATGTGACGTAACGTTTATGTGTAGGAGTGTGTATGTGTCGTAACGTTATGTGTGGGAGTGTGTATGTGACGTTACGTTATGTGTGGGAGTTTGTATGTGACGTAACGTTATGTGTGCGAGTGTGTATGTGTTGTAACATTATGTGTGGGAGTGTGTATGTGTCGTAACGTTATGAGTGGGAGTGTGTATATGACGTAACGTTATGTGTGGGAGTGTGTATGTGTCGTAACGTTGTGTGGGAGTGTGTATGTGACGTAACGTTATGTGTGGGAGTGTGTATGTGACGTAACGTTATGTGTGGGAGTGTGTATGTGTCGTAACGTTATGTGTGGGAGTGTGTATGTGACGTAACGTTATGTGTGGGAGTGTGTATGTGTCGTAACGTTATGTGTGGGATTATGTGACATAACGTTATGTGTGGGAGTGTGTTTGTGACGTAACTTTATGTGTGGGAGTGTTTGTGTCGTAACGTTGTGTGGGAGTGTGTATGTGACGTACGTTATGTGTGGAGTGTGTATGTGTCGTAACATTATGTGTGGGAGTGTGTATGTGACGTAACGTTATGTGTGGGAGTGTGTATGTGACGTAACGTTATGTGTGGGAGTGTGTATGTGACGTAACGCTATGTGTGGGAGTGTGTATGTGTCGTAACGTTATGTGTGGGAGTGTCTATATGACGTAACGTTATGTGTGGAGTGTGTATGTAGTCGTAACGTTATGTTGGAGTGTATATGTGACGTAACGTTATGTGTGGGAGTGTGTATGTGACGTAACGTTATGTGTGGGAGTAGGTGACGTAACGTATGTGTGGGAGTGTGTATGTGACGTAACGTTATTGTGGGAGTGTGTTATTGTGACGTAACGTTGTGTGGGATGTGTATGTGACGTAACGTATGTGTGGGAGTGTGTATGTGACGTAACGTTATGTGTGGGAGTGTGTATGTGTCGTAACGATATGTGCGGGAGTGTGTATGTGTCGTAACGTTATGTGTGGGAGTGTGTATGTGTCGTAACGTTATGTGTGGGAGTGTGTATGTGACGTAACGTTATGTGTGGGAGTGTGTATGTATCGTAACGTTATGTGTGGGAGTGTGTATGTGACGTAACGTTATGTGTGGGAGTGTGTATGTGACGTAACGTTATGTGTGGGAGTGTATATGTGACGTAACGTTATATGTGGGAGTGTGTATGTGGCGTAACGTTTTGTGTGGGAGTATGTGACGTAACGTTATGTGTGGGAGTGTGTATGTGACGTAATCGTTATGTGTGGGAGTGTGTATGTTGACGTAACGTTATGTGTGGGAGTGTGTATGTGACGTAACGTTATGTGTGGGAGTGTGTATGTGACGTAACGTTATGTGTGGGAGTGTGTATGTATCGTAACGTTATGTGTGGGAGTGTGTATGTGACGTAACGTTATGTGTGGGAGTGTGTATGTATCGTAACGTTATGTGTGGGAGTGTGTATGTGACGTAACGTTATGTGTGGGAGTGTGTATGTGACGTAACGTTACGTGTGCGAGTGTGTATGTGACGTAACGTTATGTGTGGGAGTGTGTATGTATCGTAACGTTATGTGTGGGAGTGTGTATGTGACGTAACGTTATGTGTGGGAGTGTGTATGTGACGTAACGTTATGTGTGGGAGTGTATATGTGACGTAACGTTATATGTGGGAGTGTGTATGTGGCGTAACGTTATGTGTGGGAGTATGTGACGTAACGTTATGTGTGGGAGTGTGTTTGACGTAACGTTATGTGTGGGAGTGTGTATGTGACGTAACGTTATGTGTGGAGTGTGTATGTGACGTAACGTTATGTGTGGGAGTGTGTATGTGACGTAACATTATGTGTGGGAGTGTGTATGTGTCGTAACGTTATGTGTGGGAGTGTGTATGTGACGTAACGTTATGTGTGGGAGTGTGTATGTGACGTAACGTTATGTGTGGGAGTGTGTATGTGACGTAACGTTATGTGTGGGAGTGTGTATGTATCGTAACGTTATGTGTGGGAGTGTGTATGTGACGTAACGTTATGTGTGGGAGTGTGTATGTGACGTAACGTTATGTGTGGGAGTGTGTATGTGACGTAACGTTATGTGTGGGAGTGTGTATGTGACGTAACGTTATGTGTGGGAGTGTGTATGTGACGTAACGTTATGTGTGGGAGTATGTGACGTAACGTTATGTGTGGGAGTGTGTATGTGACGTAACGTTATGTGTGGGAGTGTTTATGTGTCGTAACGTTATGTATAGGAGTCTGTATGTGTTGTAACGTTATGTGTGGGACTGTGTATGTGTCGTAACGTTATGTGTGGGATTATGTGACGTAACGTTATGTGTGGGAGTGTGTATGTGACGTAACGTTATGTGTGGGAGTGTGTATGTGACGCAACGTTATGTGTGCGAGTGTGTATGTGTCGTAACGATATGTGTGGGAGTGTGTATGTGACGTAGCGTTATATGTTGGAGTGTGTATGTGACGTAACGTTGTGTTTGAGTATGTGACGTAACGTTATGTGTGGGAGTGTGTATGTGACGTAACGTTATGTGTGGGAGTGTGTATGTGTCGTAACGTTATATGTGGGAGTGTGTATGGTTCGTAACGTTATGTGTGGGAGTGTGTATGTGACGTAACGTTATGTGTGGGAGTGTGTATGTGACGTAACGTTATGTGTGGGAGTGTGTATGTGTCGTAACGATATGTGTGGGAGTGTGTATGTGTCGTAACGTTATGTGTGGGAGTGTGTATGTGACGTAACGTTATGTGTGGGAGTGTGTATGTGACGTAACGTTATGTGTGGGAGTGTGTATGTGACGTAACGTAATGTGTGGGAGTGTGTATGTGACGTAACGTTATGTGTGGGAGTGTGTATGTGTTGTAACATTATGTGTGGGAGTGTGTATGTGTCGTAGCGTTATGTGTGGGAGTGTGTATATGACGTAACGTTATGTGTGGGAGTGTGTATGTGTCGTAACGTTGTGTGGGAGTGTGTATGTGACGTAACGTTATGTGTGGGAGTGTGTATGTGTCGTAACGTTATGTGTGGGAGTATGTGACATAACGTTATGTGTGGGAGTGTGTTTGTGACGTAACTTTACGTGTGGGAGTGTTTGTGTCGTAACGTTGTGTGGGAGTGTGTATGTGACGTACGTTATGTGTGGGAGTGTGTATGTGTCGTAACCTTATGTGTGGGAGTGTGTATGTGACGTAACGTTATGTGTGGGAGTGTGTATGTGACGTAACGTTATGTGTGGGAGTGTGTATGTGACGTAACGTTATGTGTGGGAGTGTGTATGTGACGTAACGTTATGTGTGGGAGTGTGTATGTGACGTAACGTTATGTGTGGGAGTGTGTATGTGACGTAACGTTATGTGTGGGAGTGTGTATATGACGTAACGTTATGTGTGGGAGTGTGTATGTGTCGTAACGTTATGTGTGGGAGTGTATATGTGACGTAACGTTATGTGTGGGAGTGTGTATGTGACGTAACGTTATGTGTGGGAGTATGTGACGTAACGTTATGTGTGGGAGTGTGTATGTGACGTAACGTTATGTGTGGGAGTGTGTTTGTGACGTAACGTTATGTGTGGGAGTGTGTATGTGACGTAACGTTATGTGTGGGAGTGTGTATGTGACGTAACGTTATGTGTGGGAGTGTGTATGTGACGTATCGTTATGTTTGGGAGTGTGTATGTGTCGTAACGATATGTGTGGGAGTGTGTATGTGTCGTAACGTTATGTGTGGGAGTGTGTATGTGTCGTAACGTTATGTGTGGGAGTGTGTATGTGACGTAACGTTATGTGTGGGAGTGTATATGTGACGTAACGTTATGTGTGGGAGTGTGTATGTGGCGTAACGTTATGTGTGGGAGTATGTGACGTAACGTTATGTGTGGGAGTGTGTATGTGACGTAACGTTATGTGTGGGAGTGTGTATGTGACGTAACGTTATGTGTGGGAGTGTGTATGTGACGTAACGTTATGTGTGGGAGTGTGTATGTGACGTAACGTTATGTGTGGGAGTGTGTATGATCGTAACGTTATGTGTGGGAGTGTGTATGTGACGTAACGTTATGTGTGGAGTGTGTATGTGACGTAACGTTATGTGTGGGAGTGTGTATGTGACGTAACGTTATGTGTGGGAGTGTGTAATGTGACGTAACGTTATGTGTGGGAGTGTGTATGTGACGTAACGTTATGTGTGGGAGTATGTGACGTAACGTTATGTGTGGGAGTGTGTATGTGACGTAACGTTATGTGTGGGAGTATGTGACGTACGTTATGTGTGGGTGGGTGTATGTGACGTAACGTTATGTGTGGGGAGTGTGTATGTGACGTAACGTTATGTGGGAGTGTGTAATGTGACGTAACGTTATGTGTGGGAGTGTGTATGTGACGTAACGTTATGTGTGGGAGTGTGTATGTGACGTATCGTTATGTTTGGGAGTGTGTATGTGTCGTAACGATATGTGTGGGAGTGTGTATGTGTCGTAACGTTTATGTGATGGAGTGTGTATGTGTCGTAAACGTTATGTGTGGGAGTGTGTATGTGACGTAACGTTTATGTGTGGGAGTGTATATGTGACGTAACGTTATGTGTGGGAGTGTGTATGTGGCGTAACGTTATGTGTGGGAGTATGTGACGTAACGTTATGTGTGGGAGTGTGTATGTGACGTAACGTTATGTGTGGGAGTGTGTATGTGACGTAACGTTATGTGTGGGAGTGTGTATGTGACGTAACGTTATGTGTGGGAGTGTGTATATGACGTAACGTTATGTGTGGGAGTGTGTATGTATCGTAACGTTATGTGTGGGAGTGTGTATGTGACGTAACGTTATGTGTGGGAGTGTGTATGTGACGTAACGTTATGTGTGGGAGTGTGTATGTGACGTAACGTTATGTGTGGGAGTGTGTATGTGACGTAACGTTATGTGTGGGAGTGTGTATGTGACGTAACGTTATGTGTGGGAGTATGTGACGTACGTTATGTGTGGGTGTGTGTATGTGACGTAACGTTATGTGTGGGAGTGTGTATGTGACGTAACGTTATGAGTGGGAGTGTGTATGTGACGTAACGTTATGTGTTGGGAGTGTGTATGTGACGTAACGTTATGTGTGGCGTGTGTAATGTGACGTAACATTATGTGTGGGAGTGTGTATGTGACGTAACGTTATGTGTGGGAGTATGTGACGTAACGTTATGTGTGGGAGTGTGTATGTGACGTACGTTATGTGTGGGAGTGTGTATGTGACGTAACGTTATGTGTGGGAGTGTGTATGTGACGTAACGTTATGTGTGGGAGTGTGTATGTGACGTAAGATTCTGCACGTCACCGCAGACTGCGAAAATAACTAACAATAATTTGAATATTTTATTATGGACTGAAGAGGTTGGTAGAAAGACATATACTGTATTTGTCTTTTTACTAGATGAATCCTTTATTCTACACGATGTTTCGCTCAAAAATCGATCTTTATCGCAATACAAGTTGATAAATTAGAGACATGTGCAACACTTGGGTATCTATAACCAGGAAACGTTATTTTTTTTCATGATTTTTGGACTGACCACATCGACTCAAGGCTGAGGGACTGATTACCTCAAACTCCTCCTGTTCTTCACCATTCTCCTTTGTATGGACTGATGAAGCCACTGCGTGGCGAAACGTTTCCTCATTGAAGATACTCAAGTGTTGCACATGTGTCTAATTTATCAACTTGTCGGTTCTCTAAATCATTCATATATATCGCAATACAAGTTGAATCCTGGTCGATAAGTCGTCTTCAGTTAACTGTTGTTCAGTATTTGGTGTCTTTATACCCTCATGAATACTTGCTGCTACAGAGTTGTGGATGAGTGGAACAAACTCCCGAGTATCGTCATAGAAGCTAAGACGTTAGATAAATACATGAGTGGGTGTGGATGGGTGTAAGTTGGACCTGACTAGCTGGTGCTACTGGGTCAGAAGCCGTGCTCCTTCCTTAAGTGGAGGTGACCTGACTGGGTGGGCCATTGGTCTAAGCTGAGGGTTGACATGGACCTGTCCCGCATGGGCCAGTAGGCCTGCTGCAGTGCTCATTCTTTCTTTCTTTCTAACATGTTACTGTAATGATCAGTTTGTCATACCATACACAGCACAATACTACATTAAATGAAAGGTGCTTCTATAAATGATAAACAGAAATGGTCTAAATTTAACAGTGGTTGATACATATATCTCTTTCACACTCTCGAGGAACTGCAACAGTTTAAGGTTCGGGTGGAATATACAATGAAATCAATAAAATATACTCTTTCTCTCACACAGATATATTTCAGGGGCATCTTACGATAAAAGTAGCGAACTGGAACTACTGAATTGTTCTCGAATAGAAATCAGGTTCGTAAAGTTTCCAAGAATTACTACAGGAACAAGAAAGCATTATAACATCAGTAATAAATTCATTTAAAATATATATAGCCGTTACGTTTTTTTTTTTTTCATTTTTGTACATAAGATGGGGTTCACCTCTGATGCAAATTGTGGACCCACAGCCTCGGAGAAGTGGATAAAAAGGCTTCAAGGAAGAATATTTGGGTTTCTTCCTGAAGCCATTTGAATATTCCACTTCCCCTACCACCCCATCTTCTCATTCTTTCTTACCAATAGATATATTTTATTGCATAATATGATACAAAAGATTTAAGAGATACATTGTTGATATAAAGATGGAATATACAGTACATAAGGTGTACATGAGATACATGTCTAGTATATATTGTTACGTGTTTGACACTGATTATAATGCGAAAATCTCATCCAGCTCCTCAGAGCTGGGGCGCGTGCCCAAGATATAACAGGCATTACCTCTCTGAACAGCAGCACTGACTCGCTGGAACAGAAAACTAGCTGCCCTGCGATCCCTAGTTACCCTGATGAGTCTTTTGCCTAGCTCCTTAAGGAACTTAGATGCACTCTTTCCCCATGAGCCAAGGGTCTCTGAGCCTATGGGAACAAACATATAATGGTGGGCAAGTTCTCCGTATTTTCTAGACTTTTGGGACTTCCTGAAGCTGGCAGCTGCCCCTCCTTCCTCCCTGGTGTATTGGAGATAGGTATCAGCCAGGGTAGATGCACATGTGTAGTCCCACACCGCCTGCTTACCATCTGTACAGGCTTGAAAGGTGATACCATCTGGACGCCTTTGGCTGCCATCAGACCTGCATAGTTTATATTTTGTCGTATGCCGTGAGCTTTGCTCCCAACAAGAGCTCACATTATGACAATCCTTCAAACAGCCCTATGATAACTGCAAAAGGAACATAATAACAACATTTACACAACTCAGACAAGAACACGAACGCCTCTCATGAATATAATGATTCTGTTTATGATATAATAAATACTTGTAGTTAAATGTTATGCAAACTTCCCTTCCACTTCCCCTCTCTCTTTCATCTTTCTCCAGTTAGACATTTTCAAACATCCAGATTCCTTTCCTCCTTCCCTTCGATCCCTTTACTTTAACCTCAGCTCTGCTGGAAGGAAATTCTTTGAAGCTCCCATTGCAGATGAACCATTACTGGAATACCTGACGGTACCCTCATTGCCCTACCCAAGTCTCCCAGCTCAGGCTGATAGATTTCAACACCTTGTATGATCTCTATTCTTCGTGTTTGAATACGGTAGGGGAAACATACATGGTAATTAGCTTTACAACTGTATAACTGCTATGTAAAATAAGGTAGCAACACACTGAAGATGTATCCTATATTACTTTTAATTCTAAAAAATGTCTACAATCCATAATTTATCTTGCGCCTGTTCAGTGATGATGGAGATATCATCATCAAAAAAATTTCTGTGCATGACATAAGATATCCTTAGAGATGGCAACTTCAAAGTCAAAATAACTCTTATTTACGCTGGAACAAAATTTCTGAAGCTCACGTAGCTGACGATCCCTTACTGGAATACTGGACGATATCCCCATTATCCTACTTAAGTCTTCCAGCTCACGCTGACAACTATCAACATTTTTCACTGAGCTTCATCCTGCGTAATGGAATATGACAGCAAAATCATAGCTTTTCCTCCCATTGTGTTACTGAAATATGTAATAGGTTAGCAGCACACTAATGATGCATCCAGCTGTAATAAAATAAACAGCCGCTTGACCTTAGTAAGTCAAACGAAGTTGTGACGTAATGTAAAAAGTTTGCGAAAAAACTTTGACAAATGTAAGGTGTAATAACACAAAATGCTGGAAGATGAGGGGAAAAAATAAGACGTAGGAGACAGGGCCAGAGATGTGGTGAGGGAAGAATATCTGTCGTGCTGAGGAAGAGGTAGAGATGATGAAAAGAGCAGAGCAGCTGTTGTGGGGAGGAGAGAGATAGAGACGGTGATGAAGAAACAACTGTCGTAGAAGGAAGGAGTGGGGAGTAGTGGTGGTGAGGGGAGAAACTGTCACTGGGAGGGAGGGAGGGAGAGGTGGTGGTAGGAGAAATTTCTCGTGTGAGGGTGGGACAGAGTTGGTGGAGTGGGATGGCCCGGTGGCCTGGTGGCTAAAGCTCCCGCTTCACACACGGAGGGCCCGGGTTCGATTCCCGGCGGGTGGAAACATTTCGACACGTTTCCTTACACCTATTGTCCTGTTCACCTAGCAGCAAATAGGTACCTGGGTGTTAGTCGACTGGTGTGGGTCGCATCCTGGGGGACAAGATTAAGGACCCCAATGGAAATAAGTTAGACAGTCCTCGATGACGCACTGACTTTCTTGGGTTATCCTGGGTGGCTAACCCTCCGGGGTTAAAAATCCGAACGAAATCTTATCTTATCTTATCTTATGGGAGAGCTGTCGTGTGAGGGAGGGGGCAGAGTTGGAGTGGAATGGAAGAACTGTCGCGTGTGAGAGGGACAGAGTTGGTGGAGTGGGATGGGAGAACTGTCGTGTGAGAGAGGGACAGAGTTGGTGGAGTGGGATGGGAGAACTGTCGTGTGAGAGAGGGACAGATTTGGTGGAGTGGGATGGGAGAACTGTCGTGTGAGAGAGGGACAGATTTGGTGGAGTGGGATGGGAGAACTGTCGTGTGAAGGAGGGACAGAGTTGGAGTGGTAAGTAGAGCTGTCGAATGAGGGAGAGAGAAAGTTGGTGGAGTGGGAAGGAGAGCTGTCATGGGAAGGAAGGGACAGAGACGCATCCGAGGATGATAAAGTGTCTGTAAGCTGGAGTCTTGCCAGGAGGGCTGACAACTTCCTGAGTTGTGAAGGACACGATGTTACAGATGAGCAGTTCAGAACAAGGCTTGTTTCAGATGGATGCACAAGATGGGGGTGGAATGTGTGGGATGGAGATGGGGAAGATGTGAGCTCCAATATAAAGCAGAAGGCAGGGCACGAATTAAGACATTTATAACCTATGCTATTCTCGGCAACCTGTTTATGTCCTGAGCCATACATGATTAAAACCAAATACTTATGGGGTCAACAACTCAACATTTACGATTATTATATAGTCAGAGAAATACAAGAAATAATTTAGGATGGAAAGCGTAAAATAGCGTAAAATAGCATACAGTCAGAAACTCGCATACGTTTACAGAAAAAGAAAATTAACTGGCACAGTTAACACTAACATTCTTCATAAATACCAGAATTAAGACTATAACCCACCGCCACATCATTAATTATAAACACTGGAGCTCGGGCATCAACCCACCACCACATCATTCATTTTAAACACTATACATATGTATGACTAGGTTAAGGCGTCGGCTTAAGCCAGTAGGAGAATTGGATTTCCCTCACATGGGCCAGTAGGCCTGCTGCGGTGTTCCTTATGTTCTTATACAAGTGGTTTTCAATCTTTTTTCAGTAATATCACCCTTATATCATAACTCACATATAGTCAATTTTCCTAATAATAATAATAATAATAATAATAATAATAATAATAATAATAATAATAATAATAATAATAATAAAAGCAGCCAGGGGCATAAAACGTACATACAGAATATAAAAAATATAAGCCTATTATTGTATAATTAATAAACAAGCATTATATATCACAATAAAATAGAAATAAACCAACTTGTCTTTTGTAAGTTTTTAGTGAGATTTAGGTTTGGTGTAGTTGCAGATAATTTTGATGTTAGGTGGTATATTAGACATTCCCTTATTTGTTCCTCGACCTTCTGTAGCTTTTCATTCTTATTAATTTTCATGTTTGTGAGCACAACAAATTCCAGCTCACACAGGCAAGATGTGAAATTGCATGAGAATTACCAGAGTTTATGTTGCAACATCAGGATATTCATTCTTAATCTCTACCCAGAATTCGTCCAGAGGTATTTTCTTATGCTTTTATTTCACAATTCCATCACTGTTTATGTCAGTTAATTTTTCATATTCTGTGAGATTGAGCTCAACCAGTCACAGTCTTCGGTACAAGTTTTGGAAATAGTACTGATTTTTTTTTCTGACACTAGTTCAAGATGCTTAAAAATCAGTGGCATAATCTAGTTACTCTTTGTTGCAGCAGCAACAACATGTTGGAACATATTCTTGTTGCCTTCCTTCACTTTGACAGTCAAAATTCTTAGTTAATCTCTCACAGCATCGATTTTGCCAGTGCAAGATAAGATATTTTCAGTGTTGCCTTGAATGTTGGAATTTACCTTGTTTAAATCTTCAACTATATCCACTAAATTGGATAATTCATAGACCAAGTGACATCTGGAAGCACCATACAACATTCTTCTTGACCAAGTGACATCTGGAAGTACCACACAACATTCTTCTTGACCAAGTGACATCTGGAAGCACCACACAACATTCGTCTTGACCAAGTGACATCTGGAAGCACCACACAACATTCTTCTTGCTGCTCAATAGTAAAAAATCTAAGTAATTGATCCTTTAGTACATACACTCGTTACAGCAGCTTGCCTCTCCGTGACCATCTTGCCTCTGTGTCCAGAAGATTCATATGCTTTGCCCCAGTTTTTACAAATAGTTTTAGAAAAATGAGAAACTGACAGTGACGAACACCAGTGATGTATCTGACAACACAAACTGTAAACCTGTAAACAAAGAAACCGAAGAGTGTAAACCAAACACAAACGTTGGTGATTATGTAAATTTACTTTCCTATCACAATGCCTATTGTCTTAATATGAATCATGAATTTAATATTATTCTATAATAGTTTATCATTTAACGACATTTGAAAAAATTATAACTCTTGTGTGGTAGTTAATTATACAATATACAACAGCCCCCAAAAATGTGAAGTTTTAATTAAAAAGATGAAATCAGGACAAAATTACTAACAATGCAGCGGCACCCCTGGGCACTATCAGTGACACATCAGGGTGCCTTGGCACTCCTGGGTACTACCAGTGGCACACTAGGGTGCCGCGGCACCCAGATTTAAAAAACACTACATGACTAGAGAGAGAACTAATATAATTACCGGTGATTGTCGCTACGGAAGTAAGAATTAGAATAAAAATTTAGAAGCGTAACATAAATGACGGTGTAACGAACTATAACGTCTAAATGACGGTGTAACGAACTATAACGTCTAAATGACGGTGTAACGAACTATAACGTCTAAATGACGGTGTAACGAACTATAACGTCTAAATGACGGTGTAACGAACTATAACGTCTAAATGACGGTTGTAACGAAACTATAACGTCTAAATGACGGTGTAACGAACTATAACGTCTAAATGACGGTGTAACGAACTATACCGTCTAAATGACGGGTTGTAACGAACTATACCGTCTAAATGACGGTGTAACGAACTATACCGTCTAAATGACGGTGTAACGAACTATAACGTCTAAATGACGGTGTAACGAACTATAACGTCTAAATGACGGTGTAACGAACTATAACGTCTAATGACGGTGTAACGAACTATAACGTCTAAATGACGGTGTAACGAACTATAACGTCTAAATGACGTGTAACGAACTATAACGTCTAAATGACGGTTGTACGAACTATAACGTCTAAATGACGGTGAACGAACTATACCGTCTAAATGACGGTGTAACGAACTATACCGTCTAAATGACGGTGTAACGAACTATACCGTCTAAATGACGGTGTAACGAACTATAACGTCTAAATGACGGTGTAACGAACTATAACGTACTAAATGACGGTGTAACGAACTATAACGTCTAAATGACGGTGTAACGAACTATAACGTCTAAATGACGGTGTAACGAACTATAACGTCTAAATGACGGTGTAACGAACTATAACGTCTAAATGACGGTGTAACGAACTATACCGTCTAAATGACGGTGTAACGAACTATACCGTCTAAATGACGGTGTAACGAACTATAACCGTCTAAATGACGGTGTAACGAACTATAACGTCTAAATGACGGTGTAACGAACTATAACGTCTAAATGACGGTGTAACGAACTATAACGTCTAAATGACGGTGTAACGAACTATAACGTCTAAATGACGGTGTAACGAACTATAACGTCTAAATGACGGTGTAACGAACTATAACGTCTAAATGACGGTGTAACGAACTATAACGTCCTAAATGACGGTGTAACGAACTATAACGTCTAAATGACGGTGTAACGAACTATAACGTCTAAAGGACGGTGTAACGAACTATAACGTCTAAATGACGGTGGTAACGAACTATAACGTCTAAATGACGGTGTTAACGAACTATAACGTCTAATGACGGTTGTAACGAACTATAACGTCTAAATGACGGTGTAACGAACTATAACGTCTAAATGACGGTGTGTAACGAACTATAACGTCTAAATGACGGTGTAACGAACTATAACGTCTAAATGACGGTGTAACGAACTATAACGTCTAAATGACGGTGTAACGAACTATAACGTCTAAATGACGGTGTAACGAACTATAACGTCTAAATGACTGGTGTAACGAACTATAACGTCTAAATGACGGTGTAACGAACTATAACGTCTAAATGACGGTGTAACGAACTATAACGTCTAAATGACGGTGTAACGAACTATAACGTCTAAATGACGGTGTAACGAACTAAACGTCTAAATGACGGTGTAACGAACTATAACGTCTAAATGACGGTGTAACGAACTATAACGTCTAAATGACGGTGTAACGAACTATAACGTCTAAATGACGGTGTAACGAAACTATAACGTCTAAATGACGGTGTAACGAACTATAACGTCCAAATGACGGGGTGTAACGAACTATAACGTCTAAATGACGGTGTAACGAACTATAACGTCTAAATGACGGTGTAAACGAACTATAACGTCTAAATGACGGTGTAACGAACTATACGTCTAAATGACGGTGTAACGAACTATACGTCTAAATGACGGTTTGTGTAACGAACTATAACGTCTAAATGACGGTGTAACGAACTATAACGTCTAAATGACGGATGTAACGAACTATAACGTTTAAATGACGTTGTAAACGAACTATAACGTCTAAAATGACGGTGTAACGAACTATAACGTCCAAATGACGGTGTAACGAACTATAACGTCTAAATGACGGTGTAACGAACTATAAACGTCTAAATGACGGTTGTAACGAACTATAACGTCCAAAAGACGGTTGTAACGAACTATAACGTCTAAATGACGGTGTGTAACGAACTATAACGTCTAAATGACGGTGTAACGAACTATAACGTCTAAATGACGGTGTAACGAACTATAACGTCTAAATGACGGTGAACGAACTATAACGTCTAAATGACGGTGTAACGAACTATAACGTCTAAATGACGGTGTAACGAACTATAACGTCTAAATGACGGTGTAACGAACTATAACGTCCAAATGACGGTGTAACGAACTATAACGTCTAAATGACGGTGTAACGAACTATAACGTCTAAATGACGGTGTAACGAACTATAACGTCCAAATGACGGTGTAACGAACTATAACGTCTAAATGACGTGTAACGAACTATAAACGTCCAAATGACGGTGTAACGAACTATAACGTTAAATGACGGTGTAACGAACTATAACGTCTAAATGACGGTTTTAACGAACTATAACGTCTAAATGACGGTGTAACGAACTATAACGTTTAAATGACGGTGTAACGAACTATAACGTCTAAATGACGGTGTAACGAACTATAACGTCCAAATGACGGTGTAACGAACTATAACGTCTAAATGACGGTGTAACGAACTATAACGTCTAAATGACGGTGTAACGAACTATAACGTCCAAATACGGTGTAACGAACTATAAACGTCTAAATGACGGTGTAACGAACTATAACGTCTAAATGACGGTGTTAACGAACTATAAACGTCCAAATGACGGTTTGTAACGAACTATAAACGTCTAAATGACAGTGTAACGAACTATAAGGTCTAAATGACGGTATAACGAACTATAACGTCTAAATGACGGTGTAACGAACTATAACGTTTAAATGACGGTGTAACGAAATATAACGTCTAAATGACGGTGTAACGAACTATAACGTCTAAATGACGGTGTAGCGAACTATAACGTCTAAATGACGGTGTAACGAACTATAACGTTTAAATGACGGTGTAACGAACTATAACGTCTAAATGACGGTGTAAACGAACATATAACGTCCAAATGAACGGTGTAACGAACTATAACGTCTAAAGACGGTGTAACGAACTATAACGTCTAAATGACGGTGTAACGAACTATAACGTCTAAATGACGTGTGTAACGAACTATAACGTCTAAATGACGGTGTAACGAACTATACGTCTAAATGACGGTGTAACAAACTATACCGTCTAAATGACGGTTGTAACGAACTATAACGTCTAAATGACGGTTGTAACGAACTATAACGTCCTAAATGACGGTTGTAACGAACATAACGTCTAAATTTTTATAATTCCGACCTCTTTGTGAATATTTCAGACTAGGTATTTTTTATTAATTTCTTCATCTTAGGTCAAATCATCGTAAAATGTCTCCCCTGTATATCCGTAATGGATGTATTTAATATACAGTTGTAAGAAATGGGAGTCGCCAGTAGAGAGAAAATTGTATTAATTGGGTTGTTTGTATCTTGGTGTATATACACTCCAGTAAATGTCAGGTGTGAAATGTTGAAAGATGAGATGTGCAAGTGGCAGTGTTTAGTATACTGAAGATGAGATGTGCAAAGTGGCGGTATTGTTAGTATACTGAAGATGAGATGTGCAAGTGGCGGTGTTGTTAGTATACTGAAGATGAGTTGTGCAAGTGCAGTGTTGTTAGTATATGAAGATGAGTTGCAAGTGGCGGTGTTGTTAGTAATACTGAAGATGAGATGTGCAGTGGCGGTGTTGTTAGTATACTGAAGATGAGATGTGCAAGTGGCGGTGTTTGTTAGTATACTGAAGATGAGATGTGCAAGTGGCAGTGTTGTTAGTATACTGAGAGAGAGTGCAAGTGGCAGTGTTGTTAGTATACTGAAGATGAGAGTGCAAGTGCGGTGTTGTTAGGTATACTGAAGATGAGATGTGCAAGTGGCGGTTGTTGTTAGTATACTGAAGATGAGATGTGCAAGTGGCGGTGTTGTTAGTATACTGTAAGATGAGATGTGCAAGTGGCGGTGTTGTTAGTATAATGAAGTAAGATGTGCAAGTGGCAGTGTTGTTAGTATACTGAAGATGAGATGTGCAAGTGGCAGTGTTGTTAGTATACTGAAGATGAGATGTGCAAGTGGCAGTGTTGTTAGTATACTGAAGATGAGATGTGCAAGTGGCAGTGTTGTTAGTATACTGAAGATGAGATGTGCAAGTGGCGGTGTTGTTAGTATACTGAGAGATGAGATGTGCAAGTGGCAGTGTTGTTAGTATACTGAAGATGAGATGTGCAAGTGGCGGTGTTGTTAGTATACTGAAGATGAGATGTGCAAGTGGCGGTGTTGTTAGTATAATGAAGGTAAGATGTGCAAGTGGCAGTGTTGTTAGTATACTGAAGATGAGATGTGCAAGTGGCAGTGTTGTTAGTAACTGAAGATGAGATGTGCAAGTGGCGGTGTTGTTAGTATACTGAAGATGAGATATGCAAGTGGCGGTGTTGTTAGTATACTGAAGATGAGATGTGCAAGTGGCGGTGTTGTTAGTATACTGAAGATGAGATGTGCAAGTGGCGGTGTTGTTAGTATAACTGAAGATGAGATGTGCAAGTGGCAGTGTTGTTAGTATACTGAAGATGAGATGTGCAAGTGGCAGTGTTGTTAGTATACTGAAGATGAGATGTGCAAGTGGCAGTGTTGTTAGTATACTGAAGATGAGATTGCAATGTGGCGGTGTTGTTAGTATACTGAGATGAGTTGTGCAAGTGGCAGTGTTTGTTAGTATACTGAAGATGAGATGTGCAAGTGGCAGGTGTTATTAGTATACTGAAGATGAGATGTGCAAGTGGCGGTGTTTGTTAGTATACTGAAGATGAGATGTGCAAGTGGCGGTGTTGTTAGTATACTGAAGATGAGATGTGCAAGTGGCAGTGTTGTTAGTATACTGAAGATGAGATGTGCAAGTGGCAGTGTTGTTAGTATACTGAAGATGAGATGTGCAAGTGGCGGTGTTGTTAGTATACTGAAGATGAGTTGTGCAAGTGGCAGTGTTGTTAGTATACTGAAGATGAGATGTGCAAGTGGCAGTGTTATTAGTATACTGAAGATGAGATGTGCAAGTGGCGGTGTTGTTAGTATACTGAAGATGAGATGTGCAAGTGGCGGTGTTGTTAGTATACTGAAGATGAGATGTGCAAGTGGCAGTGTTATTAGTATACTGAAGATGAGTTGTGCAAGTGGCAGTGTTATTAGTATACTGAAGATGATATGTGCAAGTGGCGGTGTTGTTAGTATACTGAAGATGAGATGTGCAAGTGGCAGTGTTGTTAGTATACTGAAGATGAGTTGTGCAAGTGGCAGTGTTGTTAGTATACTGAAGATGAGATTGTGCAAGTGGCAGTGTTGTTAGTATACTGAAGATGAGTTGTGCAAGTGGCGGTGTTGTTAGTATACTGAAGGTGAGACATGCAACAGTCAGTACAGAGATTATGAGACATATAATACGTAGTATTATCAAAAATTGAAGGCAAGCCTAGTAAAGGGGGAGGAGTGGTCAGTGTGGAAGTAAAACAAGTAATGGACAATGTTGCCAGTACAATGACGGTGAGGTTTGTAATGGGAGGTGTTGTCAGTCGAGTAAACTTTAAAAGTGGTGGTAACACTTCTTACTGTCAGTGGAAATCCTTATTTTCTTAGAAGATCTGAAGGCAGGATTTAGTGTAATATTGAAGCGCTTAGTCAGAAAGTTAAGTGTAGGCAAGTGTTTTCTGTATTTTAGTAGAGAAAATCACCACTTCCTCCCACATCAACAACAGCTGCAAAGTGGTAGGTGCTTAACCTGATTTAGCAAGTTAAGTAGCACAATATCTCCCAATTGACTGGGACATGAGGAATTCCCAGTTGAATGTGTACCTATTTAACACCTGCATGAAGAAGAAAGATGGTGCCCGCTTTGCTTCTTGTGTATTATGTAAAAAATAGCGATGCTGAAATTTCATCTTTCTTAGATGTAAATAAGAATATTTCTGATGAGTTTGGAGAGAGATTCGTAGGTTTTAAAATCATGAACCAACAGGTAGCTTGCCACCAAGAACACACACACACACACACACACACACACGAGAGAGAGATATATATAGATAGAGAGAGAGAGAGAGAGAGAGAGAGAGAGAGAGAGAGAGAGAGAGAGAGGAGAGAGAGAGAGAGAGAGAGAGAGAGAGAAAGAGAGAGAGAGAGATTATAGAATGTAATGAATCGATATTTAAGATATAATAAAAACAGGGTAGTGACAATTACCCTAAGCTGAAATAACCTACATGACCGACATGTAATATGTAATATGCAACACCTGTGCTTGTTGACTTGGCATGCAAGTGCAAGACTTGCAAGCGTAACCAGTAGTAATTTAGATGACAGTACTGATTTACAAAGTGTCCGCAATTAGGGTTGTAAAATATTAAATTACGACCTAACGGGTTTCGCGCTTCCCCATGAGTATGTGTGTGACAGAGGATGCTGACACCCTGCTGAGCAGGTCTTCATACGAGAAATAGCGACTTTAGCGTCTTGTGACGAACCGAAGCCTCTACCACCATCCTGAACACCATCGTAAAATTTCAGGCTCCAATCTCAGCGGCGCAAAAAAGTCAAGAATTCAAATTTTGCTATTTTAGCTCTCAGCTCCCCCAAAAATCTTACGTTGCAATTATCACAACAAAATAAATTAAGTCGGGGCATAAAAATGTCGATTAGGAAATCGTGTGCAGCGAGAGACAAGAAAAGGAACGTGGGAAGGAAGAAAGGAAGAGCAACCGAGAGAGGGAAGGGTGTGGGAAGAAAAATGCAGCTGCGTTGACGAAAATATGTAGTTGATAATGAAAGAGGAAGTGGGGAAGGAAGGAAACAAAATGAGTGTGAGGGAGGAGAGACAGTGAGAGAGAGAGAGAGAGAAAGAGAGAGAGAGAGAGAGAGAGAGAGAGAGAGAGAGAGAGAGAGAGAGATAGTGAGAGACAGACAGACAGACAGAGAAATACAGGTAGCACATGACTTGGAAGTTCACACCATGGCTTTCTTCTAAGAACTTCTTCCTCGTATCTATAATAAGGGCTATTGTGTATTACCTTGGTGCATGGGTCAAGGATAGAAAAGCAGAAGGCTCTTCCTCACATTCCACTCCAGCCACTGTTTGCATGACTGGGGGGAAAGAGAGCGGAAATTACCTTACCATATTGAAAATCTGTCAAGGAATTTACAGAAGGAAACGAAGTGGATGGAAGGCAAGAGCTACGACTTGCACTTCTTAATTAGCACTAGGAATTAACAAGAGTTAACCGATCGCTCTCTGTCTACATTTATAACTCTGGAGGAAGTTCATCTGAGCTACTGGATTTGTTGCTATTCAGCTTGAGTAGCATTGAAAATTGAGTTGGGCAAATATTCTGTTAGTGGGATGGATTGTGAAGGACCTGCCTAGTATGGGCCAACAGACCTCCTACAGTGTGTTATTATCATTAGTACGTATGTATAATAATAATAATAATAATAATAATAATAATTATTATTATTATTATTATTATTATTATTATTATTAGTAATTTAGGGAAGTGGAGCACAGATCCAATTCCCTTGATCAAGAACCCCTCACCAAGCAACCTCCCTTGAGGGGGAAACTCAAACATATCCAGAAGCAAAAAATCGATCGAGTGACTGTTCGTATCCTGAAAAATTCGCATGGTGGGGCATTCGTAAGCCGAGGTTCCACTGTATTTTATTATGCCTTACTTACAAATTTCACCACTAACTAGTTTCTCGTCTTCATGGCATGGAAGCAAATTGATAAATTAGACACATGTGCATCACTTGGGTATCTTTGTTGTGGAAACGTTTCGCCACACAGTGCCTTCTTCAGACCAAAGAATTTGGCAAATATGATAAGTATGCTAGGGATGGGGGGTTCATCTCTCTGTTACAAGGGTGACAACCTCGGCCAGTCAGTCGAGGAGGCCCCTTGCTAAGTTGTATAACACTTTAAATTGATAGAAGATTGTGATGTGGATATGAGCAGGGAACAAAAGGGTTGCTGCAAGATATCTATGTATGGTATTGAAAATCACCGAGTGAAAGGGTTGGATAAGTATTTGGCGTTGAAAATCACAATGTGATAGGGAAGGAAAAACAATGGTTAGATAAGTATTTGATAATGAAATCACTATGGGAGTATAATAACATCCTCACTTATGTGGTGTGTAATAACTTGCCAGAAATAATATGTAAAACATAACTGTGGAAATGCATGCTTTCCACTCGTGTGATTGTACTGCTCGCTATTTGCATACCATTTATCCTGTAACAAAAGCGTATAATGAAGGTATACCACCTTGAAAATATATGTACCCCGTTTCTCTGTTTAGTTTTAAGGAGACTAATGAAATAAGACACTTTGATTTTTTGGGTTATCCTAGGTAAAAAAATCACATATGCTGATATGTAAGTGTATTTCATGTGCGCATCTGAGTAAATTTATTTACTAAGGACACTGATGGATGTGACTGCTTGTGAGTTTTGAGTGTGAGTTTGCGAGAGAGAGAGACCAGCAGGTGCGATCATAATCTTATGTAACGATGCAGTGATGTTGAGAAGACAAGTCTTCCTGGAGTTTTCGTGTGTAGGGACGACCATCATTGTTTGCTGTTTTGGGGCTGACATTATCTCAGGTAAAACTAATGAAGTGGGTGTTATTTTGCTGATGTGTTTATCATCAAGCTTAGGTAACACAGACCTCGTCTTTATTGACATTGTAACTTAAATCTCCACCTAAATTTTGCAGAAATGTGTAATTTTGAGGTTATCTATGTATGATGGATTTGAAACCGGCAACAGCTTGGTTGATTAGGCCCTGATCCACGATGAGGCCTGGTCACAGACTGGGCCGCGGGGACGTTGACCCCCGGAACTCTCTCCAGGTATCTCCAGGTATCTATCTCCAGTATATAGAAGGCTTGTGAATTGTAATAAAGAGGGGTGTTCGCTGCTAACTGCTAATTTCCAATAACAATCTCTGCTAGGAGGATAAAGTACGGAATTTTGTAATTTGTGTGGTCACACAACCATCCCAAACTCCCTCCCATTGGCTCCTGGGTTTAACGGTGTCTTGAACAGACTTCGCCCACAAGGTGCTGCGACTTACAACGAAAATGTGAGTGTTATATTCAGAACGTCAGAGGCAACTCCGTGTTACAGATGGACTGGCAGCTTGCAAATTTTTTCTCCATCACAGGTTAGAGAGTTGTAAATGGTTGTATTGGTTGTATTTGTGAGTACTTTTTAGAGAGATGTAGAGAGTGTTTGTAGATTTGTATTGGTTGTGATTATGGTTGTAGTTGAAGAGTTGTGAGTTTTTGATGTGAGTGTTTATGAGCTGCACTAGTGTTATATAGAGTGTTGTACTTGTGAGTCGTGAGCACTTGGGAGTTGTGAGTGTCACTAGAGTTATGTAGAGTGTTGTGCTTGTGTTTCTGAGTTGTATAGAGAGAAGTAGAGTGCTTGTAGAGTTGTATTGATTGTGATTTATAGATGTGATTATAGAAAGAAAGAGAGAGATAGAGAGAGAGAGAGAGAGAGAGAGAGAGGGACTGTTATATCTTCCCCCACAGGAGTGTCGATGAAATGGAAAAGAGGGAATCACCTTGCCTCAGGCGCAGACCTGTCGCGTGAATCTGAAGGTCCCACAGCGGAATCTGACTGCCTGGTTGCTTCAGGATGGCAGGTGACCTTGACCAGCCTTGTAGACACAGCTAGTATGTCAATAAACGTTTGTGTTTACCTTTCTTTAAACATACCTGGAAAGGTTTCATCATCACAAATATAACTTATACCCGACCGC
This sequence comes from Cherax quadricarinatus, assembly GCF_026875155.1. Classification (NCBI taxonomy): domain Eukaryota; kingdom Metazoa; phylum Arthropoda; class Malacostraca; order Decapoda; family Parastacidae; genus Cherax; species Cherax quadricarinatus. Next base: position 41,693,194 of record NC_069424.1, read on the forward strand.
TTTTATACACTATAACGCCACTATGCATGTATTTTTCGTTACCTATGAGACCAAGAGTTGTAACACTTGTTAAACCTTGAGAGACCTAGAGGTGTATCTTATGTACCTTATAATCATAATATCCATGTTTGTCCGTGGGGAACTGGAGATGTGTCTTAAAAACCACATAAGTGGTCGGAAACACCTGTTATGTTGTATGATTTCATCTTGGGAGATACACCTTTCGTAGAATGAATATGCCTATGAGGGGTGCCAAGAACCGTAGCTTATTACCTTGGGAACCTAGAGACGTCTCAGAAACATCTGCTGTGGAATCCAGAAGCTGTAGCACAGACTCACCTTTGACTAATGCTGGTAAAAACGTGTGTAATTCCATGAAAAGTCTAAGGACATCAGTGACGACATTTCAGTAACTCTACGAATAGTTGTACATAAATGGTATACAATACTGACAAGATATACTTTAGATCCTTCAAGACAACGGTGCTCTTTACCAACTCCAAGGCTGAGGGACTAATTACCTCATATTTTGTATATATTTCTTCACATTATGTCTTCTTATTGTATTGATAAAGCCACTGGTTGGCGATACGTCTATAATAAACATACCCAGATGTTAACCAAGTGTCTAATTCCTCAACTCTGTGAAATATCACTAAGTATATATGACGCTTCGAACATATAAAAATGATTCTGCTCCTGCTGATGCGGTTTTTATCCGAGGAATTGGAGATACGCCATAGCGTGATCGTGGGGTTCGCGCCAGAGCCAGGGACCGAGTCATAGCTTGATAATCACTGCATCAGTCTATTCAAATCATCCTGGAGTGCTCTAATGTCCTCATTAGAATGAATTAGACGGCCTATTTTGGTGGCAGACGAAGGCATTGTCACTGATAGGTGGGATTATCCAGTGGAAGTAGGTTATACCCAAGGAATGCACCAGTAGTAAGCAAGAAGGTTGTGTAGATTTCCTCTGTACCAAAATTCCGAGATGTTGCAGTGTCTGACAGGATGTACATAAATGGTGTGTGTGTGTGTGTGTGTATGTGTGTGTGTGTGTGTGTGTGTGTGTGTGTGTGTGTGTGTGTGTGTGTGCGCATGTACTCACCTAATTGTAGTTGGAAGGATAGAGTCACAGCTCCTGGCCCCGCCACTTCACTGGTCGCTACTAAGTCACTCTCCCTGCTCCATGAGCTTTATCATACCTCTTCTTAAAGCTATGAATGGATCCTGCCTCCACTACATCATTTTCCAGACTACTCCACTTCCTAACAACTCTATGACTGAAGAAATACTTCCTAATATCTCTGTTACTTATCTGACTCTTCAACTTGTAATTGTGACCCGAAATGCCCGAAATGCCCTGGCTTGATAGTGGCATTCTTTGTACTTAGCAAAACAAAACTGTAATTACACATTGTAACCTTTACAAAGAATTAACCTTTTATCTTTATCTTTCGTTACTGTGTCTCATCACGGGAACATTTTATCTCTGTCCACCTTGTCGATTCCTTTCAGTATTTTATATGTCGTTATCATATCACCCCTATCTCTCCTGTCCTCCAGTGTCGTCAGGTGGATTTCCCCTAACCTCTCCTCGTATTACATACCCCTTAGCTCCAGGACTTGTTGTAAACCTTTGCACTCTCTCTAGTTTCCTTACGTGTCTGGCTAGGTGTGGGTTCCAAACTGGTGCTGCATACTCCAATATGGGCCTAACATATACAGTATACAGGGTCCTGAACGATTTCTTATTGAGATGTCGGAATGCTATCCTTAGATTTGCTAGGCGACCGTATTCTGCAGCAGTTATTTGGTTGATGTGCGCCTCAGGAGATGTGTCCCGTGTTATACTCGCACCGAAATCTGTTTCCTTGAGTGAGGTTTGTAGTTTCTGGCCCACTAGACTGTAATCCGTCTGCGGCCTTCTTTGCTTTTCCCCAATCTTCATGACTTTGCAATTGGTGGATTGAACTCCAGGAGCCAGTTGCTGGACCAGGCCTGCAGCCTGTCCAGATCCCTTTGCAGTTCTGCCTGGTCCTCGTCCACTTGAATTCTTCTCATCAACTTCACATCATCTGCAAACAGAGACACTTCTGAGTCTATTCCTTCCATGTCGTTCACAAATACCAGAAACAACACCGGTCTTAGAACTGGCCCCTGTGGAACCACACTCGTCACAGGCGCCAAGTACCTCGCCAAGTACCATTACTCACTGTTGTCTTCCTGACAGGTATTCCCTGATCCGTTGTAGTGCCTTCCTTGTTATCTCTGCCTGATCCTCCAGCTTTCGTACTAATCTCTTGTGTGGAACTGTGTCAAACGCCTTCCTACAGCACAAGAAAATGCAGTCTACCCACCCCTCTTTCCTGTGTTAGTGCTGTCACCCTGTCATAAAACTCCAGTAGGTTTGTGACACAGGATTTCCCGTCCCTGAGAGCATGCTGGCTGTCGCTGATAAGCTCATTCTTTCTAAGTGCTCCACTACTCGTCTCCTGATAATCTTCTCCATGACTTTGCATACTATACATATCAGTGACACTGGTTTGTAGTTTAATGCTTTGTGACTGTCTCCTTTTATTAAATTAGAACTACATTTGTTGTATTCCATACCTCAGGTAGTCTCCATGTTACGATAGATGTGTTGAAGATTGTTGTTAGTGGTACACATAGCGCCTCTGCTCCCTCCCTCAGGACCCATGGAGAGATGTTATCCTGCCTCATCGCCTTTGAGGTATCTAGCTCGCTTAGCAGCCTCTTCACTTCTTCCTCGGTTGTATGTATTGTGTCCAACAGTTGATGGTGTACCCCACCTCTCTGTCTTTCTGGAATCCCTTCCTACTCCTCTGTGAACACTTCTTTGAATCTCAAATTGGTCTCAAATACTTCACTTCCGTTTCTTATGATCTCTCCGCCTTCCTTCCTCAGCCTGATTACCTGGTCCTAGACTGTTTTCCTCCTGATGTGGCTGTACAACATCTTCGGGTCAGATTTGGCTTTCGCTACTATGCCATCTTCGTATTGTCATTGAGCCTCACTTCTTACCTGTGCATATTCATTTCTGGCTCTGCGACTGCTCTCCTTATTCTCCTGGGTCCTTTGTGTTCTATACTTCTTCCATTCTCTAGCACACTCGGTTTTGGCATCTCTACAACTTTGGGTGAACCAAGGACTCATCCTGGCTTTCTTGTTGTTTCGTTTCCCTTGGTACCAAACTCTTCCTCGTCCTTTGCATGTGTTGTCACTCCTCCATATCTCGTTGACTGACTTTTTGTTCAGCTTCTCTGTCCCTGAACCCTCTGCAGCAAATTTTTCATGCCTGTTGTGTGTGTTGTGATGTGTACACTCTCTAGTTCCTTGCCATTGTGGTGTCATGGAGTTCGCAACTCAGTCTGCCGCTTTCACTGACCGCTATCTGCGGTCCTCCTCCCTGCTCATGACTTTATCATACCTCGTTTTTAAAATTGTATGTTCTACCTCCAGTACTTCGCTATGCGGATATTCCACGGTCCAACAACTCTGTGGCTTGAAGACAATACGGGTCCTAACATCTCTTGCTCATTGAGTCTTTCAGTTCCATTTGTGACACCTATGTTTCTATGTCCCATCTCTGGAACATTCCTGTCTCTAGTCAACCTTGTCTATTTCCAGACAATTTTGCTATGTCATTCATGTATCCATGACCCCCTTGTTTATGCGTCTTGCGCTCCGTGTTTGTACTCGCCTAATTGTTCTCCACCTAATTGTGGGTGCAAGGTCATGCCTCCTGTGTGTGTGTGTGTGTGTGTGTTGTGCCTTGTGTCTATTGTGGTGTGTGTTGTGTGTGTGGTGTGTGTGTGTGTGTGTGTGTGTGTGTGTGTGTGGTTATCTGGCTTTACCAGTAACCACGATTTATGTATTTTCGAGAATAGGGACTTGCATATCAGGATCCGACTGTGGCCGCCATGGGATCATGAAGCAGAGTTTGTATTGTGCTAACTCCCAACAAGATTATCCTAACTTAATACAATAACAATTTCATAACCACTCTAGCTTGGTTAATGTGTTGAGTCTTGTAATACGCAAGTTAATGTGTGTAGCGATGGTCAGGTCACAGAACAACTCTGTATATAAACATTCTTAACATAAATGAAAATTTCTAATTCACATAGCTCCTTGTGGAGTTAATTATGACTTGATCCCGAGGGATTTCGTCCATATATTAGTATTACAGCTTTAATCAAGCTTCCATGTATTTAATTATTTAGATTATTATACGTAAATATTATAGTGATGCTTAGATCAGTCTATGTTTCATTCTTTCTGATGACTTAAAGATGTTTAGTTTTAGTTTATATTCAGAGGATTCCAATATAATTTTTTTTGTCGCTATCCTAGGTAATCTTCTAGGAAAGACAGATTCATTCAGATCAGGATATTCATTAATGGGGACGTTTCATTAGGAGTGAAGAAACCACTCGTGGCGAATCTTTTTCTTTAAAAATGTGTTTTTCCACATCCTGTACGTACACCATACAATTTATTTTTTAGACAAACAATGCTTTACGTCACTAAGTTTTTAGCAGCTACTGTCTTAATCTAGGTTGTGCGGTACTAGTAATACTTAATTTATGCTAAGGGAAAATGTGTACAGGATTATTAGTGAAATTACAAAGATAAAAAGATGGGGTGGTAGGGGAAGCAAAATATTCCAACGACTCGGAAAGAAATCCAAATGTTTTTTCCTAGAAGACTTTTTATCTACTTCTCCAAGGGTAAGGGTCCCACAATTTGCACTAGAGGTGGACCTCTAGTGCAAAATTTGGCGAGTTCAGACACCAACCTCTTTGAAACATCACCATATATATATATATATATATATATATATATATATATATATATATATATATATATATATATATATATATATATATATATTATGGTGATGTTTCAGAGAGGTTGCTGTCTGAACTCGCCAAATTTTCCAGCCTGTGCCTGGCTGGCAGTGTTCCAGAGGCCATTAGACCCCTTTTCTTTGGTGCTTCATTGTGTGCTCTCCGGAAAAAGGATGGCGGAATCAGGCCCATTGCAGTGGGCGACACCCTTCGGCGCCTAGTCGCCAAGGCTGCAGTAAGAATGGTGAGTCAAGAGGCTGCTGCAATGTTGAAACCAACTCAGCTCGGTTTTGGTGTTCAACAGGGCTGTGAAGCAGCTGCCCACGCAGCACGAGTATATATCAACATGTCCGATGATAAAACCTTGATCAATTTGGACTTTGTCAACGCTTTCAACTCAGTCAGAAGGGATGCTGCTCTCCAAGCAGTTTCTAGACACATCCCTTCCTCTTTCCCTCCATAGAATCGTGTTATAGTGTGACTTCTAAACTATGTTCGGGGACCACAAAATTGACTCGTGTGAGGGCGTGCAACAGGGGGATCCTCTCGCCCCCTTTCTATTCTGTTTGGTCATCAAGCAAGTCACAGAAACACTCTCCAGCGAGCTCAATATCTGGATATCTGGTTCTTGGATGATGGTACCCTAGCTGGTACAACAGAATCTCTCCTGTGTGATGAATGGTTTGAAAAACCGACAAGTTGAAGATTGAGACACTTATGCAGCATATGGGAATCTTTATTCAGGAAACGTTTCGCCACACAGTGGCTTCATCAGTCCAATACAAAGAGGAAGGCGTAAGGAGAGGAGGAGAATGAGGTAATCAGTCCCTCAACCTGGAGTCGATGTGTTCAGTCCATCAATCTTATAGAATGTACAGCATAGGGCCGTAGACGTGGCTTATATACTGTAGTGAGGTGACGTGAAGCAGATGGAGGCGGGGTCATAGTGGTACCATCCACTAGTCGAAGTAGGTCTTCGTCCAAAGGTTGAACAAGTGTTGAAGAATTCTTTGTAACAAGATCCCATGATGCTGTAGTGTCGGTTTTTCAAACCATTCATCACAACTGTCAGACACTGCAGCATCATGGGATCTTGTTACAAAGAATTCTTCAACACTTGTTCAACCTTTGGACGAAGACCTACTTCGACTAGTGGATGGTACCACTATGACCCCGCCTCCATCTGCTTCACGTCACCTCACTACAGTATATAAGCCACGTCTACGGCCCTATGCTGTACATTCTACAAGACTGATGGACTGAACACATCGACTCCAGGTTGAGGGACTGATTACCTCATTCTCCTCCTCTCCTTACGCCTTCCTCTTTGTATTGGACTGATGAAGCCACTGTGTGGCGAAACGTTTCCTGAATAAAGATTCCCATATGCTGCATAAGTGTCTCAATCTTCAGAATCTCTCCTAGAAGACATCAGAAAAATTAAAGACATGGGAGAAAGCCTGGGCCTTTCTTAAAACCCCACCAAATGTGAAATAGTTTCTACCAATCAACAGATGATCCAGAATATTAGTGCTGTTTTACCAGGAGCACGAGCCATTGATCCAGCCAATAGCACTCTCCTCGGTGCTCCTCTTGGGTCCAATGCCATCGATCTGATCATAGAAAAAAAAATCTCAGACCTCCGGACGATGGAAAGCAGGATGAAAGACATTGATACACATGATACCTTCTTCCTACTCACCAGGTGCCTGTCAATCCCAAAACTTACCTATTTTCTGAGATGCTCCCCAGCCTTCAGCAGTCCAAAACTCGAGGAATATGACTCTCTCCTTAAGACCATGCTAGAGAGTGTATTGAATCTTTCCCTTGAAGATGGACAGTGGTTGCAAGCCTCACTTCCGGTCAGGCTTGGAGGGCTAGGAGTACGCAGATCCTCCCAGATTGCTCTACCAGCTTTCCTATCCTCTTCCATAGCATCAAACGAGTTAATAAGACAAATTCTTCCTAACAACCTCAGTGACTAAGCAGGAATACAGGACCTTAACTATGCCAGTGCCATCACTGAATGGGAAACTCTTGCTGCTCCAGCACCATACCCTAGTGCAGCACTGACTCACAAACAGTCAAGCTGGGATGGCCCGATCGCTGAAAAGGTGCTTGCTAACATGCTCAGGGCTGCAACATCAGATAGGGAGACTGCCCGTCTCCAGGCTGTGAGCGCAAATCACTCCGGGGACTTCCTCCAAACAGTTCTCATATCGGCAATGGGAACGCGCCTCGACGCTAAGACCCTCCGTATTGCAGTGGCTCTGCGCCTTGCTGCCCCAATTCACACGGAATATACTTGTATTTGCGGCGATGCGAAAGCCGATCAATATGGTCTACATGGTCAAACTGTTCCAAAACCAAAGGCTGGCATGCAAGACAAAAATGAGGTCAACGACATCATAAAGAGAACCCTTGCTACATTGGATGCCCACTGAGAGGGAGCCTCGATCACTAGCAGCCAACAATACCCAAAACCCCAGCAAACCGTCCCCGACGGGATCACCGTCTATTTTTGGGAAGAATGGCAAGCTCTTAGCAGGGGGACTATACCTGTGTGTCCACACTGGCTGACACCTATATCCATCACAGTGTTGGGCGACAGTGAGGAGCTGCTGATCACAGGGAGGAGTACAAGATCAGCAAGTACAGGGACATAAGCCAACAGTATCAATTCGTCCCAGTGGGATCAGAGACCTTGGGATCATGGGGAAAACATGCCACACGTTTCCTTAAAGAACTGGGTTCCAGACTCAACGACACCACCAGGGACCCAAGGGCAGCCACTTTCATGTTCCAGCGCCTCAGCGTGGCCATCCAGAGGGGAAATGCATGCTGCATACTGGAGGAGCTGGAGGAGATTCATAGCCTTTGATATATTGTACCAATGTATTCATGTCTGTGTTTTCTACCAATGTGTTCTGTCTATTAATAAAGTTCACATGTGTGTGTGTGTGTGTGTGTGTGTGTGTGTGGCATGCAAAGAGTACGTAACCTTTATTCGGCGCATGTACACACCCTCATTTGCAGGCTATCTCCCCCAACCAGCGAACCAGGTTGTTAAGAGTTGATGATGGGGCCCCGTCGTTCAACTAGTGACCAGGTTCTAGCCAATAAGATGATGGTTTTGGCAATCGCAGAGATTATGTGGGTGCCACTCTCCTGTCTGCCCTTGTCATTCCCATTCTAGAGCTGGTTGAAGCACGGTCTGCTATCTTGTGGCTTCTATTTCTGCCTTGCTTACTATACTTATCGCTGTACATAGTGTACATATTGCTGTTCTAAATTGGTGAAGGATAATATAAGTCTAAACTTTTTCTGCTGTGTTTATTTTGCTCCCATTACACCCGGGATAACAGGCCATTTGGAATCCTGGGTTGTAATATGGATAGCCTGTCCGAGAGCTGGAGCTGGACTTAGAGAAACCGTTGAGTTAGGGTGAAGCTCGTAGCAGGAACATTGTGCAGCTTGCTGTCTGGCTTTGCATTAGCTTTGCCTACGCTTTACAAATTTTGTGTGTCAGTTACTTTATGGTCACCCCTTGCTATTGTGTGATCGTTAAAACAGCTCGGTACTAGCTTGTTCGGTGTGCACGCTTCCTACGGTCAATCTTCTAGAACAGTGTAGCTGTCTGGCATTGCTTTACAAATTTTGCGTGTCAGTTGTTACTAGCCTGTTCGGTGTGGAGAATTCTGAAGTCGGTTTTGCTTGTATGCGTATTCTGCAATCGTACGTGCATAGCTAAGCGTTTCTGCAAATTAACGTGTTACGTTGGGGGTATTCTGCAATCGAAACCGTGCATAGCGAATAACTTATGCCACCTAGAGAGTCAGACGTCTGGTGTCTGCATATACTTTGCATAACCTACCTAAATTGTCCCTACAGCGTTGTTGGCAAATTGCTTGTTCCATTGGCATTAAATACAAACGCACTCTCACAGCTGCGTAACTGCGTTCACTGATTGCTGACAAATTTTATAGAAGAAGAGATGGCACATCAGACTCCTCCCTCTACTGGAGCTAGGGCAAAAACTACTATGTTTCGCAGGAGAAGATGATACACCTACGGAGCAAAAGGGGTCAGTATAGTGCAGCGGGGTTTGTCTCAAGGTGAATCGCGTCGTTGGCACTTGAGCTGGCAAAAATCAATCTTGAGCAAACTGGGGAAAACAGAGGGGCTTTTCGCAAGGGAAGAATTTGATAGGGAAAGAGAAGGAGCAGTTTTCGCTTCTGTAAATGATTTTAGTTTACAAAAAGCAGTACAGCTTGTTCCCCGCTTCAATGAGGCCGAACCAGAACAATTTTCGAAAGCTTCGAAAACAGGCTCGAGCCTTGAGGTGGCCGGAACAGCATTGGGCATCGTTGTTCAATACAGCATTATTGGGTAAGGCACAGGAATTTACGTCAGTATTAAATGACGCCTGAATTTTGATTATCAAGTAGTGAAGACCACAGTTTTTGGGAGCATATACATGTTCCTAGCCAAATGCAAAAACTTTTCAAACTGGGCAGACGACAGCTTGGTCAATCCCTCGTGGACTTTGTGAGACAGCAAACCAAAGTTTTTACCAGCTGGTATAAAGAAAGTGGTTGTCTCTACCTTTGAGGAGCTGGTAAGCTTATTCTGATTGATAACCTGCTGGAGTCTGTGGGACCAGAGGTTTAGAGTCTTTCTGCAGGATCGTGACTTAACCCAACTGCATTGGAGGCAGCCAGGTTGGCTGATACCTTCGAAACTAACCGCTCCTTGTCCAAAGCGGTCCCGTCTCTCTTTTCAACAGCCTGGCATGACAGAGATCGTCAACCTTGGAGAATGAAGTGGCCAGCCGGAGGGAAAAACGTCTACGTCAGCCAACTAAGTCACCTGGTGAGCCACGTTTCTCAACTTATGGTCCACCCGCGGAGAGACAAAATACTCATGGTGCATCTCGACAACAGTATCCAGAGAGACACCAGCCAGAACGACACCATTTTTCAACGTCCGCAGGGAGTAAAGGGCAAGCCTGTCGTCTGCTTCCTTTGTAACAAAGTAGGTCATTTTCCGTCCCCAACTGCCCCACAAACCCCAACCCATTGGGAAAATTTCTAATGTCCCTAGTAACATGTCCCCTAGAGAAGTAGAAAAAGGCATGGCCCCTTATTATTGCAAGAGTCTTATTTCCTTCAGGGAAAAATCAGAAACAACTGAAGTAAAGACCTTTAGAGATACCGGAAACATATTGCTCACTTGTAAGAGAAGGAATATTACCCCTTTCAGAGAACACTTCCTTGAATTCCTTGTTTTATTCGAAGCATTTGGAGGAGCTATATATTCTGTCCCTTTGCATAAAATTTATGTACATGGGGCAAATATTACACTGGAACTTGACTGTAGGTGTCTTAAAAGGATTCCCCATGAAAGATGCCATGTTATTACGGGTAATAAAATTACTACTGTTTAGTGCGTGTCCGAACCTATAAAAGTAAATTTTTTCTCCGGTTTGGCCATAACTCGGCAACATCCCAAGGGTTGTCTGGAGAGAATGTTGACCTATCCTTGGACGACTCCCATCTCGGGAAAAGCCACGTTGTTTTATGAGGCACACCGGCCGGAGCCTCGTAAATCAAGTGAACAGACCCCGATCAAGTCTTCCTATTCCCAGGTTGCAGGATTGCCAGATGTCTCTGTTTCCATGCCCGAGGGACTGTCCTTCCGGGAGGAACAACGAAAGGACCCTTCTTAAAATTCGCTTTTTCAGGCAGCCATGGGTAAATCCCCTTGGGTCATCTGGTCAAGTATGAAGTTAAAAACAATTATTTGATCTGCACTGAGACTGGTAAGGAGATAGAGGGCCGGCAATTGTATGACAGGTTAGTGGTTCCAACAAAGTTTAGACCTCAAATATTAAATATAGCTCATAATACTTCATTAGGAGGTCACTTAGGAATTACAAAAACCTTGTATAGAAAACACAAAAGAATTTTTATTGGCCAAAATTAAAGAAAGATGTGAAGAATCATATTAGGTGTTGCCGAGAATGTCAGCAAGTAGGGAAACCTGGACATTCCATTAAACCTGCATCTCTCCAACCTATACCTGCTGATGGAGAACCTTTTGCAGATTTAATTATAGATTGTGTAGGTCCACTACCTAGGTCAAAGTCTGGAAATCAATATTTATTTACGATTATGGATAAAGTAACCAGATATCCTGAAGCAATTCCCATGCGCTATTCTCAAAGCGTTAACCAAATTCATTTCTTGTTTTGGCATTCCTAAAACTATTCAAAGTGATCAAGGTACTAACTTTACTGCCAAATCATTTAGGGAAGTATTAACTAGGTTAGGGATAATCCACAACTTATCCACTGCCTATCATCCTCAGTCCCAAGGCGCCTTGGAAAGATTCCATCAGACGTTAAAAACTATGATGAGAACTTTTTGCATGCACTTTCCTACAGACTGGGATGAATCAGTACCTTTGTTGCTGTTCTCAGTACGAGAAACGGTGCAAGAGTCTACAGGGTATAGTCCGTTTGAGCTGATCTTTGGGCACAATGTACGAGGTCCTCTTCGGGTGCTCAAAGAAGGATGGATGGGAGAAGACGTTAGCTCAACACTCTACAACCCGTCTTCAAGGTTGCAGGTGGTCACAGTCTACAGTGATCACAATCCTCTAGTATATCTCCAAGCCATGAAGAACCACAACACAAGGCTCATGCGCTGGACGCTAAGACTGCAACCATACTCACTCAGAATTAAATATATTGCCGGCAAAGAAAATGTGTTGGCGGACTCTTTATCTAGAGTCTAATATTTTTATTTATTTAGGTTAGGATGTTATATTATTTGTGGTAACCTCTTTTCACGCTCTTTTTTTTTTTTATCTCCTGGTGTGGGGTTTTTTTTAGTGAGGGGATGCGGGCTACCGTCCGCCTGTATCTTGGACCTATGCTAGCCTGACTGACTGCTTTCTCACTTTGAGTTTAGGGTTTGGCTTTTTGTCACGAGAAAAGCTGAGCTCTAAGAGTTGGATGGTGGAGAGGAAAGGCGGTCCCATTATTTTGTGCCATGGCGGCACGGTTACCACTGGGAGGTGGCAGCCTAATCCTGAGCCTTCTCGGGGTGGGGGTGTGGCATGCAAAGAGTACGTAACCTTTATTCGGCGCATGTACACACCCTCATTTACAGGCTATCTCCCCCAACCAGCGAACCAGGTTGCTAAGAGTTGATGATGGGGCCCCGTCGTTCAACTAGTGACCAGGTTCTAGCCAATAAGATGTTGGTTTTGGCAATCGCAGAGATTATGTGGGTACCGCTCTCCTGTCTGCCCTTGTCATTCCCATTCTAGAGCTGGTTGAAGCACGGTCTGCTATCTTGTGGCTTCTATTTCTGCCTTGCTTACGGTGAAGTGCACTATACTTATCACTGTACATAGTGTACATATTGCTGTTCTAAATTGGTGAAGGATAATATAAGTCTAAACTTTTTCTGCTGTGTTTATTTTGCTCCCATTACACCCGGGATAACAGGCCATTTGGAATCCTGGGTTGTAATAATAATATATATATGCAATAAGATCACAGTAAACAGGTGATTTTAAAATATGCAAAACTGTGAAAGAGTAGTTCCTTGACAATGTGAGTAGTCACGAAAGCGCTTGAAATTTCACTACTCTTTCACAGTGGTTGTTTTGCAATATATATATATAATATATATATATATATATATATATATATATATATATATATATATATATATATATATATATATCCCACCGAGGCGGGGTGGCCCAAAAGGAAAAACGAAAGTTTCTCCTTTTACATTTAGTAATATATACAGGAGAAGAGGTTACTAGCCCCTTGCTCCCGGCATTTTAGTCGCCTCTTACGACACGCATGGCTTACTGAGGAAGAATTCTGTTCCGCTTCCCCATGGAGAATATATATATTATATATATATATATATATATATATATATATATATTATATATATATATATATATATATATATATAATTGTATACTTAATCACAATATCTAAAGCCGTTCACACAACCCCTCAGTATATCACACAACCTCAATACATCCACACAACCTTTCAGTACATCCCGACAACCTGAGTACATCCCGACAACCTGAGTACATCCGACAACCTCAGTACATCTCCACAACCCCTTAGAACACCCCCTCACTCCAGTTTACCTCAGTGGTGGACGAAACTGGATACTGTATCTCCGTCGTGTAACGTTGTGCTACAACGTACTGACGTTAAACGAGGTGTTTATGGTGAGTGGCATGTTATTGTGCCGAACACACCTGTTTCAAGTCGAACTCTCCCTCTGTCCCTATATTCGTTTCCAATTTGTTTTAACGCAAAAGCCTCTGTACGATTTTAATGAAATTTTGTTTTCCAATTTATATACACACATAGAGATAACCTGATCAGATTTTAGGGGTATTGCTGTCATGCTGCACAAAATTATGCTCTTATTTCAATCGAATTTTTAGAGTAAATTTATGAATTTCACTTAACGTGTTCATTTTTTTTTTTGTTCATTGTTTAATGTGTATTTTTGGGACACTCAAACACGCATGCACACACACACACACACACACACACACACACACACACACACACACACACACACACACACACACACACACACACAGGAGAGATGTCGTGTTTGAGGACAATGTGTGGTGTGAATTTATTGCAGAGAATTCCGAGCTTGGGGATTAGAAGGTGTGGAACTGCCGATCACAGTATTCGGAGGAAAGTTTAGGCGTTGTTGAGGTGGTCTTGAACTATAGAGAGGAGGTAGGATATTAGGTTAACTAGAAGGAATATAAATCTGGGGTGGAAGGAAGGAGAGGTAGGGGTCTTGCAACGAAAGATTGAAGGGAGGGAGTAAGGGAGATTTTAAGCGTTAGGGATTTTGTAAATCCAACAGGCCTGTGTATGTTAGATATCAGTGAGTTGAGGTAAATGACTTTCATGATGTGATGTGCTGTTGGTGTGTGTGTTAGTAGAGCAGCATTTATAAAGGGATTGAGGGGAAATGGTTAGCCGGACTGGGAGGTGGGAAGTACGGTGCTTGCACCCTGAAGGATGGGTGGAGAGTGTTGCAGTTCGAGAGTGTCATCTGAGCTGTGATGTTTGCACACACTTCTGGCATGACATTGATTAAATGAACAATAGTGAAAGTGTTAGTTTTTTAAGGTCAACCTAACATGGTGCAAGACGTCCAGTGCGTATAGTACTGTGAACTCTGAAGCAGAATTTGCGGGTTCGATTCCTACTGTGGACGTAGAGATAATGTTTGTTAATAATTTCGCCTGTTTGCGAATTGTTAAGCATATATATATATATATTATATATATATATATATATATATATATATATATATATATATATATATATATATATATATATATTAGGTAGTAGGTTGGTAGACAGCAACCGCCCAGGGAGGTACTACCGTCCTGCCAAGTGAGTGTAAAACGTAAGCCTGTAAATTGTTTTACACGATGGTAGGATTGCTGGTGTTTTTTCTGTCTCATAAACATGCAAGGTTTCAGGTACGTCTTGCTACTTCTGCTTACACTTAGGTCACACTACACATACATGTACAAGCATATGTATACACACCCCTCTGGGTTTTCTTCAATTTTCTTACTAGCTCTTGTTCTTGTTTATTTCCTCTTATCTCCATGGGGAAGTGGAACAGAATTCTTCCTCCGTAAAGCTATGCGTGTTGTAAGAGGCGACTAAAATGCCAGGAGCAAGGGGCTAGTAACACCTTCTCCTGTATATATTACTAAATGTGAAAGGAGAAAACTTTTGTTTTTCCTTTTGGGCCACCCCGCCTCGGTGGGATACGGCTGGTGTGTTGAAAGAAAGAATATATATATATATATATATATATATATATATATATATATATATATATATTATATATATATATATATATATCGTGCCGAATAGGCAGAATTTGCGATCTTGGCTTAAATAGCAACGCTCATCTTGCCATATAGGACAAGTGAAAATTTGTGTATGCAATAATTTCGCCAAAGTCATTCTGAACCTAACGAAAAAAATATATTTCACTGTGTTTGCTTTGTATTAAATTATTGTAAACAAATCTAAAATATATTTAGTTGGGTTAGGCTAAAATAAATTGTTCTTGTTATATTAAGGTTAGGTAAGTTTTCTAAGTTGCTTTTGGTGCAAAATTATAAATTTTTACATTAACATTAATGAAAAAAATATATCTTTAAACTTATAAGAGAAAAATTTTAGAAAGGACTTAATTTTAAATGAGTTCTTGCTAATTGACCAGTTTTACATATTCGGCACGACATACATATATATATATATATATATATATATATTATATATATATATATATATATCAATTACAATAGGCTCACCTATCATTAACACGCCTAAGCCAGTAGTGAATCAAGGCTCACATATCATAAGTTATGGTGGAAGAATCTATCAAAAAGGTTGGCCAAGCTTGTAGTCTGTGTTTTAGCATCTCAGATACTCATACAAGAAGAGTGTTTACTCTTTTTGAGAAACTCCATTGCTTAAATATGTGGAATGACTTGATATTAGCGAGTTTTCATTTTAATCTTTTGTTTACCAGTGTTACTGTCCCAGATTTACCGTTTTTAAACGTAATGGACTGTAAAAAAAACAGAGAATGACGATAGGAAATTCACACTTCACTGTGTTCGGTAATATTTATACAGAGTTATTTTTAGAGTAAACTATTAAAACATATCTTGACTGCCTCAGCTGAGTGGTTTAGATATGTTATTGATGTCCATTGCCTTTGGTCGACGAATCAAGTTCACCCAGAAAGTAAGAAGGGATAACACACTTCTTTTTTATAATTGCTCTGATGTACCCCTTACCCATCCTGTGGGTGGTAGTCAAAAAATAACAGACACACATAATGGCCGCAAGGTTTTGATAGCTGAACACGTTACAGTGATAATCCTACTGGCTTAGCGCTCCCCCATGTTTATAATTATACGTAATGGGAAACTGGGGCGAGTGCAGCGGTAAGCAGCGGGGCAAGACTTGACTTAAGAAATCGTAATGACACGATTGCAAATAAACCATACCCCTGGCGGGATTGAACCCGCGGTCATAGAGTCTCAAAACTCCAGCCCGTCGCGCTAGCCACAGACCAGCTAGCCACAATAAGATTCATCCAACTAGGTATATTTCTACACCATAGGAAAGTTAGCACAGGCACCTCTGTGACCACAAATGCAAGTTTTTACAGACGAATCTCCAGCTAGCGTGGCCGTGACGAACTCTAGCTAAAGTCCTTCCCCTGCCGTCAACATGACTAGCTGGTCTAGTGGCTAACGCGACGGGCTGGAGTTTTGAGACTCTATGACCGCGGGTTCAATCCCGGCCGGGGTATGGTTATTTTGGCAACGTGTCATTACGATTTCTTAAGTCATGTTGACGGCAGTGAAGGGACTTGAGCTAGAGTTCGTCACGGCCACGCTAGCTGGAGATTCGTCTGTAAAAACTTGCATTTGTGGTCACAGAGGTGCCTGTGCTAACTTTCCTATGGTGTAGAAATATACCTAGTTGGATGAATCTTATTGTGGCTAGCTGGTCTAGTGGCTAGCGCGACGGGCTGGAGTTTTGAGACTCTATGACCGCGGGTTCAATCCCGGCCGGGGGTATGGTTCAGCGGGGCAAGTTCCTTAACTGGGAGGCATGAGGTACGAGGGAATGCTGGTGGAATTGGACGAGGAACAGAGAAGGTCATAACAATATGCAAGATATTCGGGAGAACTGATGGAGTGGAGAGTGGACGGAGACAGGCTTTGGAAGGGTGAGAGGCAGGAACTCAACAGCATCGCTGCAAGTTGGTCACGGATGAGCCACGGGGAGGTTGGAAAGTGCTTTTTTTTTGAGGGGGTGAGGAGATGGTGGAAGTAGGCTTCATACATGGTCTGAACTTTATTGGGGGTTATCCCATGTAATTTACACTATGTATATTAACTGTACTTATATGTACTTGAGCCTAGAAGAAAATAACTTGCTTACAAGTTACACGAGACTTGGAGTGAATTTGATGAATATTGAGTGCCGAGGCCAGGATGTAAGAGTCGATCACCTTTGATGAGTATCGAGAGTTTTTCTACTCCCGAAACCCGGCCCTGGGACAGGCACATCTGATGCTTGCCTAGTCAAGCAGGCTGTTGCTGCTGGCGCCCCTCTGGCCCATATATTCATCATAGCCTGGTTAATCTGGCACTTGGTGGAGATCATTATTCAGTTTCCTCTTTAAGATTTCTCCACTTGACTCAGCAGTGTTTCTGATATCTTTTCATAAGATACTGAATATTCTAAGCTTCCGGATGTTGATATAATGGTCTCATACGGTGCCCACGGTTCCCCTGCTCTTGCACTTCCTCCCATAACTCAGTATGCTGTTATGGCAGCGTGCAGATCTGGGACTAATTTCTCAGCTAGTTTCCACTACTCATTCTCTCCACTGAGTACATATTTAAGACTATGAGGCGTTTCCGTTAATTTATATGCTTTATTCGCTCTATGCGCCTCATAAAAATCTTTATAAATGCACTACACATGATTACAATACTTGCATAACTTAAGGGCTGTGTTGATGGTTTCAAGGGCCTCGCCCAAAGCAGTCCCATTGGAGTCTTTACATCGTAACAATGTTATATTGTGATTTATTGCAATATAAATATTTATCACCGCCATTTCAAATGCTAATTTGATAATGAAGTTTTCCTAGGGAGAATATTTCCCAAATTACTAATTGACACGACAAAATAACTTTCTTCACTCTCAGCCTTGTGAATCTTAACTGATAACTGATTTATAAATCTCATATGTAATTATAACTAATAAAAGTCAAGTAAGGTTTATTGGTTTTATGTGTCCTTAACTGGTTAACGAAAAATGTAACGTTCTGTGTCGATTTGTTGTCCAGAAATTGAGCACCCTTTGGATCCTTCCGTGTGGTATTATAGAGAAGCTGAGCGGCTTTGTGGTGCCCAGTCAGCGTGTGCTTGTGAAGTGCTCACTGGTGTGGAAATTATCTTGTGGGGAAATGTACAGTGTAAAAGCGTCAAACTCTCTTAATGTTTTGTCATGTGGAACGAGAGAGAAGAGAGAAAGAGAGACAGAGACAGACAGACAGACAGAAAGAAAGAGCGAGTGAGAAAGCATTTAGTTCCATTCTCCCTACGATGTAGCTATCATGTAATTTATTTCTTGCATAACGCATATACACTGTGTACACGACGAAGACAGTCCAGTCTCAGCGGACACACACACACACACACACAATGTTTGCTTAATATCTTGTTATGTGGGTAAAATTAGCCTCGACTTTTGTGTACAACGTGAATACCAATTGGAAATATAAACACAAATGAAGTATAATGTGATCCTTTATTGACAACGTACCTACTAAACAAGTCATCGATCTCTTGCGCAGGAAAATTGACGATTCACATGATCTTCCCATTCCAGCCAGCGATTTTATCGACCTTGTTGAACTATGTGTTGGCTTTACGTGTTTCTCTTTCGAAAATCACCTCTTTCAGCAGACTTTTGGACTACCCATGGGTTCGCCACTCAGTGCAGTCCTGGCGAACCTATACATGGAACATCTAGAAGCCGAACGTTTCTCCACCATTATTCCTTCGTCTGTCACCTGGCTCCGTTATGTTGACGACATTCTCCTCATAACTCCTAAACGCTTCAACGTTCAAGCTCTCCAAGACAAGCTCAACCAGGTCGAGCCTTCAATCCAGTTCACACTTGAAGAAGAAGTCGACAACACTCTTCCTTTCCTTGATGTTCTACTCTGCAAAGCTGACCACGAACTTCGTTTTAAAGTCTATCGAAAACCCACCAACCAAAATGATCTTCTCCACTTCTACTCTCACCACGACACCAAAACCAAACGTGGTGTAATTATAGGCTTCTTCCTGCGTGCACTCAGAATCTGCAGCAACGAGTTCTTGAGGAAGAATGCACTATAATTGAACAAGTATTTTCCAAACTCCACTATCCTCGTCATTCATCAGAGACTGCAGACGGCGAGCATTAAACATCTTCAACACACCCAGAGAAGACACTGCCGAGAGAGATACATAGTCCTTCCACCAACTCCATTGCCAAACATGTTTCCAACATCTTTGCCAAACATCATTCCAAGTATCTACCTCCACAACCACGACCATCAAGGACATCACCAGTAGTTAGACAGGACAAGCCTCCATCCTCTGCAGGGGTATACATAATCCCTTGTAATGACTGCAACATTATATGTGGGCGAAACATCAAGAGACCTCCAAACACGTATTTCAGAACACCAATATGCAAGCAGGACTGACGATACAAGGAATGCCTATGTACAACATCGCAGTTCACACAACCATTTAATTAACTACAGAAACTCAAGACTTATAGCCACAGAAGACAACACTCAATACAGAAGAATCCTGGAATCATCGTTTATCTCTATAACCAACAATTTCAACCAGAACAATGGCTTCTATAACATAGCTGAACCACTCGCCAAGAAACTTCTTCATCGCTATCCCACATAAGAACATAGAACACTGCAGAAGGTCTACTCACAACTTGTCCAATATCCCCGCCTAGCTACCCAAGACTCTATAACCCCACCCGGTAGATCATCAGATGCAGCAATCTCCACCTGACCTCAACGTTCTGAACTATAAATACTCCCGTACCTTCCAACCCCAGGTAGATCCGTGTGTGACTTGAAAAAGCCCACTGTGTGGGTGAAACGTTGTCAATAAAGGATCACATTATACTGCATTTGTGTTTATATTTCCATTGTGTCGGTATTTTATACCATTTATTTCCATCGTGAATAGCAATTAAGTGTAGTCGCTAAACTTGAAACCTGATAAACTATCTGGAACTTTCATCCTTTCCTCGGATCAGACGTGGATCACATAACACAAGATAGGTCCATGCATCAGAAATATTTCCTATGAGGATAGTCTGAGGGCACTGAATCTGCACTCTCTAGAAAGGAGTGGAATTAGGGGGGATATGATTGAGGTATATAAATGGAAAACAGGAATAAATAAAGGGGATGTAATAACGTGCTAAAAACATCTAACCAAGACAGGGCTCGCAGCAATGGATTCAAGTTAAACAAATTTAGAGTTAGGCCAGTTGGCCTGCTGCAGTGCTCCTTCTTTTTTATGTTCTTATTTACCTAAGACAGTCCAGTTTTATTATGAATCCTTGGAAGAGGACCCTTAACTAGTTAATCTGATTCGCATAATAATGCAGTGTTACATATAGCATGAGTTTGGAAGTGTAATAATTACTTAGGCATAATTATTCCATTCCATAGGGTAATATATTAGTTGATATTGTTTAGATGCGATTTTGGGCTAGTTACTGATTTTCCATAATATTCTGTAACTTGCTTTCTGTAAACCTCTATGAGGTACCTACCTCCCGAGGCCCTGGAAGGGTGTGATGGGAGAGGAGGTAGGTGTTGGGATCGGTGGTATCCCACACTCTGTGACATAGGTTATCACTGATATCTTTTGCCTTGCCTCAGAGAATTTCCCTTCCTATCTGTTGCTGTCTTGCAACATTGCATAGCTCCTGGATATGGAAAATACCCAGACAGTTGCCAGATATCAATATTTAGAATATATTAAGCTTTTTACATCATATCGAAGTTGACAGAATTCTTAATAATTATCATGCCACTAACTGTTACGCTCGTCGGGATGCCATGACAGCGTCAGTGCTTGTGGGATGGCGATCACATAATGCCTAAAAAAATATTTTAACCCATTCCAGGCACCAGGCCACCAGGCACTGGTGCCTGGGTGCCTGCTCCCTCCTCAAAAAGTAAAAATCGCCAACCACCTAGACACCTATCAGTTACAAAACCCAGGGCAACACAGGTTTAGAACAGGTCGCTCCTGCCTGTCCCAGCTACTGGACCACTATGACAAGGTCCTGGATGCTGTAGAGGATAAACAAAATGCAGATGTAGTATACACAGACTTTGCGAAAGTCTGAGGCGGCTACACAGAAAAGCTCTGTTCCACAAGGCACAGTACTCTCATTCTGTTCCTCATCCTCATATCTGACATAGACAGAGATGTGAGCAATAGCTCAGTGTCTTCCTCTGCGGATGACACCCGAATTTGCATGACAGTGTCCTCCATAGAAGACATTGCAAGACTCCAGGTGGACATCAACCAAATCTTTAAATAGGCCGCAGAAAACAATATGAAGTTCAGTGAAAAGAAATTTCAACTACTCAGATATGGAAAATTAAAAATTTATCAGAGTATAAAACAAAATCTAACCGCACAATAGAGCGAGAAACTAATGTGAAAGATCTGGGAGCGATAATGTCAGAGGACCGCACCTTCAAAGACCACAATAATGTATCTACTTCATCTGCTAGAAAAATGATAGAATGGATAATGAGAGCCTTCAAAACTAGGGACGCCAAACCCATGATGATTCTCTTCAAATCACTTGTTCTCTCTATGCTGGAATAATGACGAGTTTGGGAGTGTGTGTAAAGGTAGAAAGTTGAAAGTGAACATAGAAAAGAGTAAGATGATGAGGGTATCAAATGATTTAGATAAAGAAAGATTGGATATCAAATTGGGGAGGAAGAGTATGGAAGAAGTGAATGTTTTCAGACATTTGGGAGTTGACGTGTCGGCGGATGGATTTATTTAAAAAAGACGAGTTGTGCGTTGAGGTATATGTGGAGAAAAAAACGTTATCTATGGAGGCAAACAAGGGAATGTATGAAAGTATAGTAGTATCAACACTCTTATATGGATGTGAAGCTTGGGTCGTGAATGCAGCAGCGAGGAGGCTGTTGGAGGCAGTGGAGATATCCTGTCTAAGGGCAATGTGTGGTGTAAATATTATGCGAAAATTCGGAGTGTGGAAATTAGGAGAAGGTGTGGAGTTTAATAAAAGTATTAGCCAGAGAGCTAAAGAAGGGTTGTTGAGGTGGTTTGGTCATTAGAGAGAATGGATCAAAGTAGAATGACATGGAGAGTGTATAAATCTGTAGGGGAAGGAAGGCGGGGTAGAGTTCGTCCCTGGGAAAAAGGTTGGAAGGGGTAGTGAGGTTTTTGTGGGCGAGGGCTTGGACTTCCTACAGGCGTGCGTGAGCGTGTTAGATAGAGAGTGAATGGAGACATGGATATTTGGGACCTAACGAGTATTGGAGTGGAGCAGGGAAATTTATTTAGTGAAGGGATTCAGGAAACGGTTATATTTATATAGTCGGGGACTTGAGTTGCCCTGCACTCTAAGGAGGAGTTTGGCTATTAGCAGATTGGAGGATATGTTGTGTAACTTTATACGTATATAGCTCTAAATGTTGTATTCTAGCACCTCTGCAAAACAGTGATTATGTGTGGTGAAGTGAAAGTGTTAAATGATGATGAAAGTATTTCTTTTTGGGGATTTTCTTTCTTTTTGGGCTTCACCTGCTCGGTGGGAGAGGGCCCAAACTTGTTATGATATAATATATATATATATATATATATATAATATATATATATATATATATATATATATATTAATATATAATAATAATAATAACAATGGGCCGTCATCACAGAAGCAGATGACCCAAATAAAGAAAAAGAGGAATAGGTTTTATATTTTTTACAATAGTATTTATACTAGAGAAAGTTACTAGCCCTTGTTCCAGGCATCTTAGTCGCTTTTCCCACACTTAAACACAAGGAATTATTATTATTACTTTCCCATGGAGTTAAAAAGAAATAAATAAGAAATAGAATTGCAAGAAAGAGAAGAAAACCCGATGGGTGTGTTATAATGTGTACAGCATGTGTAGGTGACTAAGTGGAAAATTTGAGACAGGTGTTATTGCACAAGAAGAAAAGATACCAGTGTCTACAACTATATATATATATATAATTTATATGAATATATATAATTATTTATTTTTATTAAAAGTATATATTTAATATATTATTTTATATGTGCAAAACAACCACTGTGAAAGAATAGAGAAATTCCAAGCGCTTTCGTGACTATCACGTTGTTCCTGATAATGTGAGTAGTCACGAAAGCGCTTAAAAGGAATTTCTCTATTCTTTCACAGTGGTTGTTTTGATATCCTGAATGACCTGTTTACTGTGATCTTATTGCATTATATATTAATTATATATACATATATATATATATAATATATAATATATTATATATATATTTATATATATATATAGTAACTCCACGAACGAAGTGGTATTTAGTCAATAACAACACTGCGACATCGAGGACTCGAACCCAGTCGTTTTGGCCCGTCTCTTGTGGCAAAAATCATGATGATGCTCTAAACCACAGGACCATGAATCCTAAAAAGGGAATCACGCACGCAAACAACAGCGGTGTTTTACCTTGATCCGAGGACATACAGTGGTGTGGGTGCCTCAGACCACACCCACCCACACCACCGTAGGTCCTCGAATCACAGTAAAACACCTAGCTCTGCTGGGTGCGTGATTCTTTGTATGATTTGGTGGTCCTGTGGGTTAGAGCGTCATGTGATTTTCGCTCATTGTAGTTAAACTACCCTTTGAAAAATAATGCTTCTAATTCATGATGGTTATTTAGCCTTCATTATATTTTCTGGGGTATTCTAAGTGTTGAAATTCTGCAAAGTTAGATTGAGGAGATTTAAGTCTCAATAGTTTGTATAAGAAGTTTAATTTAATTCCATGTTGCATGAGTGGTCTCTAAGAGTGGTATTGCTTTCTCATAGCCAGAATCAATATATGGAAACTCTGTTATAAAAGTGTGAGCAGTACCTTCCACCTGACCCTTTAATATGACCATTTTTAGCAGATGTTAAGTCAGTGACATAAACTAAGGGGCAATGAAACTTGAACAAATTCTCCTCCGTTATTTGAAGTCTTAAACAGGTTAATATTGTTTTGGTAAATTAGGAGTGGAAACACAGTAACTTTGTATTAACATAGATAAATGATATTCTAAAAGTTTAGACTTAGAAATAGTATCACGTAGCTCCTTAATTTTATTTTGTAGACAATCAGCACTAGCACCGTCAGAAAATTTATTTTGTAGATAATCAGCACTAGCAGTTTCAGAAAATTTATTTTGTAGATAATCACCACTAGCAGCGTTTCAGAAAATTTATTTTGTAGACATCAGCACTGAGCTTTCAGAAAATTTATTTGTAGACAATCAGCACTACACCGTCAAAAAATTTTAAATTTTGTAATAATCACACCTAGCTTTCAGAAAATTTATTTTGTAGATAATCACCACTAGCACCGTCAGAAAATTTATTTTGTAGATAATCACCACTAGCAGCGTCAGAAAATTCGCCTACCAACAGCCTGTCCTGCTTATTATAGAGAGTTAGAAAACAATCAAATGTCTCCTTCAAAACATAGAAACGAAGTTTTAATTCGTTAAGACTGATTCACACGTTTGTATGGCTCTGTTTACATGACCTTTCATAGTGTTAACTCCTGCCTTGACTGATGAACGTTCACAGGGGTTTACCCTTCGTCCTTTTCTCCAACCTTGGTGCTAGATTTATGAACTATTAACGTAACGTTTAGTTTAGAATTTCTCCTTCAAAGCAAAGAGTGTATTTGTGAGGTGAATTAAAGTTCCAGCACAAAGTGTACCTCACTATTCCTCAAGTTACTAGATAGAGGTCTAGAATTAACCTAAATAAACTTAACCAAATCTTTGTTCAAGTCTAATATTACCATTTCCTGCTCTCTACCTGTGACGATTCTCATCAGTATGAAACCTGTTTCCTGAAACGGGATTCCTGGTTTCAATCAAGACATAGTTTGCAAGATATATATTGCAAACCATCTGAGACATGACCAGTAACTCAAGCGAGTTACTTATAAGTAACTCGCTTGAAGAGATTCTCAATGACATCACTAGGTAAAATAACTGTGAACGTCATTACCTACTGGAAAATAAGACTGAATGTTCATGTCGCCATTCAGTACTGTATTTATGAATGGGTCTTCATAAAAATAAGTGGCTAAATACCTGGGTAACGAAAATTCTTACCTGAACCACAGTGAAATTCCCCAGCCATGCAA
Organism: Cherax quadricarinatus; assembly: GCF_026875155.1. NCBI lineage: Eukaryota > Metazoa > Arthropoda > Malacostraca > Decapoda > Parastacidae > Cherax > Cherax quadricarinatus. The sequence continues at coordinate 41,718,233 of NC_069424.1, forward strand.
AGGCTAAGATAAACTGCTGCGTCTTTACAAAGTGAAAAAAAAATAATTGAAAATAAATTGTCATTAAATAATTAAAAGCTTTTGCTGTAATATTAATGTGTTCAGTGTGAGAGCTAAAATAAACTAAAATATATTTAATAAAACACGCAAGTAAAAAAAATAAACAGGCATAATAGGAGAATGACTTTTTACGACGTTTCGGTCCGACTTGGACCATCAACTGGTGACATTAATTAAGCGTACAAGTCGGACCGAAACATCGTCATGAGTTTCGTTCTCTTATGTGAGGGTTATTTGTGACCCCCGTGTATGGGTTATATATTAGAACCCCGGTGTCTGAACTTAACTGGTTCCTAGGTGGTGTTCGAACTGCAAAATGTTCGATGTCGGAAGCAGTATTTCCCAGGCTTTAATTATCAGCCTCACACACGCTGGAGGATGTCGAACTGACTCTTCCGAAAGTTAGGTCAGCGTCTGAGGTCACTTCAAAGCACTTTTGAAACAGGAATTTCCTGTAATAACCGACTGTAAACAAGCCGGCGCGTTCGAACTCCAGAAAAATGTTCGAAGACCGGATCAATTTTTCAGAATAAATTTTTTTTGTACTCCGGTTCGTTCGAGATCCGGTACGTTCGAACACCGAGGATCCACTGCACCTGATAAAGCAAACAATGTCCAAATCTGCTATTAATTGCACCTTCAGCATATACAACATATTCAGCATATGCAGCATATTCTTCATATACAGCACATTCATCATGTTCACTGCTCAAATATCAAAGACAATGTAAATCGAGTAAACATTACAGTAATTAACAATTTCAAACATACAAACTATTTCCCCAACCTTGATTTTTATGCAAAAATCAAGCTTTTTCAACATTTTTATTAACAGTTCGGGAGTGTACATTACACAGAACATTAATACAGAATCTGCCAGAATGTTAGAATGTAACTTAGAGGTTCAGCAATAAACAAAGATGAAATAAAGATAGAATAAGCATGTATTTATAAATGTAAATTACACAAAACAAGGTACTTACACATGATTTACAGACTATATTGTATGCAAGTAATGTGACAGTAGCCAGTAACTGCTAAATTAAAATCCTGTGAACTTAACAGTTCTAAAGATTGTGATTTTGATATGAAAATAATTGGTTGTTCAGTGGCAGTTACTGTGATAATTTAGGTTCGATGACAGGTTAATGGCTGTTAAATTAGGAGATGTTGTTTAGTTAAATGTTATTGTATTCGGTGTAATTATCAAGTGCTTAATGGTAGTGATAATCAAATTCTGGTTTATAATCGAAAATTCAACTCTCCCCACTGGCGAATACTCTAATCGATAGATCTCTGTTGCAAATGTATTTGTGTAGAAAGGCCATAATCTATAATGAGCCTAGAATGAATTGTGCAACTGGTCCACACTTACTATGTCTTCAAAAACTGTTGCATAGACTGGTATTGGCAACAGTACATGGGACTTAAATTATTGGCTTATAACATGTTTAGTTCCCTGTAGATAAATAATTACCAACATTCTAAATTAGTTCAGCTAAGAAATCCTGGTGTTAGCATCTGAGAAGAATCATTACAAATATTGCACAGGATTTACTTCCGATGCAACACGAATTACATTATTACCGCTGTTAAGACCATTTCAAATATTGCACAGGATTTACTTCCGATGCAACACGAATTACATTATTACCGCTGTTAAGACCATTTCAAATATTGCACTGGATTTACTTCCGATGCAACACGAATATTATTGCCACTGTTCCTCTCACAGTAACACATCTCTTGGATATGAAATCCACTAATTTCAATTAACATATTCGTGCTTGCACTGAATAACATCAAGAACTAATTTCAATCATATCACAGGGTCATTGAAACATGGATAATAATGTTTACCCAAATTTATGAAAACTCAAATTTGCTATGGCTAGGATGCATAAAATTCCTACAAAGCCTTGTATATAGAATCATTCTTTAGACATTAATTAAAAATGAATCATTATTACTTCAAGAAATTATCGAATTGGGACTTATTCCATCCAGGAAGAGGCCTTATGTTCGGGAAAGCACGTCGGTGGTGAAGTTTGACGCCAATCAGATGAATCATTATCCTCTTAAGGCCAAAAATTAAATTCCAACCCATTCAACGCTCTCTTATTGGCATTGTACTTTCATAAGTTGGGTCCGTTCACGGCCACAAATTAAGGGTATTATCCTGGCCATACGAGGCCCTTGCTCGTAAAATATTAGATGTTTTTCAGAAGAATGAATATAAATTTATATAGCGTGATTTAAAGGGAATAAGAATATCTAACCATTTTACACACACAATGATCAAGTCTGCACCTACACCCTTGAACTTCACTCTTCTTTGTCGTCTAATTAGGAGGCAACTATTTTCTGAACGTTTGAAGCTCCGTCACTAAGAGCTTTGGAATGTATTCAAGCCAATCCAGGATGCTGGAACGGGTTCAACAACTTTGGTCACAGGGCGCCTACACATGTCAGTTGTTCCAATAACCTGTTCCTCATGACTGTACGCATGTAATGAAAATTTGGTAGGATGAGACGTTCTAGCGTTATGAGAACAGTGAAAAACTGGAGGATGAATAAAAAGAAAATTCTGGTAGCCGCTTGAAGGTCCTCCTTCGGAGTTGCCAAATAATGGTTAATTTTAGCCAAATAACGTATTTCTCCATTTTGCTAAAACTTTCAATTGTAATAAATTGATTATTCTATACAACATATGTCTAAATAATTACTTGGTTACCAAAATGTAAAAAATATCCTTAAAAATTAGCTATAACGAATGATGAGAATCTTGGAAATGGCAAATTGTTATACCAGCAATACTGGCAGAACGGTACGGTACGGTAAAGCACGGTACGATACAATACGGTACGGTACGGTACGGAATTTAGTACGGCATGAATAATTATTTGTTAAAACGTATTGAAGGAAATTTCGGTACGATAGTTTTCTTAAGGTACTGTGCAGTATATTTCATGTACGATAAACAGATAAGATATCAGTAATAATGGAGGAATCACAGTCAAAATTTTAAGTAAACGAACACAGATGCAATTAATGTGATATTTTTATTGAGGCAACGTTTCGCTCTCCAGGATCTTTGTCAAGCCGTTAGAAAGATCCTGGAGAGAGAAACGTCGCCACAATATAAATGTCACATTAATTACGTCTGTGTCCATTTACCTAAATAAAATATCCTTCCGATTTTATAAACGATGATTACTAACGTGCTAAACGGACTTTCTTCTCTCCCAAACTCTCTACTCTCGTGAGATCTCCCGTTCTTTGCTTTCCTATTATTTCCAGTCTCCAAAATCTTAATACCTCCCCATTATAACACGGATTATACGTCTAACACCCTCCAAGACCTCTCTTCCTGTTCTCTTTCCTTTATCACTGAGAAACTTACAACTACCAAGTCTATTACAGACACCAGATTTCCTAGTTAACACACTTCCCTTTAATTCGTACCTCTCTTCCTTGTTTCTCTTGTCCTTTACAATACATTGGAGAAACTGGTCGTTCTCTTTTTGACAGACTTAAAGAACACAAGAGAGGTCTTAGCCTTACAGACACCAGTCATGTTCTTATCTGTCATGTTAGACATCACAGTCATCCCTTTAACTGGTCCTCTGCTAAAACTGTCTACCCTTTCTTTTAGCCATCACAATCGGCGTCTTGTTGAAGCATCCTTATTCACAACTTTCCTAATATAAATCATAGTCTTGGCTTTGTCTCTGTAGATGCCTTTCTTTCTCATCATCAGATGTTCCAAACATCAGAACACTTGTGACTTGACCTGATTTTTATCTTCTCTTCTCCTTCCTTGTATTTTCTTTTCCTTGTCTTTCTTCTACCTAGACTAGTTCTGTCCAGTGGGTTTTTATTCTACCCTGAAGTGCTCAATTTTTGTCATTTTTGTCTCTTGTTCTTCAACTACCTCCACCTCTACTACTACTATCATTATTATTATTACTACTACTACCATCACTGCTACCGCTGTTACTATTACTACTGCTACTACTACTACTACTACTACTACGAGAAACGCAAGAATATGTTACATTTAGAAACTGAGAAAAAATATGTGAATAACTCTCCAAATACCAGTATTACAGTTTGGAATGCGGAGGTTTTCAAGAAACAAGAATGAATCCTCAGTACTCCTTAAACAATTTGCTGTTCGTACGAAATGGTTAGATTCTGATTTCCAACAGAATATTCTGAGATCAGATTAATATTAATCTGACATTATTGGTCTGGAACAATACACAAATGGTCCAAGTCGGACCAAAATGTCCTCATAAGCTTTTCTCTTCTGTGTTCGGGTTATTTGTGTATTGTTACCCATGACTCAACATTTGGGTAGCGAGAAGTGCTATGAAAATAAAAAGACACAATGTATGCCGTGTTTATATAATGTAAAGAGTTGACTCCAGCTGACTCGGTATGCTACTGCTTCGAGTGAAGTATCACAACAGTCGACTATTGTCTTCGGTTATCCCTCTTGTTAAAAGCCGCGCGTTCTTAGGTATATACCATCAGGTCTTTGATATAGATCGTAAGGTCTTTGGAATAGACTCTTAAGTCTTTGGTATTGACTAAATAGTAGTTGATATAAATGGCAGAGTCTTAGGCTATCGGTTTCTGACGTACCCAGCGTCAGGGAAGCAAGGATCACAAAGAGTTCCGTTCAGGAGGCTCTTGTCCTCTCACCAACTGCCTCAACCTCTTCAACCTCTCAGGAAACTCCAAAAATCCAATCAGGCTCTCTGGCTCTCGACATGTTCTCCAGGAAATGCGGAAAGTAATTTGCTGGAGAAGAATGCAGCGTGGCGAGGGAGGATTTTCTATTTTTCCATTGTTATGTATTACTTACTTTATCCTCTCTACCATTTCTTAAATTTTCCCAATGTCATATAAGCAGAATTTTCCCGTTGTTCTCTCTACATTTATCTACGTTATTATAGATGTAGACAAATGGTTCAGAGAACCGACAAGTTGATAAATCAGTTTTGTAAAGATTGATGGACTGATTACATCGACTCCAGGCTGAGGGTCTGATTACCTCAAACCCATTCTGCTCTTCACCATTCTCCTTTGTATGGACTGATGAAACCACTGTGTGGCGAAACGTTTCCTCAATAAAGACACCCAAGTGTTGCACATGTGTCTAATTTATCATTATATTAGATGTCCATGACTATAAGACTGATGGGCTGACCACAACATATTTACTTCTCCACTGCTTCTGGTGACTCCATATTTAGTCACCTCAATATTGAACTGAAGAAGCCTGCTGTATAGGCGAAACGTTTCAAAAATAAGGATACCAAGCTGATGCATGTGCGTAAGTAAGTTTATTCAGGTATACACAAATACAGTTATATAGATTATCATACATAGCAGCATATGTGTAAAGAACCTTCTCGTCTAGCAGTCGATGTTCTTTCTATACCATCACAATAATGCTACAGCATATTCCTGTATATATGTTGGTAGAATTACCGACAATTTGTAAAGGACACAAGAGCAACTAATGTGACATTTTATTGTGTCAACGTTTCGCTCTCCAGGAACTTTTGTTAAGCTCGACAAAGCTCCTGGAGAGCGAAACGTTACCATAATAAAATGTCAAATTAGTTGCACCTGTGTCCATTTACTTTACATACAGCATATTCCTGGTGTCATGTATACAATATATTCCCGCTTTTTTGTAATGTATATTTGAGTTCCATGTCTACAGTGAATTTCAGTTCTCATGTGTTTGGAATATTCCCAGCACCACGACTTCAGTTTATCTGCTGTATGATTTCTCTGCTACATTCAAAGAGTCAGGCATTTAATAAATTCCCAGGATTGTATTTAGTATATTTAAAGCATCATGCATCTCATGCTGCACAGTCTCAGCTTCATGTGTCCAGCATCATCTATAATAATAATAATAATAATAATAATAATAATAATAATAATAATAATATATTTATTACAAGTACATGTACAAGGTATACATACCATAGCTGACATCAATGACATACTACTATATAGAAAGCCGCTTGTTATGCTCAGTTTTGACCTAGGATGCGACCCACACCAATCGACTAACACCCAGGTACCCATTTTAAACTGATGGGTGAACAGGGACAGGGACAGCAGGTGTCTTATGGAAACACGTCCCTAACGTTTTCCAGCGTAGTTTATTCACAGTATCATATATCCATAGTGCCATGTGTCCAGCATTTTCCTAGCATAAATGCAGTATATTTCTAGCACCATTTGTCTAGTGTAGTCACAGCTGCAAGAGTTTAGTATATTCACAGTGCAATGTATCTACTTCATTCACAACATCATGTGTCCAGTGAACAAATGACAAATTCTGCTGTTGACTCTCGTCCTGGCAGGTCATAGCAGCTCTCCTTACTTGCACAGTATCCCTACGATCCCCGTTGGGGAGGGGAACCTCTACCATCTCCACGATGTCTCATCGTCGTCGATGACGCCACGAAGCTTGAGCTTGCAGCTTCTCTCAACACTTGTATTCACGCAAAGTTCTCCAAGATCACGTCACTGAAAGAAGCTTTCATCGTCACTTTTCTCGATGATACTGAAGCTGACAAGGTGCTTACACCTACTGCCATGAAGACCTTAGAAGACCGAGGCTTTACCATCTCTACGTCACTATACATGCTTGCAAAACGTTCAGTGTTTATGAAACGTCTTGACAAGCTGATCACGAACATGACCATCCAGGAAATTACTACATCACTGAAAGACCTCAACACCTGGGCCAAGATTGACAATGTAGTGAAGATCCCCAACGCTTCCTCAATGCTCAAGGTCACATTCCTGGACGTTACCATGGCGACCAGAGCACTGTCTGATGGCCTGGCCATCTTTTACCACTACATCAACCCTCGACAGATTGAACCTGAACGCTTCACGTACATAACACCTTGCTGGACATGTTACTCGTACAGTCACTCTACTGCCGACTGCCACGTGAAGAATAAGAAGATATGTTCCACCTGTGGGTCTGCAGGACACGATTTTCGTTCTTGCACTTCCACTGCTGCTCCCACTTGCATCAACTGTAAGAGTGATCACCATACTCTTGCAGCCAAGTGTCCAGTGCGAAAGGATATCCTTTCTAAGAAACTAAAGGAAGAAACAAAGAAGTCATCTGGAACCTCTCCTACATACGCTGCAATAACCAAGATTCAATCTACAACATCCAAGATTCTACAAGCTACTCAACAGTCGTCTCCAAGAATACTTCAAGCATCTACCCAGCCCGCCTCCACCGTCATCACTCCTCCAACATGTGACGTAACCAAGATCCACTACTGTTTATTATACCTCACATGCAGAACATGGCTGTACCTGGATCATTTAACTCTACCATCAACGAGTTATTTGCATTAAATAACATGCCTTCATTTACATTTCCCGCATCTCCACCTTCTGAAGAAATTCTCAAATTCACCAAAAACTTAATCGCCAACTCTTCTGCAGAAGCTCCATCAACACCACCAACTAGTGACGTCAATCCAACAACGACCAATGAGAAGCCTCCACCGCCACCACCTCTCACTGAATCCAACCAATCAGAAGCCTTACCACCAGAAACATCTTCTAATTCGTCTACTGAAGTTGAAAACGAAGTAACACCACCTTCCTCTACTCCACCACCGCCTTCTCTACTTAGCTCACGTCGATTACCTGGAACACCATGCTTTAAACACAAAGGACTCGAATTCTACACCACGAGGCTATACCCTGCAAGCACGACTCGCCTAGAACTCATCCAACATCTCCTAGACAACACAGTATCGTACCAAAGCGAAGAAAGACCATTCCCTACCTACAACCAGATACTCCACCACCTCCAAACCAACGAATACTACTACAGCTCTCCCATAAGTGTGATACAACTCTCTCGAAAACAATATACCGCACTGATAAACGGTATAAGACCATAACCAACTCATCCTGCTTGCTGCCTTCTGACACTCCCAGCTCCTACCGCTGCCTTCGCCATCCTCTCCTAGTGAGCCAAGCAATGACATCAGTCAAGCCTCTCTACCTACGTCTCCAGTACTTTTGTACCACATGTCCCAAAGTGGTTGGGCCACTTGACTTGATTCCTCCTCTTCCCCTCCTCCCCATCCTTTTCCAGTTATTTCCATCCTTCCTTATCCTTCTTCCTTCCCATCTTACGACAGCTCTCGTCGTCCTCGATCTCGATCCCTTGTGTCCAGTGTATAACTAGCTTCATTTATCCAACATTTTCCAACATGGCGTGCGCAGTAAACTCCCAGCATCATGTGTCAAGTATATTAACAGCATTATGTGCCCAGTATTTCAGTGTTATGTGTCCAATTATTCACAGTATTGTCTATTATAGTAACACAGACGCCCCTTTATCATCAATTTATTCACCTTTTCTCCTTTTTTTACTTCCTAGTAGTTTTTAAGGTCCCTCATTCAGCTCACAGGTGTCCAAGTGTGTTCCAGTCCTCTTGTTTCCTACTGTTTCTACCTTCAGTATTCCTCCTTCCTATCCTTCTTCCTTCCCATCTTACCAGTCCACGTGTTTCGACTCTCCCTGTTCAGTATCTATAATTTATGCAACAATTCCAAACATGGGTACCAGTAAATGCAAAACATTGTGTAAGATATTAAACTGTGTTCCCCAAGGGTTTTCGTGTATTTCTCAAATTTTTCACAGTATTGTAAATTAAATAGTTACCAGAGTTTATCGAGACAATTTATTCACGGTTAACATCCGTTTTTACCTCCTAGTGTATTTTACCCCTTTCATCGCTCACCGGTCCCCAGACCTCACGACCAACTTGTCTACGCTACGGCCAACGTCCTTACCTCATGCAACCGGAGTCCACCTTGTTTTGGCTACTCCCGTCACCTATATTTATGCAAAAATCCGTCACCTTGGTAACATGTCACCTACATTGTGAAAACATGTAACTTTCAGCAAGCTCCGTCACCTCACAATCAAATCCGTCACATTAATAGATCCAAATTATAGGGTACCACCTCATGGTGAACATCCGTCACCTCACGGTCAAAATCCTCACCTCACCGTCCCCAGCACCTCACGGCCAACATCCGTCACCTCATGGCCAACATCCGTTACCTCACGGTCAACATCCGTCACCTCATGGTCAACATCCGTCACCTCATGGTCAACATCCGTCACCTCACGGTCAACATCCGTCACCTCACGGCCAACATCCAACACTTCACGGTCAACATCCAACACCTCACGGTCAACATCCGTCACCTCATGGTCAACATCCGTCACCTCATGGTCAACATCCGTCACCTCACGGCCAACATCCGTCACCTCATGGTCAACATCCGTCACCTCACGGTCAACATCCGTCACCTCACGGCATATCCGTCACTCACGGCCAACATCCAACCCTTCAAGGTCAACATCCGTCACATCACGGTCAACATCCATCACCTGACGGTCAACATCCGTCACCTGACGGCCAACATCCAACACCTCACCCGTCCCCAACACCTCACGGTGAACATCCGTCACCTCACGGTCAACATCCGTCACCTCACGGCCATTATCCAACACTTCACGGTCAACATCCAACACCTCACGGTCAACATCCGTCACATCACGGTCAACATCCATCACCTGACGGTCAACATCCGTCACCTCAACATCAACATCCCCCGTCCCCAAAACCTCACGGTCAACATCCGTCACATCACGGTCAACATCCATCACCTCACGGTCAACATCTGTCACCTGACGGTCAACATCCGTCACCTGACGGTCAACATCCGCCACCTCACACGTCAACATCCGTCACCTCACGGTCAACATCCGTCACCTCACACGTCAACATCCGTCACCTCACGGTCAACATCCGTCACCTAACGGTCAACATCCATCACCTCACACGTCAACATCCGTCACCTCTCACGTCAACATCCGTCACCTCTCACGTCAACATCCGTCACCTCACGGTCAACATCCGTCACCTCACACGTCAACATCCGTCACCTCACACGTCAACATCCGTCATCTCACACGTCAACATCCGTCCCTCACACGTCAACATCCGCCTCACCACACGTCAACATCCGCCACCTCACACGTCAACATCCGTCCACCTCACACGTCAACATCCGTCACCTCACACGTCAACATCCGTCACCTCACACGTCAACATCCGTCACCTCACACGTCAACATCCGTCACCTCACACGTCAACATCCGTCACCTCACACGTCAACATCTGTCACCTCACACGTCAACATCCGTCACCTCACACGTCAACATCCGTCACCTCACACGTCAACATCTGTCACCTCACACGTCAACATCCGTCACCTCACACGTCACTTTACTCATATTTGATAGGAAAAATTTCTTATGTAATCATTCTTAAAAGACTCTCCATTTTTTATTTTAGTTCGTAAATCTGTAAATGAGGTAATTACAGGTAAATACATTACCACCTAAGTGGTATTTAAGTGGCATTGCATTTAAGTGGTACTGCCTTTAAGTGGAATTATATCTAAGTGGTATTATATTTAAGTTGTATCGTATTTAAGTAGTATTATATTTAAGTGGTATCGTATTTAAGTGGTACTGTATTTAAGCGGTATTATATTTAAGTGGTATTGTATTTAAGTGGTATTGTATTTAACTGGTACTGTATTTAAGCGGTATTATATTTAAGTGGTATTGTATTTAAGTGGTATTGTATTTAAGTAGTATTGTATTTAAGTGGTACTGTATTCAAGTGGTACTATATTCAAGTGGTATTTTATTTAAGTGGTATTGTATTTAGTGGTATATTTAAGTGGTATATTTAAGTGGTATTATATTTAAGTGGTATTGTATTTAAGTGGTATTGTATTTAAGTGGTACTGTATTTAATTGGTATTGCATTTAAGTGGTACTGTATTTAAGTGGTACTGTATTTAAGTGCTATTGTATTTAAGTGGCACTATATTTAAGTGCTATTGTATTTAAGTGGTACTGTATTTAAGTGCTATTGTATTTAAGTGGCTATAGTATTTAAGTGGCTACTGTATTTAAGTGTATTGTATTTAAGTGGTACTGTATTTAAGTGCTATTGTATTTAAGTGGTACTGTATTTAAGTGCTATTGTATTTAAGTGGTATTGTATTTAAGTGGTACTGTACTTAAGTGGTATTGTATTTAAGTGGTACTGTATTTAAGTGGTATTGTATTTAAGTGGTATTGTATTTAAGTGGTATTGTATTTAAGTGGTATTGTATTTAAGTGGTACTGTATTTAAGTGGTATTGTATTTAAGTGGTATTGTATTTAAGTGGTATTGTATTTAAGTGGTATTGATGTATTTCTATACCTAGATCAAAAGAATATTGATATTGTTATTAATTTAAAACTTGTCTTACCACACAAATAGTGTTTTGCAGTTTTCATGGTTTATATTTTTAGTAAAACATCATAATGGTAATAATTGTCTTAGTATATAGTTAGGGAAGATAATATGTATTTTTACGTTTCTTTATTACTGTACATAAGTACATACAAAAGATCATAATACACACATGTGTCATTCAGTATACATAATATGCTCAAGGAAACAGTGGTGATTAGCTTTTAGCGCACTCAGTTCATACACTGAGTGTCCCTGGTTCGATCCCTTATGTGGGTGGATATGTTGGGCATGTTTCCTTATATCTGCTGCCCCTTTTTACCTGGCAGTAAGTACCTGGTAAGTCAACTGGTGTGGGTATTGGGGGATGGTAGTGTACCTTAGTGATGGGCTTTGAAATGTGATGAGGTACGACAACAGCTCTTAGCCTGTAAAACTGATTTGTGTAAAAGAAAAAAGGTTTATTATAAAGGCATTTGCGATGTTCTTCTTTCTCCTTCTGCTCCTCCTACCCCTCCACCTCATCTTATTCATTCTACTGTTCCTCGTCTACCTTTTCCATATCTCGAGTGCATACATTCCATAGATACCAAGTAAAGTCCCCATTCCCTGTGTTCTTCCACCCCTTTCTCATTTTCTTCTGCCTCCTCTTTCTACTCCATATTTTCCTCCGCTTTCTTTATCCATCTCCCGTCCTCATCCTCCTCCATCGTTTCCCTTCCCCTCAAATTCCTAAGATAACATGTAAAATCCCTGCACCTTTCTGATCCTCCTTCACAACTACCAATTCCTCCTTTCCTCACCATCTTCTTCAACCTCACAGCTCCAACATTAATCTTTATCTCTCTGTGCCTTTGTCTCTCTCAGATGAAATATAGCGAATGCCTCCTTCGGTCTTCATTTTTTCAACAACAGTAAATTTTCACTATTCCGATCAGTATTGTTCCTCCGACCATAGGTATTATAGTTATGTTCTTTAATGCTGATAAAATTCAAGGTGAAATACGTATATGTTTTCCGAGGTAATCACAGGTAAAATAATTAAGAACGTTTGTCACAAGTAAGACACTGTGATCAAGACAAAGTCTTTAAGAAAATTTGTACAAGCAATTTACAAGAAAAATGAGTAAAACCCTCAGAATGTTTCTGAATGTAATTAAAGGAACATGGTCTGTCTAGGCTGTGTATGATACAGGTATAAAATCAGTATCATTTCACAAGAAGACTGGTTATAAATGACCATAATTTTTAAAGGGGTGGACCGGTAAGCCAGCGGAAGGCCTCGGTCAGATGACCAAAAGCTCCAAAGGCGGGTCATCATCTGACTAAGACCGCGTCAGGAAACATTTGTCCTGTTTCCTGACGAACCTTACCTAACCTAACCTATCATTTCACAATACGTACAGCTATAGATCATGATTCTGTGCAACTTACCATACCCCGGCCGGGATTGAACCCGATGTCATAGAGTCTCAAAACTCCAGCCCGTCGAGTTAGCCACTAGACCAGCTAGCCACAATAAGATTCAGTCCAACTAGGTATATTTCTACACCATAGGAAGGTTAGCACAGGCACCACTGTGACCACTGTTTGCAATCGTGTCATTACGATTTCTTGAGTCATGCTGTGCAACTTGTATGTCACAGGTATATAATCTGTAAGATGCTCTGAATAGAAAGTGAGTTAGAGGTAAGAAAATATCAAGACAAAACAATGCATCAAAGGAATCTTTATGTTGGACTTTCTTCATCAAATCACTTTTTAGGTGAGTTTCAGATTATTTCATGGCAAAAATCAGTCTAAAGTAATTAAGAATTTTCTGATAGTTCATGACGTACTCTGTGAAAAACACGAGATTTCATTAATAGGTCACTGAGTACTTCATCAAAAAAAAAAACAAAGTTTTCTCTAATAGTACATGATGAACCTTGTGAAAACCACAAGAATTTTTCTTATAGTTTGCAGTGTACTTCACGAAAAACACTGAACATTTCTGAAGGTTTACTGAATACACTGGTACACACAAGATGTTTAAATGTTCATGGTAAACTCCTGTTAGAGGTATAAACCATGAGGAAAAATATTCCTATGTGTTCATGACATACCTCACGAAAAAAACACAAAATTTCACTAATTGTTCACTTCATACGCTATGGGCAGTAATCGTACACAAACTACAAATGACTGTTCATGGTAGACACAGAATCTGTTTAACGCGTCCCATTAATCTTGTTACAAATCACTATGAATACACCACTATTTTTTTTTTTTACATGAAATACTCTGATTTTTCCCACAATTTGCTCTCACTTAACACTATGTTCACAAACACACTGGACTATCTGGTATACACTCACTCCATGCATCTCTAGCATCGTAAGATCACCCATTTCCATGTCCATCCCATTCCCCATATGAGAGATCATCCTCTACCTTCATTTTCTATATTTTCCCCACATTTCTCATACACATTAAAAAACTAGACCCTACTGAGAATAAGAGAAATTGACATTCAGTAATTCACATTAATTCAATTTAACACAAATTGTCATATTTACTATCCCCTTCACCTCCTTCAGTCACCTCATCGCATCCTCCTTTCATACCCATCCACCCATTAGAGAGGAATATATTCCATTTCTTCATAAGCTCAAAAAAAAAAAATTCTCTGAAGCTCGTTTCACTCACAAAAATATTGCTGATATTCACCTCAGAGACCTTCTACTCACGACAATCTTTGCCCTTTAATCACCTCTGTGAGACCTTCTACTCACTGACTAATTCCATTGCCCCTTTAATCACCTCTATAGAGACCTTTCTACTCACTGACTAATTCTATTGCCCCTTTAATCACCTCTGTAGAGACCTTTCTACTCACTGACTAATTATATCGCCTTTTAATTACTTTACCCCTCATTTACTTTTAATATACCCTTTATAATCACCTTTCCACTTGTACAAGCCTCTGTTATCCTTAGAAAATACTCTCCTCTAACTCTCAAAACACACTTTGATTTCCAAATCACCCAGCACAATTACCTAAAAGAAAGCTTCTCTAATATCATCAGAAGCACTACCTACAAATTACAACCAGTGTAATCATTACTATATCCTGTAATAACAACCTGCATTACAGGAAAATTCAATTACATCACTGCCACCGCTACTCAACTTACAATACAACGATGATATTTGCTTCACATTATCGACTTGTACTTAACATCACATCTACATCAATGCATAACATTAATCATAACATGCACAACAGGAATTTAACACCAATTTCATCATCAACAGTTGCATAACATGCAAAGCATAGAGAAAATTATATCAAACAACAACTACCTGTAAATTCACACTTTAAAACAATAAACAGCATTGTATCTATTTTCATAAGCATATAATAACCATTACAAACAAGTGTTATATGCACAGATTATAGCTATATACATTCATAACAATTTACATACTCTCTTTTTTACCCTCTTTCTACCTTTCTGCACTTTCTCCACAGGTATTACATCCCCTTCAAATCTTCATTAACAAGGCTTCTCTTCCACTTACTGGAGTATTTAATCTTAAATCATCACATTCGTTTTATTATGAACTGCGGTTTTAGGAAGAATTTATTCATTTTTCCAGGTAAATAAATATATTTACTGACCTCACAGTGTATACCATGAGTACAAAAAATATTCTTTTTTTTAAACCGTGTATACCTTGAACGCTTAGAAAAATCTTGCATTTTTCTAACACACAGCTGTCTCCTAACACACACACACACACACACACACACCACACACACACACACACACACACCACACACACACACACACACACACACACACACACAAATATATTAATATAATATTATATATATTTAATAATATAAATATATATTATAAGAATATATATAATAATATAAACGTAATATACATATTTTATATATATTGTATTAAAGACAAAATACATTGACAAAACATTCACAAAAATACGATAGAAAGTAAAACAACATAGGTAACTCAGAGCTACATCTCGAATACTTCGTCCAGCTCCCCGGCGGTGGGCCGCGTGCCCAGAATGCTGCAGGCATTTCCTCTCTGGATCGCAAACATGAGTCTCTGAACAGAGGAAGCTGGTCGCCCTGTGGTCCTTGGTTTCTATGAGTGAGCTTTCACCCACTCTATTAGGAACTTTAGAGCACACTTGCCCCATGCTCCAAGGGTCTCCGACCCTATTGGGATGAAGGTATAGCAAGGGGGAAGATCTTCATATTTGTGGATCTTCTGGATCTCCCTGTGGCTGGCAGCTCCAGCCCCTTCCACTACGGAGCATGGCAAGTAGGTGTCTGCCAATGTGGCGGCACATGTGTAGTCCCAGGCAATCTGCTTTCCATCCTTCCAAGGTAGCATAGTGGCTCCATCAGGACGCTTTTGACTTCCGTTAGACCTCTGCACTTGGGGTTCCCGTTGAGCTGGGCAACGGGCTGTGGCGAGGCTTCTCTTTATGATGTCATTGACCTCCTCATGCCTGGCATACTTCCCTTCTGCTGTGTGACACACGAGACCATGAAGTCCGAATTGATCAGCTGTCGCCCTGCCGCAAATACACCCATGTTCGGTGAGGATGGGGGCGGCTAGGCGATATCTATATATATATATATATATATATATATATATATATATATATATATATATATATATATATATATATATATATATATATATATATATATCTTACTCAGGGGTGACTTTTTTAATTCATCAAGGTACTAGAAACATTCCATAGCCTCTGATCCATGTTGACATGATAGTATTACGCTTTTGCTGAAGTTTTGTCTGCTGCACATTCATGCTTGGAATCTTCCGTTCTAACACATCTCGAATTGAGATCTGGCGACTGTGGATGCCATTATAGTACAATGAACGCTTTGTCATAACCAGCTTAAGAAGACACGGGCTTCGTGACATGACGCGTTACCGTGCTGGAAGGAGCCATTTGAGGATGGGTAGATTGTGGCCGAAAGAGCATCACTTGGTCGGCAACAATGGCAAATGGACACAGATGCAACTAATGTAATATTTTATTGTGGCAACGTTTCGTTCTCCAGGAGCTTCGTTACTTGACAAAACTCCTGGAGAGCGAGACGTTGCTACAATAAAATGTATCTGTGTTCATTTACCTAACCAGAACCGTTGGCACGAGGCAGAAGGATCAGTGGATTTATGTTGTTTACGTCAAATTCTGACCCTACCACCTGCATGTCGGAGAAATAGCGAATCATCAGACCAGATGACGTTGTTTCTAATCTTCTGTCCAGTTTGGAGAGCATGTTTCCACTTTAGCCTCAGTTTCTGGTTTTTAGCTAACAGGAGTAGAACCCGGTGTTGTCTTATGTAACCCATCCACTTCATTGTTCGATGTATTGTATGTTCAGAGATGCCGTTCTGAATACCACTTTAGTAACTCGTAGTTAATTGGGTTGCTGTCACCATCCTGTCAATATGGACAAGTCTGGTCATTTTTCCCGAGACGTCAATCAGTAATAAGGCATTTTTTTCCCCGTAGAACTGTCACTCGTTGGACGTCTTGCATTCTTCACAGCATTTTCTATAAACTCTAGAGACTGTAGTTCATAAAAATCACAGGAGATCAGCGGTTTCTAAGGTACTCAAACCTCCCGTCTGGCACCTACAATCATTCCACGGTCAAAGTTACTAAGATCGTATTTCTTCCCCATTCTAAGACTAGGTCAGTATAACTGAACTTCTTAACCATATCTGCATGCTGTTAGGCATTGAAGTGCTGCCAAGTGGTTGGCTGATTAGATATTTTCATTAACTAGTGGGTGTACGAGGGGTACCTAATAAAGTGGCCATTAAGTATATGTATGTATGTATTAATCTTGTTTTAAGTATTTTTATAATTATATATAATACTCTTATTTACAGTCCTATGTAGAAAAGTCTTTTAGTTCCCCTTCTTCACCTTTATTTAAATTTCGTGAAAAGAACGCACCGTGAGGGAGGAATATGCAAATTGAGAATGAGTTTCTCTTTCACACCACATCGCTCCCTTGCTCAACTATGCTCATTCACCTGTACACCGTCAGAGGTTGTATCACTCACTCCGCACCAAGCATCACCCACGTTTGTTCTGTATCTTCATCTCTCCTTATTTTGCATATAATTTGCATACCCAACCCAAATTTCATCATCCCAGTCTTACTCCATTTCACGCTCTTTCCTGCTTGGGAGTCTTTCATCTCTCCCGTGTTGCAAGGCAGAGCTGCATGTTGATCTCAGAATTAGGGTAACTAGTGACTCCAAGGTGAAACACACAGCTCACACCCGAAAAATATTCGGGCTTCATTTTCGCGTCGGTACGAGACGTATGGTTTAAGTCTCCATGTACCAGCTGCCCCTGTAAACCAAGAGGAAAATAGGTATCTAGGAGCGACTCGACTGTTGTGGGTGGCATCCTGGAAATGTGCTTTGAAATGAGATGAGGCAAGATATCACCTTTCAAGTCTGTCAGTTGTGTAAATAATGTAGAGAGTGAGAGTGACGAGGCTGAAGATAGAGACTGAATGTTCCATGTTTTATTGTGGTGAATGTATGTGTGTGTGTGCACTCTATATGTGTGTATGGTGTACATGTGTAAAACATGTGTATATTTATGTATATGTAGGATGCATTTTTGACTCATGTAAGTGTACATTGTCATATGTGATAATCATGTGTATATTGCATATGCGTATATATATATATATATATATATATATATATATATATATATATATATATATATATATATATATATATATAATGCAAAACAGTCGCAGACAGGTAACCTTAGCAATGCAAGACAAGCTACGGGAGGTGGATATTTTAAGCTTAAGATTTACACTCCCCCCCCCCCCCGTTTATCATCTTGCAATGTATATGTAAGTATGTATGTATGTATGTATGTATGTATGTATGTATGTATGTATGCATGCACGTATGTATGAATATACATATTCGGCAGAAAAAGCCGAACTCCCTTAAAAATTAAACCTACCCAACATTGTCTTTAACATAATGTCAAATATTTTTTTTAATTGAAAATGATGTAAACTAATTTACTTTTAGACGAAACCTCACCTAATCTAACCTAGTCTACCGTAATTTTTCTTAGAGCTAAATCCTAATTAATATATTCCTTTATAATGTATTCGGTTACCTCTTAAATTTATTTTCATTTTTTTATGATTTTGGAAGTAATTTGCAACGGTAATTAATCAATGTCTTCATTCATAAATCTGCTCTCATTTACATATAGAGAAAGAACTGGCTAATTATTCTTGTCAACTAGTCACCATCGGTGTAACAAGCTACGATAATTAATTCATGAAAAATCTTTACTCCTCTTTTTACTACGTTTGAGATTTTAGATATCACTTCTGCCCATAGAGTGTCGGGAAACTTTCTCCCTTAACTGTACCAGAGTATGGTGGTGAATATTGGGTTTTTAACGTTGAGGAGAAGAAAAGGTCGAAGGCTGTGGAGATGTCTTGTTTTATGGTAGAGAGTTGGTAGGTTGGAGTTTATGAAATGCAAGGTTACTCAAAGTATTATAATACTTTGAGTAACTTTGCATCTCATTATCAAAAGAGCTGGAGGATGGAGCAAAATAGGATGATAGGGAGGGTGTATAAATCAGTAGTGGAGGGAAGGAGAGGTAGAGTTTCCTAGGAAATTTCATGATGAGAGGTAATAGAGGTTTTGTATACAAAGAGTTTAGACATCCAACAGGCATGTGCATGCATGTAGAGATTAGAGTGAGTGGAGGCAAGTGGTTTTTTATGTTTTGAAGTGTGAAGGAGATAACATTTATGAAGGGATTCAGAGAAATTGGTTAAAAGTAATTGAATTCTGGAGGTGAGAAGTACAGTACCTACATTCTGAAAAAGAGGTGGGGAGCTTAAAATTAGCAGTGCATCTGAGGTGTATTGTCAGCACGCCTGTGGCAAGACAGTTATAGAATGAGTTATGGGATAAGTGTTTCTACTCTTTCGGGTCACCCCTTCCTTTGTGGGCGACGGCATATATATATATATGTGTGTACTCACCTAGTTGTGGTTGCAGGGGTCGATCCACAGCTCGTGTGTGTGTGTGTGTGTGTGTGAAAGTGCAAATAAAAAATAATCTTTGGTAACTAGGTCGTTCTTTGAGCACCATGACAGTTTAGAGAAACATCGTACCCACACCTGCATACTGCCATTTACTGTACCTTCTGAGTTCCTCACTTGTCACCTGATCCTCTTACGTGAGCGCCCTCCCGACTACTGCAGAGTGGCGCAGCTTGTGCCAACATACCTGCAACAAGAAAACGTTGTTTAGGTCTTCCCCTTGCCACACCTGACACAAAAATCCTCTGAACCAAAGCAGCGAAAATCTTTATACCTCCTTCAAGTAAACACTTCTTGATCTTCACTGCATCTATATTGCTCGTTTCTTCATGGTTCTCTTAAGTTTATTGTCTTTCATTACTTTCATCGTTCCCAATTACACCTTACAGGTTTCTCTCTCTCTCTCTCTCTCTCTCCTTTTTTTTTTTTTTTTTTTTTTTTTTTTACACAGGGTTTGACAAGGTTAAGGATCCCTAGCTTTATTGACAGCTATATTACAGGTTAAGGATTCCTAACTTTATTGGCAAGTTAAGAGCTGTTACCTACATCAGCTCATTTGAAAGCATTTTTATTGTTATGAGACATACAAGTACGGGACAGGATGAAGTTGGAGCCATCTGTGGGCCAGCATTTTCATTTGATCAACTGACTTTATCTCGTTGACATCATTATGCTGTACGAATGTGTTCCATACTCGAGTCATCCTGGGTATGTATGATCTCAGATGGAGTGATGTTCTGGAGAAGGGTACAGCCAGAGTGAAGTTGCTGCTTTCTGCCCGTCTTGTGGCATAAAAGCTTGTTTCACGCTGTCCCCGAAGTGGATCCAAGTGTGGTATTTTGACAATATTGGCCTTGTACATAACAGTAAGGCCACCCACATCTCTCTCTCTCTCTCTCTCTTCTCTCTCTCTCTCTCTCTCACAAGAAAATAAGAAGGAACTAGCACTGCTGCTGGCCTACTGGCCCATACCAGGCAGGTCTAACTCACACCCACTTACAGCCACTCATGTAACTGTCAAACCTAATTTTAAAGTTACACAAGGTTGTAACTTCAGTAACGCTACTCGGCAGTTTATTCCACTTATCGACAACTCTATTACCAAACCAATACTTTTTCCAATAACCCGTTTCTGAATCAATTTTTTTTCCAACAGACCCATTGCAGCGAGTCCTGTCCTTGGAATACATATTATTTAACTACGTTACTTACATTCCATTTATTTATTCCCGTTTTCCATATATACGACCCGATCAAATCCCCCCTAATTCTATGTTCTCTCTTTCTCTATCTCTCCTGCTATTTGCTACCCTTACATTTTACCACTGTTTCTCTCCATCAGTTCCTCCATTACTTTCGCTCCCCATTTACGCCCTCCTTTTGCGTCTCCCAACACTGGGTCACCATAACACCGTGCATACCCTACAATTGTTCGTACCTAGGAGTAGGCTCCAATTTAAAGGGAGGAGTCAGATTCTCCCAACAAGGTGCTAGCCTAAGAACCCTACATCTCTTTCGGCATAAATGGTTGGGATATTTACCCTTTTGCCTAAATTTGCAAGATGGAGTAAGTAAATGTGTTGAGAAATCTCTTGTATTCAGAGATAGGTAAATATAATGAGCTATTTCTCTCCCACTTTCCCTCTCCACATTTTCCCCTCTCACCTTCTTCCCTCCACCTTACATCTCTCAAACCAGTGCTATCTCCATCTTTTCCACTAACCATAACTTTTCACATCTTTTTCTTCCACTTTCTCTTACTGCTCCTCTCTCTCACCTTTCTGTTTTTCACTTTGTCTCTCACACATTCTCTTTCGCACATTCATCTTTATCTCTGTCTCTCTGTCTCTTTCTCTCTCTTTCTTTCTCCTCTCTCTCTCTCTCGTCCTCCCTTTTTCTCTTCTAAATTCCTTCACACCTTTTGTCTCTCTCTTCCGTTCCTACCTCACTTCATCCACTCTCCCACTTTCTAATTGCTTCTTTCACTCACCTTCTATTCTCTCTCTACTTCTCGCTCTACTTAACTTTATCTTTTCCATCTTCCCACTTCCGATTCGCATTTTCTCTCTTCCTACTTCTCTCCACTTTCACTCGTAACTTTCTCTCTCCCACAATCTTCCCCCCTTACCACTATCTCTTCCTAACTCACCTCAACCACACGCCACTACTCTCACCTCTACCCACCTACTATCTTTCTACCTCACCTACTCTCGCCCTCTACCCCTCCACCCTACTCTCACTCCTCTACCCACCAACTCTCCCCCCTTTTTTTTTTTTTTTTTTTTTTCTACCCTACCTACTCTCACCTCTACCGCCCACCTACTCTCAACCTCTAACCCACCTACTCTCTTCTAACCCAACCTACTCTCAACCTCTAATACCCCCCCACTCTCACCTCTACCCACCTACTCTCTTTCTAATGAACCCTAACCTACTCTCACCTCTACCCCCACCTACTCTCAACCTCTAACCCACCTACTCTCTTTCTACCCTACCCTACTCTCAACCTCTATACCCCCACCTACCTCACCTCTACCTCACCTACTCTCTTTCTACCCTACCTACTCTCAACCTCTAAAACCCCCACCTACTCTCCTCACCACTACCCTCCACCTAATTCTACCTCTACCCCCACCAACTCTCTACCATCTACCCACCTACTCTCACATCTACCCCACCTACTCTCACATCTACCGCCCACCTACTCTCACATCTACCCACCTACTCTCACATCTACCCCACCTACCTCACCCTCTACCACCCAATACCTACTCTCACGATCTACACCATCCCCGTACTCTCACATCTACCCACCTACTCTCACATCTACACCACCTAACTCTCACATCTAACCCACCTACTCTCACCACTACCAACCCCCAACTACTCTCAACATCTACCCCACATAATCTCACATCTTACCCCACCAACTCTCACATCTACCCCACCTACTCTCACATCGACACCACCTACTCTCACATCTACCCCCCTACTCTCACATCTACCCACCTACTCTCACATCTACACCTACTCTCACATCTACACCACCTACTCTCACATCTACACCACCTACTCTCACATCTACACCACCTACTCTCACATCTACCCCACCTACTCTCACATCTACACCACCTACTCTCACATCTACCCCACCTACTCTCACCTCTACCACCTACTCTCACTCTACCCACCTACTCTCACATCTACACCTACTCTCACATCTACACCACCTACTCTCACATCTACACCACCTACTCTCACATCTACACCACCTACTCTCACATCTACCCCACCTACTCTCACATCTACCCCACCTACTCTCACCTCTACCCACCTACTCTCACCTCTACCCACCTACTCTCACATCTACACCTACTCTCACATCTACACCACCTACTCTCACATCTACACCACCTACTCTCACATCTACACCACCTACTCTCACTCTACCCCACCTACTCTCACATCTACCCCACCTACTCTCACATCTACCCCACCTACTCTCACCTCTACCCACCTACTCTCACCTCTACCCACCTCCCTCTCACATCTACACCTACTCTCACATCTACACCACCTACTCTCACATCTACACCACCTACTCTCACATCTACCCCACCTACTCTCACATCTACCCCACCTACTTCACATCTACCCCACCTACTCTCACCTCTACCCACCTACTCTCACCTCTACCCACCTACTCTCACATCTACACCTACTCTCACATCTACACCACCTACTCTCGCATCTACACCACCTACTCTCACATCTACACCACCTACTCTCACATCTACACCACCTACTCTCACATCTACCCCACCTACTCTCACATCTACCCCACCTACTCTCACATCTACACCACCTACTCTCACATCTACCCCACCTACTCTCACATCTACCCACCTACTCTCACATCTACCCCACCAACTCTCACCTTCACTCGCTGGTAAACAGCATCATTCAGTATTTACTTGGTAATTTGCATTAACGTGTTGTCTACTTTCCTTGACAGGTTTATTGTTGTCTGATGTCACCTGCAGAGATTCTGGCTGTGTGTGTGTGTGTGTGTGTGTGTGTGTGTGTGTGTGTGTGGTGTGTGTGTGTGTGTGTGTGTGTGTGTGTACTCACCTAATTGTGGTTGCAGGGGTCGATTCATAACTCTTGGCCCCGCCTCTTCACTGGTCGCAACTTGGTGCACTCTCTCTCTGCTCCATGAGCTTTATCTTACCTCTTCTTAAAGCTATGTATGGTGCCTCCACTACCTCACTTTCCAGACTGTTCCACTTCCTGACAACTCTATGACTGAAGAAATACTTCCTAACATCCTTGTGGCTCATCTGAGTCTTCAACTTCCAACTGTGACCCCTTATTGCTGTGTCCCATCTCTGGAATATCCCGTCTCTGTCCACCTTGTCGATTCCTCTCAGTATTTTATGTGTGCGTGTGTACTCACTTAGTTGCACTCACCTAGTTGTGGTTGCAGGGGTCGATTTATAGCTCCTGGCCCTGCCTCTTCACTGGCCGCTACTGGGTCACTCTCCCTGAACCATGAGCTTTATCATACCTCTGCTTAAAGCTATGAATGCATCCTGCCTCCACTACATCGTTTCCCAAACTATTGTGTGTGTGTGTGTGTGACAATCCACCTTGAAGTTATATAGTAATCACAGCTAAAGTAACTTTGCGGCCACAACCAATTACAAGATAATAAAAATACCTGATGTGATCTGGTTGTGGTGGAGGAGCCAGCGCGAGTATCAGGAATACCAGGGAAGCCACCAACAACTAATAATAACCCAGAGAGTTCTCCGCCCTGGCTCACCTCTAATAAAACTAGATATATTAAAAAAGTTGTTTACATTGAACAAGACTCTTCCCCGGCATTATTGACCACCTTAGTAACAGTCAGCTTTATTTAACTCTTTATTGAAGGTTACTAACAATTTTTCATGTACGGTGTTATACATTGGTGATTCACACAGAGGAGACTGAGGAGTACTACTGCGTACATTAACTATTCACACAGAACTACGAAGGGAAGGGAGCCAAATTATATACGAGAAGAGGCGGGGCTTCCTTCCCTTTACTCTTCTCTGTGTGACTAGTTAATGAGCCAAATCGGACCGAATTGTCGTCTTTATTTCACACTGCCATGTTCAGGTAATTTGTGCATTGTTCCAGTTAGGGTTTTGTACATTTTTGTTCTTTAAGTCTTATAATTCTTGCTCTGAGTATTTAATTTGTTCTAAATTAAGGGTTATATTCAGGGAGGTGAGGTACACCATTAAGCAAATTTCTAATAAAACGAAGTCTAGTATATATGGATCACCACTTGCATATAGTAACTTTGTTTACAAAGCTGCTGACCTGTGGAAAATAATTTAAGACACTTGTTTTTTTATGAAGTTTATTGAGTACTGGGATATTGGTACTGTTAATAGAAATTACTTGAGTTACCGAAAAAAAAAATCATTTTATTCTCCGTCTTCTGTCTTAACCAAGTCACGGCTGTATATTTCGTTATGAATCTCTCTATTGAGATGTACCTTCTGGCTATAATAATATTATAACTTTATTTACTACAAGTACATGTACAAGGTATACAGACCATAGCTGACATCAGTGACATACTTTTATTTAGAAAGCCTCTTGTAATGCTGAACATTTCGCGCAAATTAGGTCAGTTTTGTCCCAGGATGCGACCCACACCAGTCAAATAACACTCCGGGTATCCATTTTACTGATGGGGAACATTGACAACCTGTGTAAAAAAACACGCCCAATGTTTCCACCCTCGATGGGAATCGAACCGGGAGCCTCACCGTGTGAAACGAGAGCTTTAGCCACAATGTAAGTTCATCTTTCAGCTTTTTTTTTCTGTCGTGTTGTTTGCTTGTTGAATATAAGGTTACTGAGCTCAGTTATAATATACATGAGGACAGAAACTTAGAAGTTTAATTGTTCTGTATATTTCTCTCCTCTGTCTTCATCTCCTGCAGAGGATCCTAGAAAAGAATCGAAATAAACAGATCAGCTAATATTCTGAGTTACTGTCTTCATATGGGTTATTATTGAGCATTGACAAGTGTTCATGGATATCTATAATTAATATATTATATATATATATATATATATATATATATATATATATATATATATATATATATATATATATATATATCTTATTGTTACCAATCTTTCTCCGGGTCTCTTGCTTTGTTGCTATCTTGAAGATGTTCTTAGCGAGATACTGACCTGGTCATCATAGAAATGAGTGGTTTGGTCGTTGTGAGTGGGGTGGTGGTTGTGAGTGGGGTGCCAGTGGTTATGAGTGGGATGGTGATTTGAATGGGGTGGTGGTTGTGAGTGTGGGTGGTCCAGTGGTTATGAGTGGGATGGTGGTTGTGAGTGGGGTGGTGGTTGTGAGTGGGGTGCAATGGTTGACTGGTGTGGTAGTTGTGAGTGGGGTGGTGGTTGTGAGTGGGGTGCCAGTGGTTGTGAGTGGGGAGCCAGTGGTTTTGTGGGGTGGTGGTTGTGAGTGGGGAGCCAGTGGTTGTGTGGGGTGGTGGTTGTGAGTGGGGTGGTGGTTGTGAGTAGGTTTGGTGGGTTTTGAGTGGGGTGGTGGTTGTGAGTGGGGTGCCAGTGGTTATGAGTGGGATGGTGGGTTGTGAGTGGGGTGGTGGTCGTGAGTGGGGTTGTGGTTGTGAGTGGGGTGGTGGTTGTGAGTGGGGTGGTGGTTGTGAGTGGGGTGGTGGTTGTGAGTGTGGTGGTGGTTGTGAGTGGGGTGGTGGTTGTGAGTGGGGTGTGGTTGTGAGTGGGGTGGTGGTTGTGAGTGGGGTGGTGGTTGTGAGTGGGGTGGTGGTTGTGAGTGGGGTGGTGGTTGTGAGTGGGGTGGTGGTCGTGAGTGGGTGGTGGTTGTGAGTGGGGTGGTGGTCGTGAGTGGGGTTGTGGGGCAGATGAAACAGTTACACCAGATAAGAATGACTAGCGAACGTGGGAGTCATTTCTTGCCTCTTTGGTCTTCATATATTACTTGTTGCTGCTGCCTCTTCCTAAATCACCACACTCAGCCTTTATAAAAATCAAGAGTCTTCTTTCTCAAGAGTCTTCTTTCTCAAGAGTTTTCTTTCTCAAGAGTCTTTTTTCTCAAGAGTCTTTTTTCTCAAGAGTCTTCTTTCTCAAGAGTCTTCTTTCTCAAGAGTCTTCTTTCTCAAGAGTCTTTTTTCTCAAGAGTCTTCTTTCTCAAGAGTCTTCTTTCTCAAGAGGCTTCTTTCTCAAGTCTTCTTTCTCAAAAGGCTTCTTTCTCAAGAGCCTTCTTTCACGAGGCTTCTTTCTCAAGTCTTCTTTCACGAGGCTTCTTTCTCAAGACTCTTCTTTCACGAGGCTTTTCTCAAGAGTCTTCTTTCTCAAGAGTCTTCTCTCTCATGAGTCTTCTCTCTCATGAGTCTTCTCTCTCAAGAATCTTCTCTCTCAAGAGTCTTCTCTCTCAAGAGTCTTCTCTCTCAAGAGTCTTCTCTCTCAAGAGTCTTCTCTCTCAAGAGTCTTCTCTCTCAAGAGTCTTCTCTCTCAAGAGTCTTCTCTCTCAAGAGTCTTCTCTCTCAAGAGTCTTCTCTCTCAAGAGTCTTCTCTCTCAAGAGTCTTTTCTCACAAGAGACTTCTCTCTCAAGAATGTTCTCTCTCAAGATTCTTCTCTCTGACGAGGCTTCTCTCTCAAGAATGTTCTCTCTCAAGATTCTTCTCTCGGACGAGGCTTCTCTCTCATCAGTCGTGTCTCTCACGAGTCTCGTCAACGAGTCTTCTCTCCGAGTCTTGTCTCTCTGTCTCTCTCTCCTATTCTTTTCTCTTTCATAAATACGCTTCCCCTTCTTTTCTGTGAAGTAATTTTCTCACACGAGTCTTCGCACTCACGAGTCTCCCCACTCACCAGTCTCCCCACTCACGAGTCTCCCCACTCACCAGTCTCCCCACTCACGAGTCTTCCCACTCACCAGTCTCCCCAGTCACGAGTCTTCCCACTCACCAGTCTCCCCACTCACGAGTCTCCCCACTCACCAGTCTCCCCACTCACGAGTCTCCCCACTCACGAGTCTCCCCACTCACGAGTCTCCCCACTCACCAGTCTTCCACCCACAGTCTTCCCATCACCAGTCTCCCCACTCACCAGTCTCCCCACTCACCAGTCTTCCCACTCACCAGTCTTCCCACTCACCAGTCTTCCCACTCACCAGTCTTCCCACTCACGAGTCTTCCCACTTACGAGTCTTCCCACTCACGAGTCTTCCCACTCACGAGTCTTCCCACTCACGAGTCTCCCCACTCACGAGTCTCCCCACTCACCAGTCTTCCCACTTACCAGTCTTCCCACTTACCAGTCTTCCCACTTACCAGTCTTCTCACTTACCAGTCTTCCCACTTACCAGTCTTCCCACTCACGAGTCTCCCCACTCACCAGTCTTCCCACTTACCAGTCTTCCCACTTACCAGTCTTCCCACTTACCAGTCTTCTCCTTACCAGTCTTCCCACTTACCAGTCTTTTCCCACTCACGAGTCTCCCCACTCACCAGTCTTCCCACTTACCAGTCTTCCCAAATTACCAGTCTCCTCACTCACCAGTCTTCCCACTTACCAGTCTTCCCATTACCAATCTTCCCACTTACCAGTCTTCCCACTACCAGTCTTCCCACTTACCAGTCTTCCCACTTACCAGTCTTCCCACTTACCAGTCTTCCCACTTACCAGTCTTCCCACTTACCAGTCTTCCCACTCACCAGTCTTCCCACTCACCAGTCTTCCTTCTCACAAGTCATCCATCGCCACAAAGTATTTAATAAAATAATCGAAAGGTTTTCTCTTCGCTTCCCTAAAACATTGAATTTCTCCTCTACCGTAGTACCTTCGTTTCTCTTACGTCAGTCTAAGTCAGTCTGGATTAAGCGTGAATTAGAGGCTTGACTAACACACATACAATCACGCGGTTGTGTGATTGTATATCGTAGGCGAATATTTTTAATTCCTTGCCAGTTGATTATGGTTTTAGGCATGTGAAAGCAATTTGTAAGGGAGTAATTGTAGCGTTCATTGCCTGTTAGCTACCCGACATTACAATGTTTCCCGCAGATTCGACCTCGCCTGGTGGCAAGGAATAACATACACCACAAGTATTCAGTGGCGGACTTACATTTTTGGGCCCTTGCAACCAGCAACTGCTAGCCTATATGATACTTTAATAACATTTTAATTTTCATTTTAACTATTATTCTGTATTGAATTACACTATATTATTTATTATTATTATTTAAAAAACCCTTCTCATACAGTAGACCCAAATTTTTTTAAACAATGTCGACTAAAGAGACTTCTGGGGCACCTCAGGAATTAGGATCCCTCTTAAGCTTCATTAGTTACATAGTAGATCCGCCCCTGCTAGTATTTGTTGTTTTATACGGAATTCGATACCTTTTGTTGTAGTCAACAGAAGCTTAACTACAAAAAAAAGCACATTTATTGCGGAGGTAAATATTCATTATTTGCTGTAGCAGATAAAGGATTTTAGCCTCCACGTGTACTTTGTTCTGTGTATATTTAATGAGAGGATCGAAGTAAATCATGGTAGATGCTCGATGCCCCTTTCGTTAATAATGGCCAGTTACAATACTTAATACCTCACAAAACACTGTGTTATTTTTAAGGGTTTAATGTTTTCTAATTAAAAACAACATCAACATCACAAATAATAATAATAATAATGTAAGTTAATTAATAAATAATGTATTTTCTTTCTTTTGTCTGTCTACCACAGTCTGTACTTTAAGAGCTCCGAGGGCACCACAGTCACCACGGTCTAAGAATGTCCGTGCTTATTTCCTACACGCTGGTGCTGGATTCGTCTGTAAAATCTTGCATTGGTGGTCACAGTGGTAGCCCATAATAACCCCCCTAATGATGTATGAACATACCTAGTTGGATGAATCTTATTTGAGCTACCTGACCCAGTGGTTAACGAACTGGCCTGTGAGTTTAGGACTCCCTGGCCATGGGTTCAAGGCCCACCCTTACCATGATTGCTTTCCATACTCCCTAATACTGCCAGCTTTCCCATACTTGGAAGTTCAATCTTTTTCTGAAGTTGAGGAGTATTGTGGTCATTCCATTGTTCTTATGAGGGGAAGGAAAACCCACCATCCAGTGTTATAATGTGACTTTTCTTATAACAAAGAGCTGAAAGCCAATACACAGCTTGAGTTAAATGACCAAATACTTCACAGGTGAGTCTTCATACGTCGGTAAGTTCAGTGAAGATCCAGTAAAATTTCTGGGCTAGAAAGGTTTAGCTAAGTTATACAAACTATCTGTTCTGTGGATAGATCTGATACTTTCTCAAAGTCTCCAAACGTTTTCGCGGGCAGAAGAAAAAAAAATGGGTCTTATAAATATTAATGAATGAATAAAACTTTAATGAATGACTAAGTTATATTTGGAACCGTTTTTGTAAACAGCATGATATGATTCAGGTTTTTGTAAACAGCATGATATGATTCAGGTTTTTGTAAACAGCATGATATGATTCAGGTTTTTGTAAACAGCATGATATGATTCAGGTTTTTGTAATCAGCTGATATGATTCAGGTTTTTGTAACAGCATGATTGATTCAGGTTTTTGTAAACAGCATGATATGATTCAGGTTTTTGTAAACAGCATGATATGATTCAGGTTTTTGTAAACAGCATGATATGATTCAGGTTTTTGTAAACAGCATGATATGATTCAGGTTTTTGTAAACAGCATGATATGATTCAGGTTTTGTAAATAGCATGATATGATTCAGGTTTTTGTAAACAGCATGATATGATTCAGGTTTTTGTAAATAGCATGATATAATTCAGGTTTTTGTAAATAGCATGATATAATTCAGAACAAAAGAGAAATATGACAATTATGAAGTAACAATACCGTGTTTATAATGAGAAATGATATATAATGAGTAAAAATGCCAAACATAAGCCAGTGCTCTGACAGTATAATGAGTTACTGAACTGCAGATGAGAAAAGCTGACACGAGATTAATTTACACAAGATTAATGAGAACGATGGAATTGACTATTTAATTTCAAAATATTGCTGAACTAAGGTTTCAGACTTGAGAAGCCAATTATTGGAATGAACTTCAAATGCTCATCAGATAAATCGGTGAGATATTTTGATATGACATACTTCATTTTTATAAATATTTGTTTACAAAGGTACCTTGTACCAAACACTGATGAGAATCCACAAGCAAATTGATTCAAATTTGGAAATTGTTCAGGCTGTAAAGATTTATAAAATTGGATCAGATTTCGTTCTTTATATTTTTTCAGCATGGCGTCTCTTTGGAGATTAATAATTTACATTTGAAACAGACTTGGTAGTGTTTCAACACTGAATTCAAATGGATTTTGAAACAGCTGTATTTTATCTGTTTTTCCATCATGATTAGAAAAACGTTTCTGAAATTGATTTTGCAATTCATTAATGATCTCTGTTGCAAATGAAGAAGAAAATTCTGGGTCACTTTCTTCATGAAATTTTCACAACATTGGAAATAAATCAAGTTAGAAATTTTCACCTGTCCTTCAAATAGCATCAGTTTTGCCGTAAATTCCTCGACATGCGTGAATAGATCGCATATTAAATTTGCTTCACCTTGCAATTTCAGATTCGGTTGATTCATATGACTTGTCACGTCTGCAAGACGTGACAAGCCAGTCAGCGTGTGATAAAAGTGGTTCGTGTCGATTCCTCTCTGTGAGAAATGAATCAGTTTCATTCCTGAGCTGAAAGAACCCTGATAGAACCTTTCCACAACTAAGCCATCGAACTGCTGTATAATAAGGCAAGTCAGTGAACTCAGAATCAGTTTCTTTCAGAAAATCACGAAACTGCCCACAATGAAGCCTGTGAGATCGAATGAAATTCACAGTTGAAACAACAGGTTTCGGAATTCAAGACATATCCACATATTTTCTGCACAATACTTGCTGTTGTATAACGCAATACAGAAACACGGGCTTTGAGAAGCCACCATCACAAGTTTTCGTGATTTGTCTAACCAAACCTTTCTTCACCTCTGACAGTTCCTCCATCAAGTGTCACGCACTGCAGTTTATTCCACTTCAGGTTATGTTCTAATACAGTTTTTTGCAGTTCTTTGAAGATATCTTATACTGTTCTTGTGCTGTGCATTCTACGAATTGATGCTAATTCTTGTGTGATACTAAATTCATTGTTAATGCCACGGATGAATACTAGGGATTGTGATGCGTCACAAAGAGAAAATAGAATTGAAAATTTCATGCTTTGTCCGCAATTTGATGAAATATATTACTTATGGGAATAAGTCCCACTGCTTCTATCATCATTCTTTGACCGGATCTCCATCGGTATTACGATCACAGGTGTTATCTAGTGTAATCTGGTTGTAGGACGATAACCGAGGCAAATCGAGGAACGAGCAAAAGGCAGCAGAGCAAATATTTATGTTTCCTTAACCAAATAGCATGCAATGTATGTGCAATATATACAGAGGATATATACAGTAAGGCAATGCAAGCAAGAGACACGGCGAGAACCGTCTTCGACAAGACTAGGAGGAAAATCTGCAATTGTTGATTAACAAGTGTCCCACATCGTCTCACAACTTTGGCGGACTTCCTTGTCATTGGCTAGCTGAACCAAGGTGCTAGCATAATGAGAGGGCCTCTACTCATCGTACCCTTAGCACCTGGTTCACCGGTCGGCAAGGCATATCTATATGGGTGTGTAACATTCGCTGAATAAATTATAACGTATTCTTAGGATACCTTAGTTGGTAAACAGCTTTCCTCTTTTAGCTAATGCATGTCACTTTGCAACTTGCCCTGGTTAAAGCTTAATTTTCAGCTCTCTTCGGCTTAAAAGCTTTGTTGGGAAAACCACTTGCATTGCACTGATTCAAATTGCCCCGAACTCCGTGTTCCTGTGAAGTTGGAATAACTTGGTTAATGTTCGGTCTGATAGTACCGACCTACATTGTACTCCTTCAAAACTGCAACATTTTCGCGGCATACGCCACACAAGACTTTATCGATAACCTGCCTGTACAAAGAAGTACTTTATAGACCATTCTTAATTAAACAGGCGGCACTCACTCGGCACTGTTCTTTTCCCTTTTCCTTCCATAACTGAAGAGTATATCTGAAAAATGAAAAGATTAGAACTAAAATTTGAACAAAGTTTAGCGTAAATTGCTATAAGCAACAAAATCCCTAACTCTAGGGATTTTAAAATATAAAAAAAAAAAAACTCTAGGGATTTTGAAAATGAGGGATTATTAGTTTTATTATTTATAAATATTTCAAGTTGCTGCTGGCCCAATAAAATCTTGTGGCGGGCCGTACATGACCCACAGGCCGCAGTTTGGAGACTCCCTGCAATTTAAGGGTATATCCTTCCATAACTCCCTGGGGCTATTAGTGTGCCCTGAAGCTTCTCTACTTCGGCTCCATGGTGGGTGGGAGGCCTTTGCCTCTCTAGGGAAAAGGTCAGAAGGCGACCATGAAGATAGATATGTCTAATGCTACTCGCTAATCCTACATATTTAATGTTCGTCCATAAAACACTTCCCGTGGGTCTTCGACCTTCAGATCCGAACTATTTTCTTTAACTGTATCGATATTATATTATAAATCAAACGTGTTTTAATTCTAAAATGAAAAATGCATCACAAGGTAACAACTGATGCAAACTGAAGACTGTAACCGAAACATTACAGGAAAATTTTCCTCACTCTCTCTCTGTCTTCCTAACACATTCCTAACCTGAAGATGAAGTTCGAAACAATGTCGAACTCTAAAGTTTAAATATAACTGAAGGAGTGATCTTTGTTCCTCTGGTTCACGGCCGAAATCTCTTTCCCATAAGGCGTAACGTTCGTTCGTCTGGTTCACGACCGAAGTTTCTTTCCTAGTTATGTGGAGAGTCTGAATAATATCTTCCACTTCCTCCTTCCAACAGCAAGCAGATTTGACAGGACAGTGATTGACAATTAGGGAGATGTTGCCGGTTATGTGGTAATGTTGACAATGATGATAGATTATCCATATGTCAAAATAATGATGATTGATCCATTAGTACCCCATCTGCAATGCAGACACAATTCTGTAATCGATCGCCATTTCACTGGCTCAGCGAAATTGCGATAGCAAGGTTCACACTTTTTCTGTATCAGAGGCAAAGCCCTGACAGTCAGACCATGGTTCATCTCCGGCGATAAAGATTTCTCTCCATGTTTCATGCACTGTGTGATCCCTCTTACTGCCTCTCTCGTGCTGAAGTTTATTTTTCTGAGCAATCCCTGTTTCTGGGCACACAATGTTCTGCTCTCTTTCGAGATACTCTTATCCTTACTGTTTTTATTCATAATTCAAAGGTTTCTCACCGAGGTTCCTCAGTGTATATAACAGGAGGAAATATTCCTCATCAGGTTTCCTCAGTTCATACAACAGGTCTGAAAAGAAAGGTTCACGCGTTCTCGTCCACCATCTCCATAGTAATAAAAACCTTTTGCCTCCGAATATGACGGTTTGGGATCGAACTCACGGCACGCTAGTCTTAAGTTACTCGTAAGTTCTCCAGTCTTCTAATAACATGTTCATGTTTTCCACTATAATCTACCTTGTTAAGTTATACAGTGAATTAAGTAAAGATCCTGGACTTCACCTTACGAAACAGACAAAGCAAATGTGTTAGTAATAATGGACAAGGTTGATTATAGTGAAAAAAAGTAACATATTATGTTATTTGAAGTCGGGGAGACTTACGTGCCTCTTAAACCTCGCAAGTCAGTCGTTCAAATTTGTTATGACAGTTTCATGAACTAAGACTGCCTGTTGTACCACCCTGTGCTTCAGCACCAACCATTGTATCTTCTTGTTGTACCACCCTGTGCTTCAACATCAACCATTGTATCTTCTTGTTGTACCACCCTGTGCTTCACCATCAACCATTGTATCTTCCTGTTGTGCCACCCTGTGCTTCAACATCAATCATTGCATCTTCTTGTTGTACCACCCTGTGCTTCAACACCAACCATTGTATCTTCTTGTTGTACCACCCTGTGCTTCAGCATCAACCATTGTATCTTCTTGTTGTACCACCCTGTGCTTCAGCATCAACCATTGTATCTTCTTGTTGTACCACCCTGTGCTTCAGCATCAACCACTGTATCTTCTTGTTGTACCACCTTGTGCTTCAACACCAACCATTGTATCTTCTTGTTGTACCACCCTGTGCTTCAACACCAACCATTGTATCTTCTTGTTGTACCACCCTGTGCTTCAGCATCAACCACTGTATCTTCTTGTTGTACCACCCTGTGCTTCAACATCAACCATTGTATCTTCTTGTTGTACCACCCTGTGCTTCAACATCAACCATTGCATTTTCTCTTCTTCACAAACCATCAACCTTTAAAAATGTAATCATTGATATTATTATTATTATCACACTGGCCGATTCCCACCAAGGCAGGGTGGCCCGAAAAAGAAAAACTTTCACCATCATTCACTCCATCACTGTCTTGCCAGAAGGGTGCTTTACACTACAGTTTTTAAACTGCAACATTAACACCCCTCCTTCAGAGTGCAGGCACTGTACTTCCATTCTCCAGGACTCAAGTCCGGCCTGCCGGTTTCCCTGAATCCCTTCATAAATGTTACTTTGCTCACACTCCAACAGCACGTCAAGTATTAAAAACCATTTGTCTCCATTCACTCCTATCAAACACGCTCATGCATGCCTGCTGGAAGTCCAAGCCCCTCGCACACAAAACCTCCTTTACCCCCTCCCTCCAACCTTTCCTAGGCCGACCCCTACCCAGCCTTCCTTCCACTACAGACTGATACACTCTTGCAGTCATTCTGTTTCGCTCCATTCTCTCTACGTGTCCGAACCACCTCAACAACCCTTCCTCAGCCCTCTGGACAACAGTTTTGGTAATCCCGCACCTCCTCCTAACTTCCAAACTACGAATTCTCTGCATTATATTCACACCACACATTGCCCTCAGACATGACATCTCCACTGCCTCCAGCCTTCTCCTCGCTGCAACATTCATCACCCACGCTTCACACCCATATAAGAGCGTTGGTAAAACTATACTCTCATACATTCCCCTCTTTGCCTCCAAGGACAAAGTTCTTTGTCTCCACAGACTCCTAAGTGCACCACTCACTCTTTTCCCTCATCAATTCTATGATTCACCTCATCTTTCATAGACCCATCCGCTGACACGTCCACTCCCCAATATCTGAATACGTTCACCTCCTCCATACTCTCTCCCTCCAATCTGATATTCAATCTTTCATCACCTAATCTTTTTGTTATCCTCATAACCTTACTCTTTCCTGTATTCACCTTTAATTTTCTTCTTTTGCACACCCTACCAAATTCATGCACCAATCTCTGCAACTTCTCTTCAGAATCTCCCAAGAGCACAGTGTCATCAGCAAAGAGCAGCTGTGACAACTCCCACTTTGTGTGTGATTCTTTATCTTTTAACTCCACGCCTCTTGCCAAGACCCTCGCATTTACTTCTCTTACAACCCCATCTATAAATATTTAAACAACCACGGTGACATCACACATCCTTGTCTAAGGCCTACTTTTACTGGGAAAAAATTTCCCTCTTTCCTACATACTCTAACTTGAGCCTCACTATCCTCGTAAAAACTCTTCACTGCTTTCAGTAACCTACCTCCTACACCATACACTTGCAACATCTGCCACATTGCCCCCCTATCCACCCTGTCATACGCCTTTTCCAAATCCATAAATGCCACAAAGACCTCTTTAGCCTTATCTAAATACTGTTCACTTATATGTTTCACTGTAAACACCTGGTCCACACACCCCCTACCTTTCCTAAAGCCTCCTTGTTCATCTGCTATCCTATTCTCCGTCTTACTCTTAATTCTTTCAATTATAACTCTACCAAAACACTTTACCAGGTACACTCAACAGACTTATCCCCTATAATTTTTGCACTCTCTTTTATCCCCTTTGCCTTTATACAAAGGAACTATGCATGCTCTCTGCCAATCCCTAGGTACCTTACCCTCTTCCATACATTTATTAAATAATTGCACCAACCACTCCAAAACTATATCCCCACCTGCTTTTAACATTTCTATCTTTATCCCATCAATCCCGGCTGCCTTACCCCCTTTCATTT
This sequence comes from Cherax quadricarinatus, assembly GCF_026875155.1. Lineage (NCBI taxonomy): Eukaryota > Metazoa > Arthropoda > Malacostraca > Decapoda > Parastacidae > Cherax > Cherax quadricarinatus. The sequence continues at coordinate 41,755,129 of NC_069424.1, forward strand.
ACCTACTGCCTCACGAACTTCCCCCCCACTCACAACTGGCTCTTCCTCACTCCTACAAGATGTTATTCCTCCTTGCCCTATACACGAAATCACAGCTTCCCTATCTTCATCAACATTTTAAAAATTCCTCAAAATATTCCCTCCATCTTCCCAATACCTCTAACTCACCATTTAATAACTCTCCTCTCCTATTTTTAACTGACAAATCCATTTGTTCTCTAGGCTTTCTTAACTTGTTAATCTCACTCCAAAACTTTTTCTTATTTTCAACAAAATTTGTTGATAACATCTCACCCACTCTCTCATTTGCTCTCTTTTTACATTGCTTCAAACCACTCTCTTAACCTCTCTCTTTTTCTCCATATACTCTTCCCTCCTTGCATCACTTCTACTTTGTAAAAACTTCTCATATGCTAACTTTTTCTCCCTTACTACTCTCTTTACATCATCATTCCACCAATCGCTCCTCTTCCCTCCTGCACCCACTTTCCTGTAACCACAAACTTCTGCTGAACACTCTAACACTATATTTTTAATCCTACCCCTACCTCTTCGACCCCATTGCCTATGCTCTCATTAGCCCATCTATCCTCCAACAGCTGTTTATATCTTACCCTAACTCCCTCCTCTTTTTGTTTATAAACCTTCACCTCTCTCTTCCCTGATGCTTCTATTCTCCTTGTATCCCATCTACCATTTACTCTCAGTGTAGCTACAACTAGAAAGTGATCTGATATATCTGTGGCCCTCTATAAACATGTACATCCTGAAGTCTACTCAACAGTCTTTTTATCTACCAATACATAATCCAACAAACTACTGTCATTTCGCCCTACATCATATCTTGTATACTTATTTATCCTCTTTTTCTTAAAATATGTATTACCTATAACTAAACCCCTTTCTATACAAAGTTCAATCAAAGGGCTCCCATTATCATTTACACCTGGCACCCCAAACTTACCCTACCTACCCAAGCAAGTGTAAGGTCATGAAAATTGGTGATGGAGAGAGGCAACCGGACACGGAATACAGCCTGAGAGATTACAGATATCGTTCAAAGAAAAAGATCTTGGAGTGAACATCACATCCAACTTATCGCCAGAGGAGAACATAAACTGAATATCATATGAAGAATATGTAAAGACAGTTAATCTCAAAAATGTATTCGGAAATTTCAATGAAGAATTCTTTATGCCTCTCTACATGTCATATTTTAGGCCTATCATTGAGAATGTAGCACCTGAACAGAACACTCACCTGATAAAGCCTGTACGAAAACTAGAAAAGGAACAAAGGTTTGGAGACATATGCAGTATAATGTGATCCTTTATTGACAACGTTTCACCCACACAGTGGGCTTTTTCAAGTCACACACAGATCTGTGTGTGACTTGAAAAAGCCCACTGTGTGGGTGAAACGTTGTCAATAAAGGATCACATTATACTGCATATGTGTTTATATTTCCACTGTGTCGGTATTTGATACCATTTATTTTCTTCCGAACAAAGGTTTGCAACATAACTATTCCCAGAATACTGGGAATTCACTTATGAAGAGAGACTAGAAGAAGTGACGACTTTAGAAGAAAGACGACTTGGAAGAGGCATGATTATGATATACAAGATACTCAGAGTGACTCAAGAAATCGTAATGACACGACGGGCTGGAGTTTTGAGACTCTATGACCGCGGGTTCAATCCCGGCCGGGGGTATGGTTTGGTTAAGATACTCAGAGGCTTCAGTAGAGCAGACAAGAACAGACTTTTTGAAATGAGATGCACAGGGGTTACCTGGAGGGTATTCCAGGGATCAACGCTCCCGCGGCCCAGTCCACGACCAAGCCTCCCGGTGGATCAGGGCCTGATCAACTAGGCTGTTACTGCTGGCCGCACGTAGTCCAACGTACTAACCAGAGCCCGGCTGATCCAGCACTGACCTTAAGTATCTGTCCAGCTCCCTCTTGAAGGCAGCCAGAGGTCTATTGGTAATTCCCCTTATGGCTAGTGGGAGGCTGTTGAACAGTCTTGGGCCCCAGACACTTATTGCATTTTATCTTAGTGTACTAATGACGCCCCTACTTTTCACTGGGGGTATGTTGCATCGCCTGCCAAGTTTTATGCTTTCGTAGGAGTGATTTCTGTGTGCAGATTAGTGACCAGTTCCTCTAGGATTTTCCAGGTGTACATTATGATGTATCTCTCTCGCCTGTGTTCCAGTGAGTACAAATCAAGTGCTTCCAAGCGTTCCCAGTGAAGGTGTTTGATGGAACTGATACATATGTGGAATAAAGATTCTCTGTAAACTCTTTAGATCTGCAATTTCACCTGCCTTGAATGGAGATGTTAATGTACAACAGTATTCCAGCCTATAGAGAAAAAGCAATTTAAAAAGTCTCATCATTGGCTTGGCATATCTTGTCTTGAATGTTCTCATTATCCATCCTATCAGTTTTCTCGCAGATGTGATAGTGGCGCTGTTGTGGTCCTCGAAGGTGAGATCCTCAGACATTACCACTCCCAGGTCCTTCACATTATTTTTCTACTCTATTGTGGTTAAGGGTCATAGAAAGTAAGCACACAGGTTAGCCACAGGGATGTTAGGAAATACTTTTTCACTTTCAGGGTGCTAAATGAATGGAATGAGATAAGTGACAAAATGTTAGAGGCAAACTAAATACGCAGTTTCAAGAGTAGGATTGATAAAGCCCACGAGGCCAGGGGAAAATAATGACAGCGATTAAAGTTTAAGAGGCGGGACCAGGAGCTGAGTCTCCATTCCCTCAAGCCCACCTTAGCGAGTACACAGACACACACAGACACACACACACACACACACACACACACACACACGCACACACACACACACACACACATAGCTTTAAGAAGAGGTATGATAAAGCTCACGGAGCGGGTAGTGACCGAGTAGTGGCCAGTGAAGAGGCGGTACCAGGAGCTGAGGCTCGGCCCCTGTTAGCGCAACTAGGTGAGAACTAGGTGAGTACAGACACAGACACACACACACACACACACACACACACACACACACACACACACACCTCACCTAATTGTAACCACAATTAGGTGAGTACAATTAGGTGAGTACACACACACACAGGAGCAAGGAAACTGGTCTCGACCCTTGCAACCACATATAGGTGATACACACACACACACACACACACACACACACACACAACACGCACCACAACACACACACACACACACACATACCACCACACATACACACACACACACACAAAACCCCACACACCCCACACACACACACACACACACAAAACACACACACACACCCCAAAACACACACACGCACGCACACACACACACATACACACACACACATACACACACATACACACACATACACCCCACACACACACATACACAACACACACATAAACACACATACACACACACACACACACACATAAAACACACATACACACACATGCACACACACACACCACACACACACAACACAACACACCCCACACACACACACACACACACACACACACACACACACACACACACACACACATACACACACACAACACACACACATCACACACCACACACACACCACATACACACATACACACACACACATACACACACACAACACACACATACCACACATACACACTGCATAAATACTGCATTTTTTTGGATGCAAAAGGCCCTTGACAATTTCCCTCACAAGGGGTTACTGCAAAAGCTAGAGGATCGGGCCCCAAACATACGGGAAAAGGATGCCCAATGGTCAGAGAATACCTGACAGGGGGGCAAAACGATCAGGGTACGGCGGGGTGTCAGAGTGGGCGCCTTACAAGGGGGGTTCCACAGGGGTCGTCCTGGGACCGTGCTGTTTTGTATATTTGAACGACATAACTGGGGGATAGACTCAGAATGTCCTTGTTTGCAGATGATGCGAATTAATGAGAAAAATCAAATCGGATGGGGATCAGGCAGACTAAAAAGACCTGGCAGGCACAACCCTGGTCCAGAACTGGCTCCTTAAATTTTAACCCTCCCAAATGCAAAGTCAGAAGTTTGGGGAAGGGGGCAAAAAAAGCCCGCAGACACAAAAAATTTTAATGGCCCAAAAGATGCAAACCTCACTCAAGGAAAAAGACTGGGGTGAGAAAAAACACCGAGCTACCCCTGAGGCGCACATCAATCAATAACTGCTGCAGCATACGGGCCCTGGCAAACCTACGATAGCGTTCCGAACCTCAGTAAGGATTGTTTAAGACTCTGTATCCATTTACGTCAGGCCCATACGGGTATGCAGCACCATTTTGGAAACCACCCCTAGTCAAGCCGCAAAAAATTTGAGAAGGCAAAGGGTTTTTGAAACAAGAAAGTCCCAGACTACGGGATTGTCCTAGAAGAAAGGTTGAGGGAAATCGGCCTGACGACACGGGGAGGACAGAGGGTCGGGGGGAGTGAAACGACATATAAAATACCGCAAATAGACAGGGGGGACAAAGACGGGATTTTCCCAGAGAAGGGACACAACACAAGAGGTCACAATTGGAAGTTAAAGACTCAATGAATCAAAGGGATGTTAGGAAGTATTTCTTCATCATGAGATCAGGCCGTGGAATACCCTAAAAAGTGACGTAGTAAAAGGCGGGAACCATACATATTTTAAGGCGGGTATGTAGAGTGTGGGGCGGGAGAGAGAGGACCTATAGCAATCAGCGAGGGGCGGGGCCAGGAGCTGTGACTCGACCCCGCAAAACAATAGGTGAGTACAAATAGGTGGGAATACACACACACACACACAAAACACACACACAAAACACACATACCCACACACACACACACAAAC